>ML795892.1:263863-308514 GCA_009831015.1 Picea engelmannii
AATATGCAAATATCCATTCATTTACAATCATGTATTCTATATTCAGTTAGATTCAGATATTAGGATGTACTGACAGAGAAGTTGTGTGGATTAAAAGATGTTGATTATGAGCTTTAAGTGTTTCTACTCTTTTTAACTTTTTTAGTTAATTACTAGAGGGTAGTCAACATGTTGCAAATAAATTAGCCACAGATCTTCAACATCAATCATGCACATAATAAACACAGAGACACATATTTCACGAGGAAACCCATAAAGGGAAAAAACCTCTTCTTCTTAGGATGTCAAGTAAGATCCAACTACTTTACATCTCATCATCTTTAAGCATCAACTCAAAGGAGGCTACAACCTCTGAATGCAAGCACCAACTTGTTGAGAGCACCAACTCTCACAGTGTCCCAGCACCCACTGGGTGGAAGCACCAACTTCCAATCTGTCTCAGAACCAACTGAGTGAAGGCACCTACCTTCAAATGCTGCAAGCACCCACTTGCTGAGAGCACCAACTCTCACAGAATCCCAGCACCCACTGGTGGAAGCACCAACTTCCAAACTGTCTCAGCACCAACTGAGTGAAGGCACCAACCTTCAAATTATACAAGCACCCACTTGCAGACAGAGACATTAGTCTCCCCTAGCACCACCCTACCACCCTAGTTTTTCTGGATACAACCATATGGAAGCTGCAACTTCCTGTGTTCAAGCACCTACTTGAACTTCTGAGGACAACAGTCCTCCCGAGCACCACCCTTCTGCCCTTAATTGCTCAAATAAAATTTTTACTCAAACCAATTTGCTTATTCTGATATAGCTTGCTTACCATTTCTGCTAAGCTGCTCTGCCTTCATCATCTCTGATCTTCTTGACTGCTTAGCCACAAATTCTGTTTTACTGACTTTGATCTGCTGCTCTGCTTCACCTTCTTCTGCTGCGCCTTCTCAGTTTTTCTCTGCTTCATAGGTTCTCCTCTGCCACTGTCGCACTTACAGAGCTCTCTCCCTATTTCTTCAATAGCACCCCATTCAGTCTCTCTCATTTTCTTTTATATACACCTCCCCGATGGTTCACTTCGCCTTCCCTCTGCCGAAACAAGAACACCTGTCCTGGCAACTGAAACACTAACCGATTTGTCATCATTAGTCCGTTTCTCTGAACGGATTCATAACTGATGCGTTAAACTGTGAGGAAGAACAACAACCCTCCGATCAATACTTGATCCAGCGGTTCAGATCCCATCGGGATTTTACTCATCGCGATTTCGGCATTCTCAGTATCGAGATGCACATGTACTTGGAACCCCCGATTCTCCGATCCCCGATGTGCTCCTTTCCTGAGCTTTAGCCTCTTCCGGCTACATAATGGTCCATGTGACCAGCTATCATACCTCTCATTGGGGTTTCGGGGTTTCGTACTTCCTGATGTCGAAAGTTTCTCACCTCTCCAATCCCCGATTACCGATGCGCCCCTTTCCATGCATTAGCCCTACTGGCTATAGGCCTTGGCCCCATAAGACCGTCAACAAATGACCTTGGTCAAACCTCTCATCGGGGTTTCGGCATTTTCGATGTCACCATGCACATGCCTCTGGGATTCCCGATCCCCGATTTCCCGATGTGTTTCAACCCCCCTGGCTGACCCTGGTTCACATGACCGTTACCTGTAACCGCATCCTTATCTCTGACAACTGGCATCCACTAATCCTCTGTCCTCCTTCGCTGCTGTGCTGACAGCTATACCCCACTCATCGGGATTTCATGGATCATGATTTCGAAATGCACAAAACCTTTGTGCCCGGGATCTCCGATATCCCGATTTCTGATTAGCCGATGAACGACCTCCTGTCGGGCCTTTCTCCGATGGCACCAATCTCCTGCCACGAGTCCTCTCAGATGGACGGTCCCGATTGTGTCAGGATTTCGGGACTTTCGATGTCCTGTTTCTTTTGACCTTGGGAACTCCGATTTCCCGATTGGCGATATGCCGACTCGCTCCTGATTTTCGACACCTGTCCCTCAAATGGACGGTCTCGATACCTTCAAGATTTTGAGACTTTCGATCTCTTGTTTCCTTCAACCTTAGGAACTCTGATTTCCCGATGTCCGATATGCCGACGATGCCTTGATCTTCGACACCTGTCCCTCAGATGGAAGGTCCCGATTATCGATGCCTCTGCTGACGTCACACGTGGTTTGACACATGTTAGATCCTGCCACGTGTCACTTTGATTCGTGACTTTCATGTGCCTGAAGTGTTGAATATACCTAACACCTGTCATTCCCTAGTTGTGCCATGTGTCTCTTTGCTGACGTGGTCTGCTTTCGTGAGTTGAATCAATGGTTCAGGTGCAATATTGGCTCAACGGCTGCGATTACATCACGAAATCGCATATCGCCATTTCGGGGTTTTCGTTGTCATTGTTCACGAGACTCATGAAACTTTGATTCCCGATTCTCCGATGAAGCCTCCTGTCTACACGTGGATGGTCATGATCTCTGCTTGGTTTAACGGCTGTGATCAAATCGCGAAATCGCATATCACGATTTTGGGGTTTTCGATGTCAATTGAACTGGACATTTCAAAGTCCTGATCCCCGATTCTCCGATGGCTTATCTCCCTCGCATCTTTTGCAGATCTGACGGTTGTCGGGTTTTCTTCTCAAATCCTGCGGCTCAGATTCTCTCTTCAATATCCCGATGACTTCGAACTCTATTTTGACTAGATCTTCCCTTTGTCATTCTTTGTCGATTGACCTTCTTAGACTGCAACTTATTTCTTTCGCTCGACCTCGACCATCTTCCTATCAAGTCAATTACCCTTCAACACTCCGCTTGGATATTGCTCTGTCATCATCTAGCTTCTTCTGCCATAGACGATTGCCATCAATGACAACATTGACATTCTGCATCCTCTCTGCTATTGCCATATTTCCAACAAGATTTTCCAGAAATCCAATGCTAAGTACAAGCAACGCCATGATAAAAACATGGTACCACACCAGTTTCGGGTTGGCGAAAAATTCTGGTTACATTTGTAGAAGGAGCATCTCAATGGACCCCATCGGAATCTTAAGCCACTTCATTATGGGCCTTACACTATCACCAAGACTGTGGGTAGCAATTCTTTTGAGCTCAACACTCCACCCTTGCTTGGTCTGCATCTAGTATTCAATGTGGACCTCCTTTGACCATATTTTCCACAATTATTGGACACCTTTGAGATCACCAAACAACTAAAACCAACAGTTCTCAACCTTTCCTGCATGGAACAAGCCTCTACTGATTATATTGTGGACACATAGGTCAAGGGCACTTGGCAACATTAGATCCAACTTTATCGGGTTGTCAAGGCATGGAAAATCCTACACCAAGCCAATTGGATCACTCGGGGCTAGATTGAGCATAAGTTTCCTCACTTGATGGGGGAACTCAATAGAGTGGATACCATTTCTTCCTAAGGGGGGAGGATTTATCTAGGTGGATAATGGTGGCCACCCACCTATTCCAACTGGCTCCTCATGTCCGTTTTTGTTCAACACATTTTTCTGTAATTCTTTATAATTGTGAGTTCTACACTTCTAGGGTTGTTTGAAGACTCAAACATTCTCTAGGTGGATATGGGTGGCCTCTCGCCTAATCCAACTGGATTATTTTGTATGTTTTCATGTCAGCACATCTTGTTGTACTTTCAAGGCTGTTTTGGGGCCCTAAACATTGGTTTTTTTGGCTTGCCATAGTCAAATTGTAGATGGAGTTAGAGTCTGATGGTGGACTGTTTATTTCTCTAAAATACCTTTGCAATGGGTTATTACACGCCTAAAATGTAGGTCGTATGAAAAAGTGTTTTCACAGGGGTAGACCTAGGGTTCAACACTAAAACAATGCACCAACAAAACCCTAACTACCGGCCCTTTTGGTAACACCTGCGAAGTATATGAGGTCTCAATCGAGGTAAAGGTAGGGGTGGTTGCAGGAATCAAGTGTCAAGAACCTTAGCTGGGACATAGATATATGATTGTACTACTTAATGAAGCAATTAACATATTCAATTCTTTAACATGCAATAATTATCTACTTCACTGATAAAACAGAGCCTCGAATGCCTCGAGCTTGGCTCAGACTACTTTGAATTTCTTCTTTGCTATGGTCTCTTTCTCAGTGAACTCCTGGATCATTGCATCATTCACTGATCCTTCTAGGCATTGTTCTGCTATGAGGACAACCTGGTCTAGCTCTGCTCCTTGGCTCTCGACCTCTGTAAACAATAGACATGCCTTTTTTTTCATAGATTGAATTCGTTGAGTGACTTCCATCACTTTTCTTTGAAGCATATGAACCTGCTATTGAGCTGGGCATTGTTCATGAAATCTCTTCATTCTATCTACTGCTGACAGGGTGTTCAACTGTGCTTGTAGTGTATCTGCGTTCTGCTTCACCTCTTGGAGATGTGACTCCAGTGTCTATGATTTTGGATTCTCTGTAAGGTTTTTGTATGTCTGGGAACTCTAATTACTTAGATTATTTCACTCCAAGGAAATATCTTTTAATCTAATAACTGCACTGTGAGCAGTTACTTCTTGTTGATCTCTTATCTCCTGAGGGGTTTTGGGTACAACGCGGAGCTCTATATATGCGATGCATTGCTGTAGCTTCTAGATTACCTCTTCGAGTTGTGCCACCTACTGTGGAACTCGTTCCTCATTCTGTACTTCGATGATTGTCACAGAGTGAATTGATCTGTTGACCCTTTTCTTAACTTCATGTTGCTCGATGAAAAACTATTCCTTGCTTTGTTGTAGCTCTACTTTCTCTTCATCTCATTTCACTTGTAGAGTGAGATTTTCTTTTCCGTAACACTTCTTTGGTCCTCAAGGTCTTTCTATACTTGCACTAAATCTTGGGTGGCTTGTGTTTTTTCCTCCTAAGCTCGTCGAAGGTGAGCTTAAACTGTATCAATGATCCGGTGTAATTGAGTGGGCTCATCACCTAGTTCTGGTGTTCCAACTGTCAGGGGTGCAGTGGAATCTGTGTAGCTGGACTGTAGTGCTTGCTACACTTTTTGAAGCTCAGCCTTGATGTGACTAAACACCTCTTCCTGCTTGTCTTCTTACTTTTCTTCTATCTCCAGCGAAGCATCATTTAGTGCAACGACGATGATGTCGAAGTCATTTGAGGTTAGGGTGGTCTCAAACTTGGTTCTAGTTTCTTTCATTTTCTTCCTTGAAGAAGGTTTCGGAGGGGAAACCTTCCTTTTCTTCGAGGGATCCTCCTCGTCTCTTGGAAGTGTAACCTCGCCTTTATTCTGTTCTATTTCTATGCCATCACCTCCTCGCTCGGCTGAAATAGACATAGTCTTTATAGATGCACTGTCTAAATCGTCGACCTATTCGGTCTCCTTTATCTTGCTAGGTCTAGCTGTATCTGGTGTAGTTTCAGGGCTGTCAACATCAAACATCTCTGTGGGGTCTATTGGAACAAGGAGGTGCGCTAACCATTCTTTGTTAATATCCTCCAGGTCATCCTCCATTAACTTGTAGTATGAATGTAGTTTTTGTTTATTCTCATCAGCGTGCACTGTGATGTAGATGAAGTGGCGGTCCACACTGAATTTCATCAATGGCATAAATTTGTGAAGTGTGTTCGGGGTTATGCGAGGAGTGGCCTGTATGGCTACCTTCAACTGGTTATAATACATGTGGAAGAAAACATTTGATTGTCACTGCTTGTTCATGTCACTAGAATACCACAACATACTGAACTTCGTGGCCAGTGGTTCAAAGGGCTCGACATCTGAGAAGGTTGCACCTTCCGACATCTCCCATGCGATGAAAGTGATTAATATGAGAAGCCAGGTGAAATGGAACTTGTACCCTTCATCCTGTGCTTCCCTGCATTCCAGTTCTATCTAGTTCACCAAGTATTTCACCAATTCTTATGTAGGCCCTTCGCTCACTTCCCTGCAAGGTCGACTGGAAATTCGGTTACTTGGGTCGGTCAGTTCTTGCGAACTAGCTTGTCTGTGATCAACTAATAGGAAAAGCGCACTGCGCCGCTTTTGGTAGAGGCTACCTTGTAGCCTCATGTTCCCTTCTCTGCATCGCTGTAGGTATCCTTTATCCTCTGGGTGAGAGCATGATATGTGGTCTTTCTGGGGTAGAAATCCTGTGGGTCAGGGCCCTGCATGGTTAGCCCTGTGATCCGATTGATTAAAGTCAGATCCATTGTGATGCGGCGGTTCAACCATAAGTTTCATCCATGATAGCAGGACAACAACAAATTGATGCATCCGTTTACTACTTGATGCCTCCCAAAGTGATGAATCTTCATTACATTAAGTAAGGTTGACTACGTGAGGTTCTGGGTCCATGATTGAGCGATAATGTTGGACTTCTTTCCTTTGGTTTACGTCAGATATTTATGAGGGGAGAGCATATTGTAAACCTTCCTGTCACTGAGGTTGAAGTCACTTAACTTAAACACAGTGTGCTTATCCTGATCGGCACGAACTACACACACTTCTTTCAGAAGGTACATAGTGATCAAAGCATACTCAAATTCACGGGGTACGATGTCACAATTGATGGTGCCTCTCAGAGGTGGTAGATAAGCAGGTGGAATTCTTGGAATCAACTTAGCATTTGCGATTTCATCTCTATTCTTAGTGCGCTTCTCATCGGCTAGCTGGGATGGATCAGCTCGAGCAGTGGAAGGAGAGGCCTGCAGTCCTCTCGTCGATGATGCTTGTACACCTGTAGACAACCCTCACTCTGACATGACTCTCTCTGTCATAAATTTGATCATAACCTCTTCAAAAACTTTCTCTGTAGTGATCAATGCTTCCGACATACACACTCAGAATAAAAAATTCATGGGATAAGGGAATAACACAATAATGAGATAAATAAAAATAGCACAATGATCACTATATAAACTCAGCCTAGGCTATGGGCTTGAATTCTCAATTTGGAAAACACGTTCTCGGTGCATGGCATGACAAGCTAAATAGGTAATTCGAAAATGGTTGTCTTGCAACGAGTATGAGCCTCCATTAACTCATGTTCGATCCATTATGGCATGGTCCAACGGTCGGATGATGAACCATTATTTCTTTTCTATCCATTCGGAGTGGAATTCGAATGGATATATCGGCCCCAATATCTATATTTCTTCATCATGGCGAAGTTCCATGTGTCACTATTCTGATATCTCGGTGAAGCTCCAATTCTCTAATTTTTCTTTCTGCGAGGTCTCCTCTAGAACCTCCTATAACCTTTCAGTATTATCCCTTTTCTTTCTTAACTTTCTAGCCTTCTTCCTAGTGAGCTTCATCTCGGTATTGCTTTTCTCGTTTTGATTCTTTTCTTCTTTGGTCTTAGTTACTTCGTGTTGTTGAAATTATTTCCTAGGGTTACTTGATAATACTTCTTCTATGTCTGGGATAGGTAATTCAATCTCCTGAGGATCCCCTAGTGTTCTCTTATTTTTGATATCCGGGTTGCTAGTATTAAATATCTATGATCTTCTCTTATGTTCCTCAATCAAGTGCGTGATCCTTCTGGTCATAAAGTCTTTTAACTCTTGCTTCTTCTATTCCAAAAATTCTTCTCCTTACTTTCGTCTGGCTTGATCTCTATAAATCCAAGGTTTTCCTATTAGCATGGTAAATGGGGTGTTTTATTCAACAAATTTAATAATCTCAAAGTCTTCTTCTATTGAAGTTCCATTGACAGCCATAGGTATCCAAGCGAGCCTTCCACATAGGTTTACTAGCTTTCCTCTGAATAAACTTATTCCTCCTAGTGAAGGGATTATAGCAAGCCTTCCTATAGCTTCCCAGGTTCTCTATGGCATAATATTCATCTGTGTTTCCTCATCCAAAACACAGTCAATGTTGAAGTCCTCTATTCTTTCTTCGATGCATTCCTTCTCTTTGAATATCTCTGATAAGATGACCTGTCATTGGTCATTCAGAGTTTCTTTTATTTGTATCAATACTTTCTTGGATTCTTGTTGGGGTTATGACTTTTCTGGATCTACCTTAGGGTTATCTTGATTCAGATTCATTCTTTCAAGATTAGCGATCATTCTAGAGAAATCCAACACTTCATGGTCCATAGCTTTACAATGAAGACAACTAGGTCTTCTGCCAGGGCATTCCTTAGAAATATGTCTTGGTATTCTATAATTATATCATAGAGTTAATCCTCTCTTTTTTTTAAATTATCCCCATCTTCTTCTGTACTGCGCACTACGATCGTATGAGCTAACCTGAAACAAATTTATTCTAGGGTCCTGCATCCATTTGTTAGTCCAAACATTCTTTCTATTCATAGGTATAACATATCTTTCATTATTCTTATCAGATCTATTCATATCAAATATGTTTTCATCTGTCAGTTCCCTAGGTCTTAAGCTAGGGCATAATATATCAAACATACCTAGATTCATACTCTAGAAACAAAAATTTCCACTTATCTTAATTTTACAGAGCACAAAGCTTTCATATCTAAGACTTTTTTAACTATTCTTACATTTATCAGAGCACAAATCTTGCATATCTTACCTCTTTTAGTCATAAGTTTCCACTTTTACCTTTCTTAGAGCACAAAACTTTCATATCTTGCTTCTTTTCTTCAGATCCAACCTCCTTTCTTCAGATCGGGCTTCTTTCCTTTAGATATGGCCGTCTCTCTTTAGGACAGATATTTTTAGATCATGTATAATACTTCTAACTAGGGCACAAATCTACACACATAGCTTTTACAATTTCAGGATGAATCTTTGCACAGAGCTTCCTCTTTCTCAGTTCCCAACAATCACAATTTCAGGTCCCAGCAACAGAACCATTTGTTGGAATAGGGGAAGACCCATGGTTCAATGCTACAACAATGCACCAACAAAACCCTAACTATCGACCCTTTAGGAAACACCTGCGAAGAAGATGAGGTCTCACCCAAGGTAGATGCAGGGGTGATTGCAGGACTCAATTGTCTGCAACCTTAGTTGGGACACATATATGTGATTATACTACTTAATGAATCAATTATCACCTTCAGTTCTTTAACATGCAATCATTATCTACTTCGTTGATAAAATAGAGCCTCACAATATTCACAATAATCTATTGTATACACACACTTATCATAAGTAAAATAGGTCATATGTAACTGATCAAGCACTAAGAATATTCATGGACATTAGATCTACCATTCTATAAATCATTAGCACTGAGCATAAGCATATCTATATAATCATATCAAATAACTAAGAAAAGAAGACATAAACACATTCAGGCAAGTACCAAGAAATATAGCTCAGTGTTGACGTGGTTCACCCCCCTCCTGGGGATACATCCACCAACTCTTCTTCTTTATTTCCTTTATTCAATCTATTACAACATAGAGCCTCAAACCCTTACTCCGCACAGGAAAAAAGATATGCATAGCTCACTAGATCCTTCTTCCTCATGTTACAACACTAAGACTTTCACAGTCTGTCACAACTACTTGCACTCAGCCCTGAAAGTCTCTTACAATCATGCACAAAGCATCAAAACCCTAATTGGACTTAGCATACATTCACATCACTTAGAACTAGAACTTAGGCTTTCATTTGTCTTCCCTTCTCTTTGTATCCTAGGCATCTATTTATATATAAAAAATAGGCCTAAACATGGGTAAACACATGGGCCAACATCCCTTTCCCATTACATATTCCCAAAAAAACAAAAGGAGGCCCAAAAGGGGGCCAAGATCCCATGATCTCTACTTCATCTTGCGCTCCTCATTTGACAGGCTATCGAAGGCCCAAAATAGGTCAACATTACCAAGAAACCCCCAAAAATTGGTGAAGGGCCAACAAAAATCTATGACCCTAGAAAGTTGAGGTACCAAATTACACCAACTTACCCATAGGGCTCACATGAATTTTTGATCAGAATCTGGACCAGGGGTCAAAATTTTGCTCAAAAATCATAGTTCTCAGAATTGCCTCAAAACAAATGAGTGCATAGACCTCATCGTTACAAACCTAATGCAACTTGAATGGGTTCAAACAAATGTCATATGAGTGAGATATCACGATCTCTTCGATTCGCCAAACAGGGAAAAAAAAATTGTTGACTGTACAGTCCATACAACTGACGTGGCAAAGGCCGTACAACTGACATGGCACGTTCGTACACTGAGGTGGAAGTTGATGATGTGGAAATAATTGATTGGCAGATTTTGGATGAATGATGTTTCGACATGTGGAATTTAATTGGCAAATGGAGTGGTTCCACGTGGCCCAGGCATGGGTTGCCATGTGGCACCATGACAAAGGTTGGTTGTTCAAAATTATTATAGAGTTCGTGGGGATCGAACCCCGGACCTCCACCTACATCCAACGTCTTGGCAAAGGCCTCCCAACCGGCACACCACCACTTGTGTCTTGTTATATATATTAAAATTTTCATTTTTTTATGGTTGGCCCGGGGGTCTGGGCTGGGGCTTAGCCCCAGCCCCCAGTTTCTATGTGTTCCATATGACCTGGCCATATGTAGGTTCGCGCGCGCACATTTCAAAAAAATTATAGCCCGCGGTTTTGGTGTCAATGCATGTGACCACCATGTAAAATTCACGCGGGGTTTGGATTTTACAATGGTTACAACACCACATGCTCGCCACATGTCGCACCCACAAAAAATCTTGGAACCTATCCCTTTTGTGCGGGAAACGAGGTCACACGATGACCCATATGTCCACAATTTTGGTGGTTAGGGGCTAGGCATGCCCTAACCATCCTACAGTTCACACCATTTTGTGGTTGGACTTGATGCTAGGTTTTAGCACGAGATTGAGTGCGTGTGCTAAGTTGGATGAACAGAGGTGTGTTTTGGTGAACCAGAGACAACAAGCTTGAAGGAAGAAAATGGTAGGAGGCCTAACTTCTTTATTTTTTGGCCAAATGAGGTGCCAAAAAATCCCAGCTAGGGTTTTTTGGATGTTCTCAATCCATTGGCACTATTTTCAAAGGCATTTGAAGACTTCTTTTGCAAGTTTTTGACCATTGTAGTTTCAGAGAGCTCTAGGGAGCTTGAAGCCCTCATTGATGGAGGTCATGCTCAGATGAGCCCAAGTCTGTTTTCTGTGATTGAATAGTCATTTTTGGCTAATTGTTATGATATGAACACATTGGGATAGGTTTTAGAGGCATTTGAGGACTTTTACAGGTGTTTTTTCCACAAGGAAGCTCAGGGAAGCTCAAGGCCACATGTAGAAGAGGTCATGTCTGGATGAGCCATGATCCGTTTTTAGAGTTCTATTAGTCATTTTTGGGGTTTTTATGTATTCTAAACCCAATGGTACAGTCAGTAATTCCATTGGATTTGAGCAGAAGCTTGTAAAAGAATATTTGAAAAACTAATCCCAGAGAGACTGGTCCATTGAAGGAGGCTCAAGGAGATGTAGCCTAGTTGGGGGTGAACTCCTTTATCATCTTGTTATTGTTGTGAGTTTGATTGTTTATTTTCTACAAGTTATGATTATTGTGTATTTGTTTAAAACACATATTTAACTTTTTAATGACCTCACACATATACATTTTAAAGAAGCATTGAACTTGACACATAAAACCTCTTGCATAATTAAGACATTGATAAAGGCCCTAAAAAGTTTATTTTAATGAAGTAGAGGGTGCTTGGATAGCATAACAAGTCAGCCCCCTATTTTCAGATCAGGTGGTATCAGAGCTTAGTTTGTTTTTCTCATGTGATTTCCATTGATAGCTTGAGTTTTAGCTGTTGGTATTTGTGCAAGTTTTGTGTT
Source organism: Picea engelmannii (assembly GCA_009831015.1). NCBI lineage: Eukaryota > Viridiplantae > Streptophyta > Pinopsida > Pinales > Pinaceae > Picea > Picea engelmannii. Next base: position 275,666 of record ML795892.1, read on the forward strand.
GAATTTTGATATCTTGCAAGGATGGAGGAAACTTCAAACATTGATAGTTCTCATATATCTTCATTATCCAAGTTCTTTGACAAAGAGATGTTGAATGAGTTTGTAACCATGAGAGATATGGTACAAGAGTTGTGGGAAGATAGAGAAGAGAGCATTGCCCTTCAAGGGCAGTTGATGGCCATGAAGGAGGAGAAAGATCATCCTCTTGAAAAGTTGCATGAGATGGAGACTCAACTTCATGAGGCAAAGGAAACCCTTACCAAGTACATGCATGAACATGAGGTATGTAATGTTAGTTTATCTTCAAATTCCTCTCAAGATGAATGCTTTGGTGTTTTTGAAAACCACACAAGAGGAATAGGGTCCAAGTTATTGTTAAAAATGGGCTATGAAGGTAGAGGGTTAGGCAAGCATGAACAAGGCATTGTTGAGCCTATTGTTGTTGAGGAGAGACCCAAGTATTGTGGTCTTGGATATGACCAAAAAGATATAGCAAATTCCAAAGTTGAGAAGACAAGGGAAAAAGTTCCAAGAACAAATTTTGTTTTAAGTTCAATCCCTCAAGCATGCAAATCTTGTGTTCAAGATGAATGCAAATGTATGAAACAAGAGAGTTGTGACAGCCATGAGGACAAGAAAAGATTTGTTGGTCTTCAAAAGAGAGCTAGTAACTCTTCAAATTCACCTCCGCATGAAGGCTATAAAGGTGAATGTTCAAGAACTTTTGTTGCAATTTCAATCCCTCAAACATGCAAAGTATGTGTTCAAGATGAATGCAAATGTGTGAAATGAAAGAGTTGTGACAGCGATGAGGACAATAACACTATTGTTGGTCTTCAAAAGAGAGTTGGTAACTCTTCCAACTCACCTCCTCAAGAAGGCGATAAAGGTGAATGTTCAAGGTATATTTCTACCTATCATTTAGTTGCTTTTGATTATGTTAAGCATGGTAAATTTGCATGTAAAAATGGAAGAAAAAGTCCATGTACATATTGTGGTTTATATAACCATCATATTTTAAAATGTTGGAAAAGATTGACCACTTTCAGGAAACTTTCCAAGCAAAGACAACTTGAAAAGAGGATGCAAAAGATTTGCACTCATTGCCAAAAGAGGGGTCATCTTATTGACCAATGTTGGACATTGCATCCAACCACTCATCCACATCATAAGAGGCAGATGGATAAATAGATTGGCAAGAATGGAAGAGGAGATTCCATCATCAATGTGAGTCAAGATAATTCACAAGAAGATGATTTTCAGAAGAAAAAGTCACCATTGAGTTGGCTTGGTAAGAAATGGTTAGATTTCTTGAACAAGTAAGGCTTGCATTTTTCTATTGTAGATGCACATTTCAGCCTTATGTATGCATTTATGTTGAGAGTATGACAAGTACAATTTGTAAGATGCAAGTTGCATGAGAATGAAATTTGTTTGAAGGCATTCTTGTTTTGTTGCACAACTTCACCAGAAGGATGTAAAAGAGGGGTAGAATGCTCACATATTACAACCATATATCTTTTTCATATTCAACTCTTATGTACCCACATGTTTTGGGTTCATGTACTTATGTTTGTACTTGAAGGAGAGTTGAAGAGTCATGCACATGCATGTGTTTTTGTGTGTGCGTAAACAATGAACTTGGTGATAGTTCATCATGAATGACTCATTATTGTAACATGATTGTGTATCATGAATGTCGACTTGTCATTTTGGGAAGGTCGATATGTTTCAAATGAGTCTTGACTTGTGTCTATGTGGGCTTGATGACTATGTTGTGTTGATCATGTTTTTCGACTTATGTTTAGTCGATGGTGTTTGTTGGCTTGTAAGTCGATTTTGAGTACACCAAGATGAAGGAAAATGCCATGTGATTTGATGAAGTACAAGATGCAACTGTTTTCTTGAAGATCCAAAATACTTTGTTGGCATCATTTTTAGACTTGTATAAATTTGTTTTCAAGATTGATGGTTTTCTTGGTTTGTGACAAGATGTCACAGGAAATTTTTTGCAGCCATTGGAGAGTGGATTGTTTTGATGCCAAAGAGTTCACAAGAGATACTTGATTCTCAGTGTGAAGGCTGGTATTCTTCCAAGCACAAAGAGAACATTGGGTCAGTATTAGCCAAAGAATAGTGGTTGAGGGACATAGCCAGTTGCAGTGCAAGGCATGTCAAGGTATCCAGGTGATTGTCAAAAAGACTTTTCAAGTAGAATCAGTTGATAGAACTTGGAAGTAGAAGAGTATTGAAGCTCAGACAGATAAACATAATATTTTGTGGGTCCAAAAGCCTTTCAGTGGGAAGGTGTGATCAGAATCTGGACCAGGGGTCAAAATTTTGCTCAAAAATCAAATTTCTTAGAATTGCTTCAAAACAAACGAGTGTGTAGCCCTCGTCGTCATGAACCCAACACAACTCAAACGGGTTCAAATAGACATCATATGAGTGAGATATTGTGATCTGTTCAATTAGACAAACATGGAAAAAAAATTGCTGACTGTACAGTCCGTACAACTGACGTGGCAGAGGCCGTACAGCTGATGTGGCACGTCCATATGCTACGGTGGTAGTTGATGATGTGGCAATCATTCATTGGTAGATTTTGGATGAATGATGTTTTGACATGTGGAATTTAATTGAAAAATTGAGTGGTGCCACATGGCCCAGGCATGGGCTGCCATGTGGCACCATGACAAAGGTTGGTTGTTTAAAATTATTATAGAGTCCGTGGGGATCGAACCTCGGACCTCCACCTACATCCAACGTCTTGGCAAAGGCCACCCAACCGGCATGCCACCACTTGTGTATTGTTATATATATGAGTTTATATATATTAAAATTTGCATTGTTTTATGGTTGGCGTAGGGGTCTGAGATGGGGCTTAGCCCCAACACCCGGTTTCTATGTGTGCCATATGACCTGGCCATATGTTGGTTCACGCGTGCACATTTCAAACGGAGTCTAGCCCATCTTTTTGGTGTCAATGAATGTGACCACCATGTAAAAAACTCATGGGGTTTGGATTGTACAACGGTTACAACACCACACGCCCGCCACATGTTACGCCCACAACAAATCTTGGAACCTAGCCCTTTTGTGTGGGAAATGAGGTCACATGGTGACCCATATGTCCATGGTTTTGGTGGTTAGGGGCTAGGCGTGCCCTAACCATCCTATAGTTCGCACCATTTTGTGGTTGCGCCCGGTGTGAGATTTTAGCATGAGATTGAGCACATGTGCTAGGTTGGATGCACAAAGGTGCGTTTTGGTGAACCAGAGACAACAAGCTTGAAGGAAGAAAATGGCAGGAGGCTTAACTTCTTCATTTTTTGGCCAAATGAGGTGCCAAAAAAGCCCAGCTAGGGGTTTTTGGATGTTCTGAATCCATTGGCACTATTTTCAAAGTCATTTGAAGACTTATTTTGCAGGTTTTTCACCATTGAAGTTTCAGAGAGCTCTAGGGAGCTTGAAGCCCTCATTGATGGAGGTCATGCTCAGATGAGCCCAAGTCTGTTTTCTGTGACTGAATAGTCATTTTTGGATAATTGTTATGATATGAACACATTGGGATAGGTTTTAGAGGAATTTGAGGACTTTTGCAGGTGATTTTTCCACAAGGAAGCTCAGAGAAGCTCAAGGCCACATGTAGAAGAGGTCATGTCCGGATGAGCCATGATCCATTTTCAGAGTTCTATTAGTCATTTTTGGGGTTTTCATGTATTTTGAACCCAATGGTATAGTCAATAATTCCATTGGAGTTGAGCATCAGCTTTTAAAATAATCTTTGACAAACTAATCCTATAGAGCCTAGTCCATTGAAGGAGGCTCAAGGAGATGTAGCCCAGTTGGGGGTGAACTCCTTTATCATCTTGTTATTGTTGTGAGTTTGCTGGTTTATTTGCTACAAGTTATGATTATTGTGTATTTGTTTAAAAAACATATTTAACTTTTAAAAGACCTCACACATATACATTTTAAAGAAGCATTGAACTTGACACATAAAACCTCTTGCATAATTAAGACATTGAGGAAGGTCCTAAAAAGTTTATTTTAATGAAGTAGAGGGTGCTTGCATAACATAACAAGTCAGCCCCCTATTTTTAGATCTATTTTGGTGTTTCACCTTCTAGGGTTAGGTTTTTGGATGTCTAGGGTTTTGGAATTCATGAGTAATATGAAAAGGGCCTATGGAGCCTCATTGTAATCCATTCCTTTTGAGATGGACGCATGTAGAAACCACATCTCTTCTCATAGATAGCTACCACCATTCAAGCAAGTTTTAGTTTTGCAATTTTACAGTTTCAACCTATTTCATTATTTAATAGAAGATATTGTTCACTGAATATTTGTGTTATTCTTCCTATCTCTGTGTTATTGTATTCAATCTATTAAACATTCATTCTACTCCTAAATCCAGATTAATCCACCACCATCATCATTTAACAACCTCCATCACCACCATAACCCCAGTCACCACCTCAAGAAACCACCATTCTGTCCCAAACCATTGGCTTGAAAACCATGCAGTTGGATCCCCCAGAGATAACCAATCAGAGACCAAAAATCACTGGTCCAAACCCAAATATACCCAAACAGAGTCTAGAACTCACTAGGCCAAAACTGAATCCCAGAGTCAATAGATCATACACTTTGTGCCAATTCAAGACAGTCCATATTCAATGAAGATGCAAACTGTACCGAAGCCGCAAGTGCTAAGTTATCAACACACTTCCTCAAAGACCAAGGTTGAGGGTGCTATCGAAAAAAGCACAACCCCGAAATCTGAGGTCCACAAATATGTAGAGGTACCAAAGGTTTAGAAGGAACCTGACACAACCTCAGGACAAAGTGCAACATCAGTGCATGAAAAAATGGAGCTAGTCCTCCAAAACCCACAACAGTGCACAGAGTTGCTGCAACTCTTCCTGGCCAGAGAATAAGTACTATCATTCCTTCCATCAACATTGAGGTTAAGGCTTGCACTAGGACCATCTACAGGAGAGGAGGAGGTGAAGACACCTTCAGAGAATTCAATGGCTAGTGGACTCCCACTACAGGTCTGAGTACCTAGGTAACCCAACCCTTCTTCTATTGACCTTGCAAAGTGGCTAGAAACACATCTAGTCTGATCCAGGTGGATATTAGTGGCCATCCACCTTTTCTAGCTGGATCAAAACAACTTTCTTGCAATTTTGGTAATTTACTATTTTTAGCATTTTTTTGGGTCCTAAACTTTCGAAGCCATTTTGAGGCCCTAAATGAAGTTTTTTGGGGTATCTTGCGGCCAGAGAATTTCATCAAGAAAATTTTGTCAATAGTTTTATTCCTTGGATAGATATTTCCAATGGGCTATCATATGCCTAAAGCGGAGATCGTATGCAAAAGTTACGACCCTGGGAAGTTGATGTGCCAACTTACCCAAACGGGGCCCACATGACTTTTGGTGATTCATCTCCCAGGGTTAGGTTTTTGGATGTCTATGGTTTTTGACACTCTTGTTTATTATAAAAAGGCCTTCATAGCCTCATTGTAATCATCTTGTTGCGAATGAGCACATCAATCACATATTTTCTTAGAGATAAGTCGCCACCATTCCAACAATCTTGTTTTCCACTACATTTTACAGTTTCATCTTATTTCCTTATTGAATAGAAAACCAAATTTATTATATCTCTGTTATTTTGTGTTAAGCATCTGTTAATAATCTGTATTCATTTCGTTCTGCTAATAAAATTTGTATTAGTGGTATCAGAGCGGTATTCTCCTTGTCGTCTTAATGCATCTCCCCAATGAGGTCAGAGTACAAAGAATTGGGTCTCGAGCTTGTTTCTCTTGAGGACCAAATCTCTCACATGCCCAAGCAACCTCTCATGGTAGGAGAAAACAAATATGATAGGACATGAGATCCTTTCAAAATGTTTCTTGAGGAAGCCCTCATGCAACAGAGGAATGGGATGATGGATAGTTTCACACAAATCCTTCGATGACTACAACCAAGCGACACATCTTCTTCGAGTATAGGCACCGCCCCCTTCAAGGTACAAATAAACTTCGATATTCCTTTATTTGAAGGTCAGATAGAAGAAGATGGTGTAGACAAGTGTTTGAATCTACTAGAAGGGTATTTTTTTGTCCATAACTTTTCAAATATAGGATATGATTACTTTTGCACTCCTCAAAGTCGTTCCCCATGTCAAATATTGGTGGGAAACTTTTTGTGAGAAAAAGGAAATAAAGGAACCCTCGTTATTTACAGTCACAACCACCTGGGAGTCCTTCAAGGATGTTATTAAGGAATAATACTACCCGGTTGGAAGTTATGACGACTTGTATACCAAATGGACCACATTACGACAAGAAAGAGACCAAGCAGTGCTAGAGTTCACAAATATCTTCCATACCTTGCGCACCAAGATTGGTATCAAATATTTAGAGTGACATCTTATGCTCAAGTATCATGGTTCTTTTCATAGATACATCTAGACCAAAATGGAATTTTTGGACATCTTGTCCTTGGGCACAACCTACCGATATGCCGTCAAAATTGAGCAGAAGCTCAAACAAAAGACGTGGCAATTTGAGCCCAGGCACCCCTCACAACAAAATCTAGGAAAGGGCAGCCCCAACCCACAGATCAAAGGACAGAGAAAATATGGAAAATATCAGAACAATCAGTCCAAGCCACAAGAAAACAAGGACAATGGAAAGACAAAGAAAGATAACGGTAAGTGGTGTGACTTCCATAAGAGCCCTTGGCATAACATTGCTAACTCTCACTCAAAGAAATCGTTAGTGGCTAAAGTGAAAGCCTCTAAATCAGATGGAGGTTATGAATATGAGTTAGAGATAGAAAGAGGAAGACAAATCATTTATGTGGAACCCAGTGCCACCGTTGCTACCACCAAGCTCCATCCTAATGAACCAGATGAGCCAGAAGAAGAAGAGTACCTCTTCCATTCAAAGATGTAGGTAAAAGGAACCCCACTGCACTTCATCATTGATAGTGGTAGCCAGAATAACCTTATCTCAACAGAGGTTGTCAAGCAGCTGGCCCTGCTGACAATGTTGCACCCATAACCCTACACCATTGGATGGCTCTACCAAGGAAGCAATCTCCATGTCAGCTAACAATGTCAATTGTTGTATGACATCAAGCCTTTCAAAGATGAGGTATTGTGTGATGTTTCTCCTCTCAAATTTTGTTATGTTCTTTTGGGCCAACCTTATTTATGGAAAATTCATGTTGTATATGAGTCTAGGCCTCATAAGGTTATTATTATTTTGAACAAGAAAGTGTATAGGATACCCGAGATAGTCCCACCTAGTGCTATTTCCTTGATCTCTGCCAAGAAATGTAGGAAGGTCATCTCTCATATGAGGAAGTTTGTATTATTCTTGATTCTCTCTTGGAATGAGTGAAATATCACAGCCACATCTAGGGTATCTGTGACCAACCTCTCCACATAGTAGAAGAAAGTAGATAAGGTCTGTTGTTCCTGAGTCTACACTTAAGGCTATAAAGTGTAGAGTCTAAGCATCTAAAAAGAGTGAAAGAAAAGGAAGGGGAAGAGACAACTTGGGGGGGTGGATGAAGCTATGGATGATATTTGAGTTGTCTTTGTCTAGCTTCCAAATATTCTTGCATGTTGATATCCCACTCGATAGTGGCCCATGAACGTTCGAGCTCTGTCTGAGTGGTGGTGGTCTTGAGTTTGGTATGGAAAATATTTAAATCAATACTGGTTTGATTCACTAGACTAGGTTTGATATTGAGTTGTCTTATGATGGGTATAGTCATGGGGAGAACATAAACTTTGAAGGAAGTGGATGATTTAAAGTGCTTATCTCAATCTTTAGATTGTACAGTGAAAGTTCAATGAATCCAATCAGAGGGTTTAACGAAAATGAAGGTCGTCTTCCATAACTGAGTTTAAAATATTGAAACCGAGTGTGAAACAAAGAGATATCAACAAATGTGGGGCATCAATTTTAGAGGAATCCCATGCTGTGGAAGAAGAAGAAAAAGACATGAGTACCTTGATGAAAGCATATAAAGTAGAGATCTCAATCATTCACAGGTCTTGTATCCACAAGTAGCCGATACAGAGGAAAAACTGTAAATAACATAGATACCATAGAACCTAATCACCGTAGTAGAAATTATACTAAATTGCAGCTAGAACATTCATCAAAGACATATATGTAAAATGACATGAAGCATGAATATACAAAAGAAAAAAAAAACGCATAACTCAACCTTGACGAAATATGGAGTCTTCAATCCGCTTTGAATTAATCTTGGCTTGAGAGAACTTTCTCTATTACAAGATATTCATGGCCCAAAAAAAAACCCTTTCTATTACAATCTTTCTTCTATTTAAACAAACTTCTGAACCTATGGAACTCCGATCGTTTTAGAAAATTGTCAGTTACAAATGGAAATTGGAGCATTACATCTCCTCTTATTTGCTTTCCCTAGTAAGGGCGAAGCACCTTAATTTACCTGCCCTTCGGGTTCTAGAAATAGAACAGGTAGACATCTGTCATTATTTGGCACCAGAAACTTGCCCCTTTGCCTACTCGGTGCAAATGACACACCTTTCCACCAATTGGGCTATCAACCTAGAAGGCTCTTCTTGGTTGCTTGCTTCAAAAGTGTAACAACTCCTCGCCATCTATGGAAATTTTTTTCCCACTTCTCGATCCTCTGTGAGGATGGAGCATAATTGTAAACTTGGCTGTACTAGCCATTTGTCCACTTGGGCCATATCGACCTGGCTAATCTAGGATATCTCCACTTGTTGCTTCTCCATGTTTTCTTTGATATCCAATAGATTTTTAGCTATATTGATTTTTCCCAGTGTCCCATCACTTCTTTCCTTATCAAGGCCTAGCAAACTTTTACTTATCAAAGAGAACATTTCCTCACAAGAATTCTTTACTTCATTAGCTCGCCCCTTTATTTTTGATATATTTTGCTTCCAAACCTTCAGTAGGATATTACCTCTGGTTTGTTCTGCGATGGATAATTTTGAGTTGGTGACCGTCTCTATCTTCTTCATAGCTATAATAACATTTTGGAAAGTGACCTGTGCTGCCCCGACTTCTCTTTCTCTTGAAGAAATATTTTCTAATATTTGATCTATCATCCGGAAATGGTTTTGAATGGTTCCTAACTTTACCAGCAGGTTTTTTTGAGCCGTAAATACCTTATGTCGGATTTCAGTGGCCTATGATCTGAACACTTTTATGTCTACAACCTGGTTCTCGGCCACCTCCAATTTCAACTGCAACTCTATAATCTGTTGCCCTTGTTGGCTTACCTGATTTTGGTTCATTTGCGTTGACTGGCGCACCTGCTTGAGGTCAGACCTGAGCTTATATATTTCATGCAGGTCGGTTGTTCGGGCTTCCTCAAGGCTCTCGCTCACCTTGTCCTTGACATTCGCTTCAGCAGTAGCCACCTTAGCTTCCAATTTACTGATCAGGAGGTTCTTTCATTTCAAATGGGCCGTCAAAGTCCCAACTGAGTACTGATTGGCTGTGCGATAAGCCCCCAATGTCCCAACTATGTCCTCTGCAAATTCTCCCTCTTTTGTGGTCTTCCCATCTGTTATGATTTTAAATTTTTTAGCCATTACGCCCTCTTTTTGATATAATCCTTTCCTCACCACGCCCTTTCTTTTTTTGTCAAAGAAAAATTCGTTAGGAGGAAGCTCCTCTACAGAAATAGGTGTCAGTTCTTCATTGAAAATCCATCTCGCGTCAGAATTCCCCTTTGTGAAATGCAAGGGTGTGACAATAGCAATCAGACTACCGATTTCCTTGGATGTTTGTTTCAGGGTGACCTCTATAAATGGCTTGTTTAACATGAACGAAAGTGAGTCACTCTATCCCTATGAGGGTATCTCTACTTGGCCTTGGGCCTACTTGTCTAGCATGCCCTTTTAAGGGTTTCCTTCCTACTTCTGGGGGAATTTCACTCCTTTCTCTAAGGTTCCATCCTCCCTTGTTTTCCCTTGTTCCTTCTCCCCACTAGGACTCGAGTCCTTTTCACCTTTGGCTCCCATATTCTTTGTAACTAGAAGCTTTAGGGCTTCACCCTGTAAAATCTAGGGGAGACAACTTCGTCGGTGCTCCTGGAATTTCAAAAATTCAGCCATATCTTCGAGTGGAAAGGCTTGAATCCGAATTAGGACTTCAGCGAAGGACCTCATGCCCCAGAATATTTTTTCATGAGGGGAATCCTCATGTTGATACCTCTTCAAGATGCAACTCACCAGGTGATTTCTCACAACCTTACTAGGGTCGTGCTTATTGAACTCAATATCCACTAGTTTCATTTCTTCTAAAGCCATACCCTTAGCTTTGGCATGGCCAAAATCTAACAAGGAATATGCACCAATACGAATAGGGAAGGGAAACCGTACCTTTTTTGATACTCCTTTGAGCTCTTTTCTTATTCTGTCGAGCACAGTCTATCTAGTGATATGATGACACAATAGCTTATCTAGCATGAATAATGGGAGGGTATATGAAGGGACAGAGGTGACGAAAACCCTGATATATGAAAATTCTACCTCTAGATACCATTCTTCCAAGCTAGTTAGGTTGGCCGCGACACTATATGACATCTTGGGAGGCGGATAGCCAAAAATGGTGACATGCAGTGACACCATTACCGAGTTGAAGATATCGTAGATGAATTCTTTGGCTTTAGTCTCCCAAAGCTTCGAGTGGTAGACATGGATAGGCTCTATATTGGATTGAGCCCAGCTCCAGTTCATCAGTGGTAAGGGTGTCATGAACAGATGGCATCCATGATGGAAGAAGACATAAAGAATGAAGTTGCTTTCTTACTCGCCCTCTGTGCTCAATATTCAATAGTTTGACTAGTTAGACTGTCAGACAACAGTTTGGCCCAGTCAAAGGAGAAACCCTTAGAAACTATATGAATGAGTGGCACCCATGGGAGGAATAAATGGGTAGTGTCTTCCTTCCCATAAAGCCTGTAGGTCATCATCACTATGTACTTGAACTGTGGCTCCAAGGAAGAGATTGAATAGATCCCATTGCAGTCAGCCCTGAATTTCACAGGGTGTGAGACCCAATATTTGATAAGATTGGACAAAATATTTGCATAATGCTTGCAGTCCTTCTTCTTGAAGCCTTCTAGGAATTCGGTGTTGTGAGTAAGGTTCGGCATGGGTGACATTTTATACATTGCCCAAAAATGTTCTGGTCGGAAGGTACCAATTGTCATCTTCTGTTCGCTGATAATCATCCTGGTCGAGATGTCCACATGGTCCAACGCCCACTTGATAATATCAAAATAGGGAAGAAGCTGGGGCCTTGTCGCTATTTTGTGCATCTCTTCTTGAGCGACAATTTTGTATTTGGTTGATAAATCATCCTTCTCGTTGTCGCTCGAATCATCCAAACAATGTATCGACTCGGATTGCAGGATGTCAAAGACGTATGACCATGTCTTGATAGAATTAATACTTCAGGGTGAGGTATCATAAATAACATATGAACCCTGACTTGAAATCTTGGTAGCTGACTTGGGGATTTTTCATGGAGCCATGAGAGTGAAACCTGCAACTGGACCACCTGTCGAACAGATTTGAAAATCGCAAACAATGGTTAACCTGGTAAAATGGCTCTGCACGTAAATAGAAATGAGAACTTAAAAAATGAAGGAAAAACTCTTTATCTTAGTCATTTAAACCCCTGTTGTCCTTGAGAACAGAACGGTCAAATCTCTTAAAGGAAATATTTATAAGTAAAAATGATATCCTACTACCTGTCACCTCGCCATAGTTCAAATAAATGCCATAGTTTTTTGACGAGTCATAATACGAATCAACGCAAAAAACATTTAAACTTATTCCAGAGATGGTGCGTGTTAAAGGTTTCTTAATGCATCAATTAATCTAGCTTATCTCCTTTAATTAAGTGTGTTTTAGTCTTTAATCCCCCTTTTTCAGCATTCACCATATCTAAAAATTTCACTCCTAGCCTTTGAGCCCCCAAAACCAAAAATCACAATGATGCGACTTAGTTAAATATTCGTGATTTGACTTAAGTTCTTAATTAATCCATGCTTAATTAATGAATATTGAGACTTTGCGAGTTGGAGCTATGAAGGTATTGTTTTTTGGGAGAACGATCACTAAGTTGCGAAACCCCGATATTACTTAACTAGGGTTTAAAGTGACTTACTCCTGACACTAACCTGGGTAAAATTTTAAAACCGCTATCGCCACTTCGCGCGTAGGGACACTAAGGATAGTGGGAAATGTTGCAAAACAAGCAAAACTCCCAAAACTAGCTTTCTGGGCTTAAATATAATATCTCACTTATTTAGAAGAAGGCGGCTTCAACATCGGCTCCAACTAGGGATCGCATCTCCTTGTGGGATGAGAAGAACAGTAGACCGAGTGCCTATATGGGTAAATGGAGTCAACAATTTGCTTCTGAGAAACGGGTTGAGAAAGAGGATACAAAGAGAACCTTGAGGTTCCAAATTGAATTCTGGAAATATTTCAAACCTAAAATGCTTTCTAAGCTCAACTGCAGTCCATGGTAACTCTCCCTTCCTTAACACTGAAAGAGGGTCTGCCCAAGGTGGTCCAAAAAAAATCTTAGGAAATTCAACAGGTGTTGTGGGTTTTGGATTGCATCAAAACGAACTATAATTCATGCTTTTGATCAGGGATAACTACAATGAACCTGAGGTGTAGATCCATTTTCGAGAAAGATAATTACTAGAGCATAGTATGCTTTATGTATGACAACCTTACAGATATCTCGAGACATTGCTTCACTGCCAGCGAGCTTGTTCAGCACCTCGATGAGGTTGCCTGGTCACCTTTATTTAATTTCCTTTCACCACTTCAGAGGGTAATTATGCATTTAAATGCTGAGATGAGGGAAACCATTTTATGAATTTCCTTTCATCATCTCTTTGGACTAGATGGGGGCAATCAATTTTGAATTTCCTTTCACCATCTGTCTTATATATATATTGGGAACTAAAGTGGGGGCAATCAAATTGTATAAGTAATACTAGGGGTGGTATCTACGTAAAATTCCCAACAGAGGACTGTCAACTTGCTTTGAGTGCTTTGGACCAACTTTCTCTTATCCTTCACAATGCCCTAGCTCACAGGAAAACAAAGGGGTGAACTCATTTCCAGGGGCCTTCTTTTGAGAAAGACTTAACCATTTGAAAATTGTTGAAAGACTTAAGAGAGTTAAGGTCTACCCACGCATGGTCCTTTTCAGTAGGGGACTGAGAAACTATGAAGACCAATTTACTTTTGGAGACACTCACCAGTTTTCGAAATGGAAGTCGAAACTCTTTTCCTCTATGGATGGTACAGGCAGGTGTCAGAGCTTAAGGAGAAAAGGCCAAGGGTGAAAAAGGGAAAGTGAGTAGGCCATGCCCCCCCCAAAAACAAGATATTATTGTGCAATCCCAACTCAGGTGTACACATCATACTTGCGAGAATACTACTACGTTTAAATGATATTCATTTGAAAACCTAGACACTCCATAATTTCATCTCTTTGCCTTACCACTTTATCTTCTTCTTGAAAAAAAATTCTTTATCACTTGTTTTGGGAGGGTCGATTTATGGATACCTGATAGTCCCTTTCTCCTTTTGCAGTTTGGGCTTTAATTTGGAGGCCTGCATGAAACAACACGAAGAGTATCAGGTCTTCAGGATTTATGGGATCCTGGGTGTCAAAAGTTGTGCCTCTACTTCTAGGAAATCAAAAACATGTTTTATTCAATATGAAAGTGAACTTACTGAAAAAAAAATTATGAAAAGAAAAGAGAAAACAAATCCGTATGTACAATGGAATTCCGTAACAGATTTTGTGCATATAGTGCTTTAAATAATGCCCATTGACAGGGGCGCTGAGAGTCACACCATCCAAATTCTCTAATAGAAATGAATTCTTCCCTTCAAAAGTTTAGATTTTGAATTGTCCATACCAGATATGATCAAATTTACCATGTTTTTCTGAATCTTCCCTCTTGGCATCCCATTTCAAAACCAAATTACTGAGGAGGAAATCCTTGTTTTTGGCTTTACGATCGAAAAGTGATTTAATGTCGTCTTGGTATTTCTACATCGTTGCATCTACCTAGGTCCTGTTTTGTTGGACCTCAATCAACTGATTTATTCTTCTAGTGATGTGGTTTGGCTCTTCTCTCTCATCATACCAGAGCTTCATTACAAGGAGTGCCGAATTTATAAGTAAAACCACATCAGTCCTGTACACCATTTGAAAAGGAGAAGTACCAATGGATTTCTTCGTACCTATCCAGTTTTCCCATAAGGCATATTTTAAGTGTACATGCCAAGATCTTTTGTTTTCGCTCAATACCTTCTTAATTATGGTAATCAAACTCTTATTTGATGATTTGGATAACCCATTACCTTGAGGGTAATACACTGTGGAGTGGCCCAATACGATGTTATATTTTTGGCAGAGGCTGACCATAGCCATAGACTTGAACGCCTGGGCATTATCCGTCACTATTTTTTGGGGACAGCCAAATCTGGATAGTATCCTCTCTTTGAGGAAATCTATCACCACTGAATTGGTCACCTTCTTAGTGGGAATAGTCTCCACCCATTTGGTGAAATAATCTGTGGTGGTGAGGATCAATTTGTGTTGAGTGTTGGAATGTGGGTTGATTTGACTGATAAGATCTAACCCCCATTGCTGAAAAGGGGCTTCGGTTTTGACAGGAACCAGAGGTAGCGCTGGGAGCTTTTTTTTTCCTGCAAACAACTGGTAAGGGTTGCAGGCTTTGACTTTGATGTTGACCTTTGAGAAAAGTTTAGGCCAATAATATCCTACCCTGAGGATTTTATAGGCCGTTGCCCTCCAGGCGTGATGCCTCCGCACACACCTTCATGGAATTCGCTTATGAACCCCTCTATTTCTGATTCTACCAAACAAGCTAGTAAGAAACCTAAGGGGTCCTTCCAATACAATTGACTTTCGGATATGCAGTACTTCACCGCATGCAGCTTCAGTGTCCTGGCCTTAGCTGGAGACAGATTGCTAGGGCATTTCAGGGTCAGTAGGTAGGCCATTATATCTTTATACCAATCTGATAAGACAAACTTCTCTTCGATTCTAGAGATCTCTATTTTCTTGTCGGGCTCGTTTATGTCCCCTTGTCCCTCATATCCTTGCAGGTTATTTATTCCAAGTGCTCTAAAATTTGATTCCACCAAGAACTTAGCCAGACCTTGTCCCTTTACTAGTTTTGTCGGTTTTACGTCTAGGTCAAACTCTTGGATTTTAGCGAGCCACTGACCCCTCTTACCATCACTGTCAGGTTGGACCAATATATCCTTCATAGAACTAGTGGGAATTTATGCGATTACCTTGGAGTGTAGCACGTAAGTTCTAAAAGCCTTCAATGCCTTAACCATAGCATATGCTTGTTTCTCCATTATATCATATCTCAGTTCAACATCTCTAAGAATTTTACTAAAGAAGGATATTGGTTGCTTGAAACCCTCTTCATTATTTTGGAGGAGTACTTCCATCACTGTGTGTTCGGAGGTGAACGAGAAAATTAGGAAATCCTTTAGGTAATCAGGGCTTGCTAATACGGGCACTTCACTGATAACTTTCTTGATGCGTGCAAACGATGCTTTAGCCTCCACTGTCCATTTCACTTCACTATTCTTCTTGAGCATATCTGTGATCAATTTGATGATTTCAACAATGTTTGGGATAAATCTTCTCAAAAAAATTATTTTTCCTAAAAATGATTGAATTTCTTTTATATTCCTAGGAATATTTATGGTGTCTATAGTGTCCACCCTTTTAGGGTTGATTTTGATTCCATCCTAGGACACAATGTGGCCCAAGAGATTACCTTCCTGCATAGCGAAGTGAGACTTCTTGGGGTTCAAAGACAAACCAAATTTTTGGCATTTTTCAAACGTTTGTTTCAGGTGCAGCAGATGGTCTTCATCGGATTTAGAGAAGACAATTAGGTCGTCAAGGTAGATAACCACAAATTTATCCTTTTCACTGATAAAAATGATGTCCATAGCACACTAGAAGGTAGCACCTGAGTTCATCAGACCAAAAGGCATTTTGTTATACATAAATGTGCCCCAAGGGGTGGTGAAAGTTGTTTTTTCTTTATCATGTTCATTGACGACAATTTGATTATAACCAGAAAACCCATCGATCATCGACATCCTATTTTCCCTGACTAGTTTTTCCAACACATGATCCATTTTGGGTAGAGGATAGTTATCTTTGAGGGAGGACTTGTTTATATTTCTAAAGTCTATGCATAGCCTAATCTCCCTGCTTTTCTTCCTAACCGGGACTAAATTCGCCACCCAATCAGAGTACCTGAGAGGTACAATAATTTTTGCGTCTAATTTTTTTTTGACGTCTCTTTCAACCACAGGAAGCAAAATGGGGTTGATTTGTATGAGCTTCTATCGGAAGGGATTAAGCCTAGGTTTCAAAGGTATATTGTGCTCAATTACCAAGGTATCATAGGTTCTAAGCTCCTCGTAAGACCATGCAAAGACATCTTTATATCGCCCGAGTAAGTCCTTATACTTTCTTTTTATCTCAGGAGGAAGGTACTTTGATAGCTTCACTATTCTAGGCTCTTTGGTGGTGCCCACATTGCAGTCTTCGACATCCTCTAGTTGGGGCTGCAATGTGGAATTTAGAGGCATGTCGTTTTGATCAAACAACCTTTCCATAGGTATCAGGCCCTTAGGGATTTGATTACTTTTTAACACTAGCAGGGGATGATTTCAAATTTTTTCTCAGAACTCCTGGGGCTCCTCCCCTTCATGCATAATCTTGGTATGATTGTTGTGGTTCTCCTGGTCAATGTGGGTTTCGTAGAAATCACCCACCATTTCCAGGAACTTTTTGATCTGTTTGTCATCCTCGAAGACCTACCAGTGTTGTACGTTGTTTGGCATGGATGGTCTGTGCCTTACCTCTATGTGGTACTTTAATTTGAAAGTTGTAGGGGGTACGAAGGTCAAAAATGATTTGGCCAGTGAATTAGCCTACTAGTTTTTGGCTCGTGGGATGAAATGAACCTTTACTGATGAAAATAAATTTTCCATTAGATCCTACGCACAATTTCTGTAAGACCTCCGTCTCGGGTGCTTGGCTTAATATTATCGGTTTAACTGCTTCACAATTAGTTCAGTATGTCCATAGACCTCTAAGCTCCTTATGTTCAGCTTCTTGGCAACTTCCAGACCCAAGACTAGAGCTTCATATTCGCAAATGTTGCTTGTGCAATTTATGTCCCATTGTAGCCTGTAGGAAAAAGGGACGACGAATTCATTTTTAGGTGCTACGGAAATCACTCCCGCACCCGCTCCTTCACATGACGAAGCTCCATCAAAGAACATTTTCCAAGTTCTAGTGCTGTTCATATTTTTAGTTGTCTTTTCGGTTATGATTTCATCGATGTCACCTTCTTCTGCACAACTTTCTTTAGTATCATCAAAGTACAGAATACAATTTCCCAGGTCTTGGTCAACGATGTAAACCAGGTAATTGTTAGGATTCTATGGATCGCTTACCATCTATTCCAAATGTGTTTCTCTGTATAACCATGCGAACTATCTACCAAAAATAGGGACTGTGGCATAGGTCATATCTAGCTGAAGGGATCCATCGATCTTGGCTCTCCAAGATCTATATAATAGTAAACCATACTTCGAGGGGATATCAATGGAAACTACGTCCATTAGGACATTTTTCACCGGAATATGGGTGAGGATGACTACTAGATCTTTGATCATGCCCATGCACTTAACTCTCGAATAAAACGAGTAAATATATCCATAGGGTCTGGTGATTTCAAGGCCTAGTTTATCCATAATAGATTTGGCATTATGTTATGAGAGGTCCTGGAGTCCAGCATGCAATTATGAAACAACCGATTGTGCACCTTCAGGGTAATATAGAAAGGGGTGACAGTATCTCTGGCGCCCTCAAAATGTGGAACAAAAGTGATATTAGGCTTGTCATCTTCCATATTTATTACATCAGAGTGACTCTCTAGATATGAAAAATTTATCATCTTGGTTATTTGTTTTTGGTACACAGGATTCTTCACCAAGTCAACCAATGGTATGGGTATCTTTATCTTTTTTATCTCGCTTTCTAAGAAGAAAACTCCCGCATTTTTATTCATCTCCTTAGCTGAAACCTCAGGCTCCTTCCAATTAATTTTATTTAGTAGAACTGTTTTACTTTCAATGTTTCTAGTTTTAGGTGTTTGTGTTTCAGCTACCTTGTTTTTTTTTGCTTGGTCTTCAGCCCCTTTTACATTAGTATTATGTGAATCTACCCCTATTTTATTTTGCATCACGATATCTTTCTCGAAGGGCTCGTATATTTCACCCCTAGGCAAAATTTTCTTGGGTTGTGTAGTTGACATAGGTTTAATTCTGGGTCTCAGACTGTACTTGTGTTGGAGTTCGGCCATTCCTTGGTAAGTGAAGTCATCAACTTCATTTTATTCTTCAACTGATGATTGTTCTATCTTTAGGGACTTCTCATAATCTTCTTTGGTCAAGTGAGGTTGTACACAGTCGTCGCCTAAGTCTAAAAGGTCTTGTATTGATACTGATTAGACTTGGGTTGATATGCAACCACGTTTTGTTTAAAAAAACCCTTTGGTCTTAATATTTTTTTAGGGTTGGAAAAAGGCGCTGTCTATTTGGCATCTAGGTTTTGTTTGGTGTTATTTCGAAAGGATGCCAGCTTACTTTAAGAATGGAGTCGACAAGTGAATGACGAAGGTTTATCATTAACAAGGTGTTCACTCTTTGTTCACTATCAAAAAATGAAACTTGAAAATGTCATTTTCTCAGGGGAAAGTGACTATGATTCTTCATCCCTAGCAACGGTGCCAGAAAGATGTTGTTCCTAAGTCTACACTTAAGGCTATAAAGTGTAGAGTCTAAGCATCTAAAAAGAGTGAAAGAAAAGGAAGGGGAAGAGACAACTTGGGGGGGTGGATGAAGCTATAACCGATCTCTGATTTGTCTTTGTCTAGCTTCCAAATATTCATGCATGATGATATCCCGCTCGATAGTAGCCCATGAACGTTCAAGCTCTGTCCGAGTGGTGGCGATCTTGAGTTTTTTATGGAAAAGATTTAAAGAAATGATGGTTTTATTTTCTAGACTAGGTTTGATATTGGGTTGTCTTATGATGGGTACAATCATTGGGAGAACATAAACTTTGAAGGACATGAATGCTTTAAAGTTCTTGTTTGAATCTTTAGATTGTACAGGGAAAGTTCAATGAAGCCAGTCGGAGGGTTTAATGAAAACGAAGGCCATCTTCCGTAACTGAGTTTAAAATCTTGAAACCGAGTGTGAAACAAAGAGCTATCAACAAATGTGGGGCATCAATTTCAGAGGAATCCCATGCTGTGGCAGAAGAAGAAAAAGACAGGAGTAACTTGATGAAAGCATATAAAGTAGAGATCTCAATCATTCACAGGTCTTATATCTGCAAGTAGCCGATACAGAGGACAAGCTGTCAATAACGTAGATACCATAGAACTTGATCACCATAGTAGAAATTATACTAAATTGCAGCTAGAACATTCATCAAAGACATATATGTAAAATGACATGACGCATGAATATACAGAGGAAAAAAAAACACATAACTCAATATTGAAGAAATATGGAGTCTTCAATACGCTTTGTCTTAATCTTGGATTTAGAGAACTTTCTCTATTACAACCTCTTCATGGCCCCAAAAAATTCCTTTCTATTAAAATCTTCTATTTAAACAAACTTATGAACCTCTAGAACTCCGATCATTCTGGAAAATTGTTAGTTACAAATGGAAAATTGGAGAATATCATCTCCTCTTATTTTCCTTCCCTAGTTAGGGAGGAGAACCTTCCTTTACTTGCCCTTTGGGTTCTAGAAATAGAATAGGCAGACATATGTCATTATTTGGCACCAAAAACTAGCCCCTTCACCTGGTCGGGGAAAATGACGCACCTTTCCACCACCTTGGCTATCAACCTAGAAGGCTTTGCTTGGTCTCTTGCTTCAAAAGTGTAGCAACTCTTTGCCATTTGTGGAAAACATTCTCCCACTTGTCGATCCTGTATGAGGATGGAGCATAATTGTAAACTTGGTTGTACTAGCCATTTTTCCACTTGGGCCATGTCAACCTAGATAATCTGGGATATCTCCACTTGTTGCTTCTCCATGTTTTCTTTGATGTCCAACATATGTTTAGCTATATTGATTTTTCCCAGTGTCCAAGCACTACTTTCCTTATCAAGGGCTAGCAAACTTTTACTTATCAAAGAGAAACTTTCCTCACAAGAATTCTTTACTTCATTAGCTCTCCCCTTGCTTTTTGATATATTCTTCTCCCAGACCTTCAATAGGATATTACCTCTGGTTTGTTCTGCGATGTATCATTTTGAGTTGTTGACCATCTCTATCTTCACGATAGCTATAACAACATTTTGGAAAGAGACCCGTGCTGCCCTGACTTCTCTTTCTCTTGAAGAAATATTTTCTAATATTTGATCTATCATCTGGAAATGGTTTTGAATGGTTCCTACCTTTACCAATAGGTTTTGTTGAGCTGTAAATACCTTATGTTGGATTTCGACAACCTACGATCTAAACAATTTTATGTCTACAACCTGGTTCTTGACCACCTCCAATTTTGACTGCAACTCTATAATCTGTTTCCCCTACTGGGTTACCTAAGTTTGGCTAATTTGTGCCAACTGGCGCACCTGCTCGAGGTCAGACTTGAGCTTCTTGATTTCATGCAGGTTGGTTGTTCAGGCTTCCTCAAGGCTCCTGCTCACCTCGTCCCTGACATTCGCTTCAGCAATAGACACCTTAGCTTCCAATTTACTGATCAGGAGGTTCTTTCATTTCAACGGGGCCATCAAAGTCCCAACTGAGTAATGATTTTCTATGGCATAATCCCCTAGTGTCCCGATTATATCCTCTGCAAATTCTCCCTCTTTCATGGCCTTCCCATCTATCATGATTTTAAATGTTTTATCCATTATGCCCTCTTTTTGATATAATCCTTGCCTCACCATGGCCTTACATTTTTTGTCAAAGAAAAATTCGTTAGGAGGAAACTCCTCTATAGAAATAGGTGTCAGTTCTTCATTGAAAATCCATCCCGCGTCAGGATTCCCCTTTGTGAACTGCAAGGGAGTGACAATATTAATCAGACTATTGATTTCCTTAGATGTTTGTTTCAGGGTGACCTATGTAACTATCTTGTTTGACATGAGTGAAAGTGAGTCACATGATCCCTACGAGGGTATCTCTACTTGTCCTTGGGCTTGCTTTCCTGGCGTGCCCTTTTTAGGGTTTCCTTCCTTCTTCTGGGGGACTTTGGCTCCTTGCTCTGAGGTTCCAGCCTCCCTTGTTTTCCCTTGGTCCTTATCTCCACTAGGAATCGAGTCCTTTGCACCTTTGGCTCCTGTCTACTTTGTAACTGGAAGCTATGGGGCTTCACCCTGTAAAATATGGGGGAGACAACTCCATCGGTGCTCCTGAAATTTAAAAAATTTGGCCATATCTCCAGGTGGAAAGGCTTGAATATGACTTAGGACTTCTGCGAAGGACCTCATGCCCCAGAATATTTCTTCATGAGGGGAATCCTTGTGTTCATACCTCTTCAGGCCGCAACTCACCAAGTGATTGCTCACAACCTTACTAGGGTCGTGCTTCTTGAACTCAATATCAACCAGCTTCATTTATTCTAAAGTCGTAGCCTTGGATTTGGCGTGGAAAAAATATAACAAGGAATATGAACCAATACAAATAGTTAAGGGAGGCCATACCTTTTTTTATACTCCTTTGATCTCTTTGCTTATTCCACTGAGAAAAGTCTGTCTAGCGATCTCACGGCACAATAGCTTATCTGGTAGGAATAATGGAAGGGAATATGCAGGGACAAAGGTGTCGAAAACTATGATATATGAAAATTCCACCTCTAGATACTAATCTGCCAAGCTACTTAGGATGGTCACGACGCTATCTGACATCCTGGGAGGCGGTTGGCCAAAAATGGCGATATCCAATGGCACCATTACCTAGTTGAAGATCTCGTAGATGAATTCTTTGGCCTTATCCTCCCAAAGCTTCAAGTGGTAGACATGGATAGGATCTGTATTAGATGGAGCCCAGCTCTAGTTCATCAGTGGGAAGGGTGTCATGAAGTAGATGGCATCCATGATGTAAGAATACATAAAGAACGAAGCAAATTTCTTACTCACACTCTGTGCTTGATATTCCATAATTCGACTAGTCAGATTGTCAAACAACAGTTTGGCCCAGTCGAAGGAGAAACCCTCAACGACTGTATGAATGAGTGAAACCCATGGGAGGAAGAAATGGGTAGTGTCTTCCTTCCCATACAACCTGTAGGTCATTATCGCTATGTACTTGAACTGTGGCTCAAAGGAAGAGATTGACTAGATCCCATTGAAGTCACCGCTAAATTTCGCAGGGTGTGAGACCCAATCTTTGATCAGATCAGACAAAATTTTTGCATACTCCTCACACTTCTTCTTCTTGAATTCTTCTAGGAATTCGGCATTGTGAGTAAGGTTTGACGTGGGTGACATTTAATACATTGCCCGCAAATGTTCTGGTTGGAAGGTACCAATCGTCACCTTTTGTTCACTAATAATCATTCTGGTCGGGATGTCCACATGGTCCAACGCCCACCTGATCATATCAAAATAGGGAAGAAGTTGGGGCCTCACCACTATTTTATGCATCTCTGCTTGAGTGAAAATTTGTATTTGGTTGATAAACCATCCTTATCGTTGTCACTAGAATCATTTGAACAATTTATCGACTCGGATTGTAGGATGTTGGAAATGTATGACCATGTCTTGATAGAATTAATACTTCGGGGTGAGGTATCGAAAACAACGTCTAAACCTTGACCTGAAATATTGATAGCTAACTTGGGTATTTTTCATGGAGCCATGAGAGTGAAACCTGCAATTGGACCACCTGTCAAATAGATTTGAAAATCACAAACAATGGTTAACCTGGTAAAATGGCTCTGTGCGTAAATAGAAACAAGAACTGAAAAAATGAAGGAAAAACTCTTTATCTTAGTCATTTAAACCCATGGTGTCCTTGCAAACAAAACTGTCAAATCACTTAAAGGAAATATTTAGAAGAAAAAGCGATATCCTACTACCCGTCACCTGTCACCTCATCGTAGTTCAAATAAATGCCATAATTGTTTGACGAGTTGTAACACAAATCAATGCAAAAAACATTTAAACTTACTCTGGAGGCAGTGCATGTTAAAGGTTGCTTAATGCATCAATTAATCTAGCTAAGATCCTTTAATTAAGTGTGTTTTAGTCTTTAATCCCACTTTTTTGGTGTTTTTCGTATCGAAAGATTTCACTCCTAGCCTTTGAGCCCCCAAAACCCGAAATCGCGATGATACGACTTAGTTAAATATTCATGATTTGACTTAAGTTCTTAATTAAGCCATGCTTAATTAATGAATATCGCGACTTCGTGAGTCAGAGATATGAAGGTATTTCTTTTTGGGAGAGCGACTGTCAAGTCATGAAACCCCGATAGTGCTTAACTAGTGTTAGCAACAATTCTTGTCTTCGGCATCGGGATATCCAAGTCTGCAGGTTGCACAAGGAGCGCCCAAGCGCAGAGCACAAAAGAAGTCCTTTTCGGGCCTAAAATCAAGTGAGCGGGAAAAATTATAGTGTCAACGGTCCAGATTCATCCATATGAGCAGATCAACGAGTGGCAGGAAATCGCAGATAGCAGAGTTGCGTCGAGAATAGCCCAAATAGATCATGCCCATATTATATGCAGGAATGGATAGCAGCCGTTCATCCCAAAGGATGCATGGCACGAGATCTAGTCGCATCGGTGTTTCAGAATTCGAGAGTTAGAAGGGTGAAGGTTCCATGTTTCCATATATCCAAAAACCCCGAACTCCAAAGGCACCCAAAGTTGGGCCTGTAGTATTACAGAGCGTTCTCAGTCATCCATCCAAAGGGGACACCTGGCGCCTAATTGAGCCATCTCAACGTTTCACCCATCACGACTCCGAGGTACAAGGAGCAGCTCCATCATATTCCCGATATGCGAGGTGCCAGGAATGTTCAAGACTCAGGCCCACAACATCACCGAGCGGGTCCAGGACCGTCAGATCTGAGAAGGACATGTGGCGCCAAATTTAACCATCTTGACGTTTCTCTCATCGCAACTATGATAAGAAAGGATTAGCCCCTCCATATTTGAGAACATCGAAAGCACCTTCGAGAATAAATGTAGGGTCACAGTCCGCGGTCACTTTAGAAAGGATGAGAGTTATGCAAAGGTGCCAAAGCATTGGGTTTTTCCATAGAAGGGAATATAGCGTCCTCCAAGACCAGTTCATCCCTACTTCGATCCTGGTCCTCACTAAAGAATTAAATGAAGCTGAATAGAGGTAGTTGAAACCTCATCTCACTTATTGAATGCAAGGTATGGGGGTTCCGATAGACAGTCTACCCGAGACGGTCCTATACACTAATTTTCTCCAAAGGGTCATGGTTGGTCCTCATCTGACTAGAGAAAGTCTGCGCACACCATGTTGGCCTTTAATGTTGCAACTATCTCCCCTGCAGGAGCCATGCGTAGTTAAGGTGGCGTCTGACGAAATTTATCCATCCGAATTCGGCTGAAGGGACACCATGCCTTGGATGACTGAACATGCCTCTGATAGGTGAATTTTGCTAAGCATATAGACTCAATATTTGTATTTTGTAATGGATCGATGGTTAAGCAAGGCTCTCGGTTGTAAAACTTTAATGAAGCACTGTTATTCTGGTTATGTATGGACTCTTGAGACTTCTTGCCTTATGAATGTTAGCTTCTTTCATGTCTTTGTTTACACTGTGTTAGAACAACTTGAACTTGGAGGATCCAATTGAGTTGTGACCGTTATAGGATGATGTAGGTTGGATCACTGTAACAGTTGCGTTGTTTCTAATCGGTCTCTGTGATTTTCTTAGCATTGAATGACTTGGAATTGGAGGATCCATTCAAGTCCCCCTTTCAGTTTCCCAAACCCCTGAACCAAGAGGATCTTGCGTTTGAAGTTTTTCTTCTACAAAATGTTGAAAGGACTGTTCCATGAGGTAGTTTGCTCACTCCTGTCACTAAGTCTTACACCTGCCCATTTTACAATCAACTCACTGACTAAATTTATATCAAGACCTCCTTTGTTCCTTACATACCAGACCCAGTCCATGAATCAGAGTGATATCTTCCCGAGTCACTACCCATTCGATCACCCATTAAAATTTATCGTGACATAAAACTGATGGGCGTTGGGTTCTATTCTTGCAAGCAATCCAAGAGTGACTTCTGCGGGTTCCGACAAACAGTCTACCCGAGACAGTCCTATACACTGATTTTTTCCAAAGGTTCATGGCTAGTCCTCATCTGACAAGAGAAAGTCTGTGCACACCATGTTGGCCTTTAATGTTGCAACTATCTCCCCTACAGGAGCCATGCACAGTTAAGGTGGTGTCTGACGAAATTTATCCGTACGAATTCAGCTGAAGGGACACCATGCCTTGGATGACTGAACATGCCTCTGATAGGTGAATTTTGCTGAGTATATAGACTCAATATTTGTATTTTGTAATGGATTGATGGTTGAGCAAGGCTCCCGGTTGTAAAACTTTAATGAAGCACTGTTATTCTAGTTATGTATGGACTCTTGAGACTTCTTGCCTTATGAATGTTAGCTTCTTTCATGTATTTGTTTACACTGTGTTAGAACAACTCGGAATTGGAGGATCCAGTCGAGTTGTGACTGTTATAGGATGATGTAGGTTGGATCACTATAACAGTTTCAATGTTTCTAATCGGTCTCTATGATTTTCTTAGCAATGAATGACCTGGAATTGGAGGATCCAGTCAAGTCCCCCTTTCAGTTTCCCGAATCCCTGAACCAAGAGGATCTTGTGTTCAAAGTTTTTCTTCTACAAACTACTGAAAGGCCTGTTTCCTGAGGTATTTTTCTCACTCCTCTCACTAAGTCTTCCACCTGCCCATTTTACAATCAACTCACTGACTGAAGTTAGATCAAGACCTCCTTTGTTCCTTACATACTAGACCTAGTCCCTGAATTAGAGTGATATCTTCTCGAGCCACTACCCATTCGATCACCCATTAAAATTTATCATGACATAAAAATGATGGGTGTTGGGCTCTGCTCCTGCAAGCAATCCAAGAGTGACTTCTAACGCTAACATTTTTGGCGTCGTTGCCAGGGACGAAGTTGAATATTTTCCATGGGAAAAACAACATTGAGCCTCTGATTCTGAAGGTGCATCAGACATCAGAGCCCTTAAAGATTGCTACTGTGCACCTGGCGACTCCACTATGGTGACTCCATTGTTTCCACATCACTGTTTCAACTGTGACTACTGTTATCACACCTGAAAGCTGACCCTAAGGAGCTTTCTCGAGAAGGTTTCAGTAGTTGCTTTCTTAGCCTGAGAAGCTTCCTGGGGTAACGACAACGTTAAGATATAGTCTTTGATGGTGAACAAGGACCAGGCACATTTGAAGCTGTGCATCTTTCACCTTGCGGCTCCATGATTCGAGGATCGATTGGCGACTCCACTGGTTCGATATGGAGAAAATTATGTGTCAAATGTTTTCTTTCTGTGACTTTTCCCAGATAGTTGGGTTTCCTAATGCACTTCCTGATAGAGACCAATGGGAAGATTTCCTCCCTGAATTTCATGAAACAAGTTGGGAGGAACCAGTTGAGCATTTACTATACTTCCATGAGGCTATTCACTGACACAATATCATGCATGAGGATGTCCGGATTAAGCTCTTCAGGTATTCATTGAAGGGATTTGCTCTTGAATGGTGTCGGTCTCTTCCCGCTACAAGCATCCACTCTTTAACAGGTTTTCATACAACTTTCAATTCATTTTGTAAAGATTATTTTCCAGCTGATTGTTTGTATGAAAGCTATTGTGAGGAGTTTTCTTCGCTTTATGAAGCCTCTGCTGGCCCTGAAGACCAGTTCCGTGATGAAGCTTTTACTATGGAGGAAATCATTTGCCAGGAAAATATAGAGGTGTTGAATGATATTAATTATGTTAGCCCTAGAACGGAAGCATCTGACATTATATTAGATGCCTCTATTCTTTCAGATATTCATAATGATCAACATGCCTCTTGTGGAAATTGTGAGTTTATAGAGCAAATGTGGTCCATGGTAGATGACTCACCTGGATATCGGGTTGAAGCAGATGTTCCTAGTAGCTCTGCTCATGATGACGAAGACCCTCTATTTTTAAAAGAGGGGTTAGTTGTGGAAGAGAATTCTTCTCTTTTCCTCCAGGGGGTTTCTCACGATATATTTTTACCTGGGATTAAAGAGAAAAATATTATGTATGAGAAGCTAGAACCAACAGGTCCCACTATCCCTAATTTTTTTTTTTTTACGGGATCATTGTTCTAGAGGAGGATCATATCAATGAAGGACACCCCCTTTTTGATGTATATTATAGTGATGATGAGCAACAAGCTTATCCTAAATTTGATCACTATAAAGATACTGAAGAGCCAGTAAGCAAGCAGAACCACCCCATGGTCCCTATTTATGATGAATATGAATCAGACCTGGGGGAGAGCCAAGAAGAGGAGCAGAAAGAACTAGTGGAACAAGTGAATTCCTTCTCGGAGCCCGCCCATTCACCTATGCAGAATCAAGAAGTTCATCCCTGTAGGAGTAGCTGTGGAGCAGAGAAGGCCTGTTGCTACCCTTTTCACAGGGTTTTCCACTCATTCTATGATCCTGTCAGTGAGTACATGGAGTGGCATGTCCTTTATTCCTTGGAGCCCCCCTATTCCATATCAACTTCAGCTAGTGAGGAGAATTTGAAGAGTGTAGCCATTTTGCTGTCACGGTTACACCATCTGCTGGTGATCATCGACAAAAAGAAAGAGCTTCCCTTCAGGAAGTTACTTGATTGGCTATGGTGGAAGTCTGCTTTCACCTAGCCCCATGTAAAATGTTTTATTAGTTTAGGATTGTATATAAATAAACTCCTTTGAGCATGTATCTTTACTTTTTTACTTTTACTTTTCGGCCTGTATTTTCAGCAGGGGGTGTTTTGAGCTTGACTCCATAGCCCAACAACAAGGAACTAGAACTGCAAAATGAGTTCTTAGAGCATCACAGGGACGAATCTATCCCCCATGGAGCCTAATGTTAGTGACGATTCTTGTCTTCGGCATCAGGATATCTAGGTCTGCAGGTTGCACAAGGAGCGCCCAAGCGCAACACATAGAAGAAGTCCTTTTCAGGCCTAAAATCAAGCGAGCAGGAAAAATTATAATGTCAACGGTCCGGATTCATCCATATGAGTGGATCAACGGCTAGCGAGAAATTGCAGATAGCAGAGTTGCGTCGCGAATAGTACAAATAGATCGTGCCCATATTGTATGTAGGAATGGATAACAACCATTCATCCCAAAGGACGCGTGGCGTGAGATCTAGTCGTGTCAGTGTTTTGGCATTCAAGAGTTCAAAGGGTGAAGGTTCCATGTTTCCCTATATATTGAAACCCTAAGCTCCAAAGGCACCCAAAGTCGGGCTCATATTATTATGGAGCATTCTCAGCCATCCATCCAAAGGGGACACCTGACGCCCAATTGAGCCATCTTGACGTTTCTCCCATCGCAACTCCGAGGCACAAGGAGAAGCTCCATCGTATTCTCGATACGCGAGGTGCTAGGAATGTCCAAGACTGAGGCCCACAACATCGCCGAGTGGGTCCAGGACCGTCATATCTAAGAAGGATGCGTAGCACCAAATTTAACCATCTCAGTGTTTCGCTCATCACGACTATGATAAGAAAGGATCATCCCCTCCATATTCGTGAATGCCGAAAGCGCCTTCAAGAATAAACGCAGGGCCACAACCCGTGGTCACTTGAGAAAGGAAGAGAGTTATGCAAAGATGCCAAAGCATCGAGTTTTTCCACAGAAGGGAATACTACATCCTCCAAGACCAGTTCAGCCCTACTTCGATCCTGGTCCTCGCTAAATAATTAAATGAATCTAAATAGAGGTAGTTGAAACCTTAACTCACTTATTGAATGCAAGGTATGGGGGTTTCGGCAAACAGTCTTCCTGAGACGGTCCTATACACTAATTTTCTCCAAAGGGTCATGGTTGGTCCTCATCTGACTAGAGAAAGTCTGCGCATGCCATGTTGGCCTTTAATGTTGCAACTATCTCCCCTGTAGGAGCCATGTGTAGTTAAGGTGGCATCTGACGAAAGTTATCCATCCAAATTCGGATGAAGGGACACCATGCCTTGGATGACTGAACATGCCTCTGATAGGCGAATTTTGCTGAGTATATAGACTCAGTCTTTGTATTTTGCAATGGATCGATGGTTGAACAAGGCTCCTGGTTGTAAAACTTTAATGAAGCACTGTTATTCTAGTTATGTATGGACTCTTGAGACTTCTTGCCTTATGAATGTTAGCTTCTTTCACGTCTTTGTTTACACTTTGTTAGAACAACTCGGAATTGGAGGATCCAGTCGAGTTGTGACCATTATAGGATGATGTAGTTTGGATCATTGTAACAGTTGCATTGTTTCTAATCGGTCTCTGTAATTTTCTTATCATTGAATGACTTGGAATTGGAGGATCCAGTCAAGTCCCCCTTTCAGTTTCCCGAAGCCCTGAACCAAGAGGATCTTGTGTTCAGAGTTTTTCTTCTACAAACTTCTGAAAGGCCTATTGCCTAAGGTAGTTTGCTCATTCCTCTCACTAAGTCTTCCACCTACCCATTTTACAATCAACTCACTGAATGACGTTAGATAAAGACCTCCTTTGTTCCTTACATACCAGACCCAGTCCCTGAATTAGAGTGATATCTTCCTGAGTCACTATCGATTCGATCACCCATTAAAATTTATCGTGACATAAAACTGATGGGCATTGGGCTCTACTCCTGCAAGCAATCCAGGAGTGACTTATGATGCTAACAACTAGGGTTTAAAGTGACTTACTCCTGACACTAACCTGGGTAAACGTTTAAAACTGCTATCTGCACTTCGCGTGTTGAAACACTAAGGACAGTGGGAAATGTTGCAAAACAAGTGAAACTCTCGAAACTAGTTGTTGCACCTCTTTCGTCACCTTGGTTTGAAAAACAAAGGTGCTTGCAAGATCACCTGGGTCTGCTGAGTAGGACAGCTATAGAGAAAAGATTTAGGGAAAGAAAATATAAACTACAATTAAGAATTAAACTAAGAGATGCAATAAAAACTAAATTCATGAGCATAGGGACATAGAAACAAAAGGAACCAAAAGACCCATGTCACCAATGTTTGAGGCTGATCTATTAGTGAAAACAAAGCACCAAGAAGAAAGGGGACTATGAGTCCCTTCTTCCTCCAAGGGAAGGCTCTTGTACCCTCACTAGCTAGCTCTTCTTATAACAAAGAAAAATGGAAAATGGTGATGAAAGAACTCTTTACAAATCCACTCAATGGTGAGGTGGATTTTCCAATGTAATGGTGGCAATATGTTCTTGACAAGGATGGAGTCCTCAAAACAATAGAGGCAGCATAAAATTACTTTGAATTCCTTGAGAAAATGAGGTGCATTCATGGATTTTTATAGCATTAATTTGGGTTATTGTTTAACTGCTTTGTAGTGTGAAAAGAGGCCATTTAGGGCATTCCTAGGTCTTTGACAAGCCCACCAGTCGGATCCAGGCCATATTTGAGGGTGAAATCGACTTGGGAGATGAACCATAAGTGGGTGGGAGGCCGACTACTCTCATAAATTCACCGTTTAGCAGGTGCGTGACTTTTTGTGCTAACAGTCATGCGTCGTGCGCCTGTGCGCAATTTCTACATTCCTATTCTGCGCATGCACGCACGTGCCCAATGTTTTCATAGTGCTCTTCAATTTTTCACTACTTTGTATAGTTTTTTGACCTTTTTTGAATGCTGTGGTATTAATTCAGGTCCATGAATGACTTCATTACTGTTTGACGATGCTGAGTTCTTGTAACCATGTGCGGACAAAATTTTAGTGATAACAGATGCCCCCTAATGGATGAGGTTAGGAGCATAGGTATAGCCGAAATCCATCAATGTTTCTTCTACTGAGAATGTTTTTGTAAGATAGAGAAATAGTGGGATTGTCCAGAGTGATCTGTTGGAGGGAAAAAGGAACCGGTAGGACCCGACCTTCGATGAGGTATAAAAATAGAAAACTGTGTACAAACGAGGAAGGCATGCCCCATGCTCATGTCATGTAACTCTGCAAGAAGATGACTGAAGTGTTGGTGTAGAAAACTGCAGCACCCTCAGGGGTGGTTGTGATAAAGGCAGAAGACAATTATGCAAATGAACATACTCTAAATAATAGGCAGTGATTGCGGTAATAAGTAGCAGCGAGGATGTGGGCATTGATAGCCCTGCCAAGTTCAGAGGTCTTTGGCAAATGAAATAACTAACTACAATAGTTGCAAAGTAAGACCCACCGTAACATGAGAAAGTGTTGGTGTCAAATGGTATGGGGGTCAACGACAGTAGGGAGCAATGGTGTTTCACCCTGTGCCATCTGAGATCTCTCATTGAGTGGATAATGAGGATCAAGATACTGTTGCCCTTCTGGAAAACTGTGTTGATGTCGACAAAAAGGGGGATGCAACTCCTAGAAGCAAATGGCTTCGTGAAATCTACTAGAGGTGAGGAAGTGGCAGGGGTACATGGATGAAGTCAAGATGTGGGAAGACTGAAGACTACCCTTGGTTGGAGGATGGATGAGATAAAAAGTGGCTGCAACCATTCAACAAGGTCGAGTGTCAGGGGGATGACAAGACCGGGAATAAGTTGTGCTAGAGGTGGTACAAGGTGAACAAATTTAGAGGGTAGACGTAAGTGACTTGTGGGGTACTATGAAGATATGGACAATGCCGACAAGGGTAGATGATAAGTAGTGCTCCAACCAAGGGTGACATGGGTTGCGGTTGGCCAAAAAGAGGGAAGCAGATCGCCAAAGGTGACGACAAAAAAGGTAATGTAATGACTGGAAAATAAAGGTGTTTGTACAATAAATAACGAATAATTTGAGGAGGAATGTACAAATACTGAAACGGGTTCCCCAGTGTGATATGAGTGGCCCGTGTAGGGCAGAATTTGTTCGGAAAACTGATGAAGGGTGGGGGCCCCATTGGTGAGTTTCTGTATGAGGTAGGTGGGATGGAGGGAGATTTTCTAATGGGAAAACTAATTGTGGATGAAATGTAGGGTTCATGATACTGTAGAGGTGCAGTAAAAAAAAAATAGAACTGTGAAGAGATAATCTGGGAGTCCGTGCTGGAAAGCTAGCAAAATGAGGAGAAGGAGTATGTGGTTGATTCACGATATGATGAAAGACTATCGAGACTCCCATCCCTAAAGGGTTTTGAAAAACAACATGAGTGTCAGAAGTGCCACAAGGTGCTATGAATGAGACAACTCATGTGGGGAAGAATGCTACTGGGTGACAGTATCAAAGATGCAAATGGAGGTGTGGGTACTGTAGAGCTGGGAAAGGGGATCCTAGAGGCAAATATCATAGGGTGTGACTAGAAATGTAAGTGCGATACAGAGGGAAAGACTACATGCCAGGGATGAGTATATACCTGAAGGAGTTGTGATGATGTATGATGACCAAGTACCTGCACACATGA
>ML795892.1:343272-364429 GCA_009831015.1 Picea engelmannii
TTTAGGACATCTACCCAGGTGGCAATTGTGGGCTGCAATTGCACCTTGATTGGATTTTATGTGGCTATTGGGAAATATTGCCAGCTCTTTCAGGATATGCCCCCTTTACCCCTCATTATAACCAATTATTTCATCCTTCACTAGTTTCTCTTCCAGTGACTTCACACCCCATGATTGAGTACTATTGGAAGGTCCAGTGTTATTTTAGAGGAAGGATGTTACATCTTATAGGACACAAGCATTTGTTTTATTTTGATTCCCTATGCGGAAAAAAACCACTTACCCATATATCTTCTTCTTTGTCAAAAATATTTTATGTATGATGCACATCTGATTACAGTTTGATTTGGATATATATATTGTGTAAACATTCAATGCAAAGGCTCTTGTTTCTATATTACTCTCACCACTCTTTGCACACATTCACACAGATAGTCTAACATCATAGGGGAGCCACAGAACCCTGTCATTCACGATGCTTGCTAAATCTCCCTCCTATCTTAGGGGGAGTGTCTGGTTGTGCTCGCTCATCAACACCTCCTTCACACACTCCTGTGAGTGCTACTATTTTAGGATCAACTTTGCTTGGTTCTACATTACTTGGGTCCACTTCCCAAGGTCATTCATTCACTCGCTCTCCTTTACACGGAAGTGAGGGATCCACTTCCTCTCAAGGAGGAAGCACCAACCCACCTAGCCCCCCTCAAGGGTCAGTTTCACAACACACTGTGGTTGGAGCTAATCCTCCCCCCCACTGCAGATGCCATATTTGGCCTCTCTCAACATACCATATCTCAACAAACTCACCAATGATCCTATATTACATGATCCCACATGGCCTGCAATGCCAACCAAACTACCTTTAGACATACTAAATTTTGAAGGAAAGGCAGGCGATGACCCTACCAACCATGTCATGACCTTTCACCTATGGTGCTCTTCCAATAGCATTATGGATGATTCCATCAGACTGTGATTATTTCAACGCACACTCATTGGCCCATCAACTAAATGGTATGTCGAAGAAAAATCAGGGTCCCACACAACTTTTGAGTCATTGGCCAAAGCATTCTTGACCTTCTTCCAATTACCCATCCACCATGACAATGGTCTAGAAATACTTTCTAATTTCAAGCAAACCTCAGCCACACACATCGCTAACCACATTCACGAGTGGCATAGGCAATGTAGTTTGTGCAAAGCAGAAACCACCAAGCAACAGTGTCTCGACTAGTTTCTTAGATCACTTGTCTCTCTCCTCGGTAAGGATGTAGCTTCCACCTTGTTTTAGGATTAATCTGTAAGTGAGGAAAAGAACCGATCTCCCTAGATCCACCTGGATCTAGAACAAAACAGGACAGAATAATACTCTTTCCCTAGATTTAGACTATTGAATGAACTAGGAGGCAAGAATCATGAACATACCTTATGATCGCTTCCTTGGGTCTCTGTTGTCTAGCTTTGCTCCAATGCTCTTATGCCGTCAAGACCACAACAGTACAAACCAATCGAAGTGAAGACAACTTAATATATTCAATAGCTAATCTATACATATGATCAAGGAGTTATGTAATAAAGTGACATTAGCTTTATGGGAAAGGGACATATTATTGTATTAAATTGATAGAAAGTGAGACTTACAACCTGAGCCTTGATGTTGCAAACCTCCTTTCGATGGCTCCTAGCTCTGACACACACACTTACTCATGCATGAAGAAGGTCAACTACTTCCATGAGAAACCCATCAATTTATAAGAGAGAATGGATTAGTTACTAGGATAGGAATGATCCCAAGATATCAGGAAAGCCAGTACTTAGATAACCATTCGAATACCAACTCATCCTTCTAGAAGATTCCCTTCTAGATGATTCGAGAATCTATCTTTTTCCTTTCTTTATAATATGTTCACACCCTAACATTTAGGCACAGTGCGAACCTCTCGCACCCTGGCTTAAGCTATCCTGCGAGAATCATGCATTCTCGCAGACAAATATATTGACAGCCTGTGAACCTTCCTTAAAACTGTGATTTATTGAAAGAGACAAAGGTAACTTTTCTCAGGATAAAGTCTTAATGAAGAGCCTGAGTTCACCATAATCATTACATCATCATGACAACCAAATTTATGGATAATAGAATTCCCCCCAAAGTATGAGATTGGAACCAGTGACAGTCGATAGACTTTGTAAGCTACATGTGCGTGTCAAGAACCAAGAGCACATCTAATCGGAAACCTGCAAAAATCCAAGCATCTACAGAATATGATATATACCAATTCTGAGGTAGGCATTCCCATACTCATATCATAGACTGATGACATCATAAACAAAGGTCATGGCCACCAATCATACACTGTGGATCCATGCTGTCAAAAATATAGCATAGCCACCTGAATACACTGTGGATCTATGCGAGAAATTTCAAATCAAGACGACATAGCCACGAAACATACACAGTGGATCTATGTGTCACCAATTATACATACTCCATCACAACCTAGATTACAAAGATAATATCCAGGGTCTTCAATCGCGTCCACCAAAGTACGAATCTACCCATGTTATTACATGTGTTGAAGTCGAACATGGTAGAAACCACTTGATTATCGGTCATTGATGTAACCGTTAACAAGTGTGAGGGAAATCATCATTGATGTCAATGACTCCCAAGGTACCATAGTACAATCCATCGAGTGTGAATAAATGAGTTGATGTTGAACATCCGACGGAATCTTTTGATCAGGGGTCAATAAAGTAAACCGACTGTCGAAAGGGAGGAAACTTGCCTTTGAGGCATGCAATCTCCAAGGTACTAAATAATTTCTAAGTCTTGATTCCGAATAATGAGCTGAAGTCGATGGAACAAAACTCGTCACAGGAGGGCCTTGATGTATCCCCCATCAATGACACGAAATGAGTAATAGAGTTTGAAATTGAAACTCGTCACAGGAGGGCCTTGATGTATCCCCCATCAATGACACGAAATGAGTAATAGAGTTTGAAATTGAAACAGAGCATTTTGCAAATTGGACTGGACACAGAGAAGGCCTACATGGAGAGAATGGATAATTGCAGATGGCCGACTCAATATAGGTTTCAAATGGACTTCTCTTGAACATATGAACGACACGACCAATGATTTGGCAACATTGACTCAAATACGACACATGGAATGACCTTATAATCAAACGGAAGAGAGACGAATGGATTTTCCAAACCGTCTTCAAATGATGAATAGGGGGTGTCATGTTCAAGAGTGACACTTACTGCCAATCAATACAAAGATGAAACATATCGCTTTCCCAAATTTTCCCCCACCATTTCTGGCAAGTACCTCTTTATTTTTACGCAAGCTTGAAGAGGATCACATATGCTTGTTAATATAATCTCATCCTTTGGACGAGTCCCTCGGAGTATGTTTAACGAACCCTAAGAAGGAGTGGTTCGATCCCATCACGGGTCTGTTAATGTTTGTTTAACGAGTCCAGAGATAGTAAACTTGAAGGTTTTTCAAGATTATAGAGTTAGGAAAAACACTTAAAAGAGAACTCTCTCAAATCCTTTTTCGTACAATAGTCCAATGAGACCGAAAAAGGGTTAAACTATCGCTCGAAAGATGCGTACTTCAAATACTTTATCGAGCGTGAAAATAACAAGGTCGCTCGGCGATCTTTTCATGTTTAGAGAGTCTAAAAAGAGATTAAAGAGGACTCCAGGGGGGTTCCTTTTTCGTATAACCTCATTGAGCCCGAAAAAGTGATAAAACTATGCTCGATCACATTCTCTTGTATTCACGAGCATAAGAATGGACAAAAACAGTGCTCGAGGTTTTATGTAAAAACCATAAAAACAATCAAAATCACATCATAACGGAGAAAAATATGTCCATATCCTTTTCGTAATCATCAATGTTTCATACCTGCAAGTCATTACACTCATTTTCATATTAGTGATTAGGGTTAACTAATAAATAAACATTAAAAACCCAAATTGACATAGTAAAAAGTAATTTAAATGAGTAAATAACCAATTTTACCATATCATTTCACATTTTCACCATTAAGTTCCAAAAACCCTCATTTTACCCTCTGAATTCGGCGTTGATTTCTGGGAGCTACAAGTGATCGTTTGACGAGCCGTAAGAAGCATTTTGGTAAGTTCTTCATTCTTGATCTTTCCATGGTTTAAATTTTTTATTCCATTGATTAAAATTGTTGTTTTAAGTGATTTTTTTAACTATATATGCGTGGAGGAATTCTCGCCGGTGGCCCATACGGGACCTACGAGAATGACTCGTTCTCGCAGGTGGGCTATGAGCCACCTGCGAGGTGTTCGCACTGTGCATAATAAGGCACCTGCGAGCATCACAAAACTCAATTTTTGTTTTAAAGTTTATCCAATGAAAAAGATTTATTTCATGAATAAGATCATTAATCTTCTTTGTATGTTTCTTATGTAGGTAAATAGCCACAAACATGGTGCTTGAGTGGCGAGAACGAGAACATGAGGAAGATAATACAAATGCTGAGAATCATCCTCCCACCATAGCTGCATTAAGAGATTGCAGTCTCTTAAAATACTTTCGTATCCCGGGCATGAGAGCCCAAGTCCAATTACTGGAGCATCTAGTCCGTATGTGGGATCCAGACTAGCAAGTTTTCAATGTAGGAGCCCACACATTAGCCATTGACATCGAGGACATATAATTCTTGACCGAATTATCCAGGCGCGAGTCTTATGTCAGTTTGACCGACAGCAGAGGCGGTGGGTTAAAAATGAGTCAATATTGCAATCAATACTGCATACCTGAGGCCGAAAGAAAGAAAGGGAAAGTGGCAATATGGGGAGTAACAAACTTGACTCTCTGCACTATTCTCTTCATGATTTCTCAGATGGTTGGGAGAATTTCTCCCCATATGGCATTACAAAGATATTTCCAGTACGCCATCGAGTGTACTGAGCCCCGAGTATTTAACTGGGCTGATGCAGTATTGCGCAGTATCAAAAGACAACTAACCAAGTGCAGGCAGGGTGAACTGAAACAATTTGGATATGGATCTTTACTACTGTCTTTCTTCCTCAAGAGAGTCCCCGTATTCAGACTACAGGTTGAGTGGGACTTTCCTGGTCCTAGAGATCCGAGGATGTTGCGATGGTGTCGACTTATGGTCTGACACGTGGCAGGACCAATCGTCAAATATGACAATATTTTCTTTGACTGGTTGCAAAACCAGATGCTGATGGTCAATGACTACTCCTATGCTGGGTTGGATTTCTGAGGAGATCTGGATCTAGCACTACCTGAGGATGCTTAGTGGGGAGACCTCGGTAAGAAGTACACAAATTTTCTCTTTTAAACTGTTTTTCAATTTTAATCATATTTGAATGTTTTTTTTTATGTATTTATTCGAAGACTAACACCAAATGTTTGTTGATAACACATATGTTGGACCATATATACCTCCTGGAATCTCTCCTATCTAGCGACGAGGAGAGGTAGCAGAAGTAGTACCACAATATGCCAAATATTATCAGGTTGTGGAGCAGAATTTAGAGGGTCTAACAGCAGACATTCCAGATATGACTCTGGAAGAGATTCCACGACATGATCAACATCACACTGTAGGAGTTTCAGCAGCTATGGGTCGACTGCTCCATAGGGTTGCTAGGGCAGTTGTGTGTTACCGTGAACATCATCCATGACGTCACATTGTAGAAGCTATAAGCTTCCATTTTTTATATTTTGGTCTTCGGACAAACTTTTTGAAAAAACAAACTCTTTTTATCGTTATATATACATATGGCATCTACCGGTTTACTTTATATTGTGTAAATTTAAATGTGTTTGATTTATAAATGGTTCAAATGTCTATCCAATACATAATTAGCCAATGCGTCTGTTAATGTATTAAGACATCTAGGAATATGCTTATATTCAATGTGATCAAAATATCGTTCCAAGAGGCGAATTCACACATACACTCGTAATAAAGTAGGACTTCGAATAGAGTAGACATTACTTAGCTATAGTACCATGAGCTACGAGTCGAGTCGCACAACCAAATGACGGATTCCAAGTGAGATAGCATCAACCAATAATTCAATAACGATGCTATGATCAGCAATGTTGTTGGTTGCATAGCCAAGACATACACCTCGTAAAGATATAAGTTCATTGGTTGGGGCATAGATTGCCCAAGCAGCGAAAGCTAGGTTTCAAGTACTACGGCTAGCACCATCAGCGAAGCCAATATAGGGTAGCGAAATTCCCGACATCTGGAAATCAAACACAATATCACGTAAGGGCAGAGACCAGATAACGTCAAAAGAAAACTAAAGTAACGCACACAAAGTATGATACATAAAATACAAGTACTTGTGCACAAATAACTTATGCATAGTACTTCTTCAAGTACAACCCATTTCTGGGTTCACTCAAAGGTATATCATCATAATCAACCAGCTCATACGCTCCTTTTTCCAAAACTTTGCAAACAATGTAAGGTCCATGCCACATTGGTTCGAATTTCCCAGCTCCTAAGACATCTTTATCCTGTTCATACAGAAGAACAAGATCACCTTCAGAGAAAACATGAGGCTTGACATGCTTTTCATACTGTGCCTTGACGCATTTCTTCTGGGCTTCTATTACTAGACTAGTGTCACGTCAAGTTTCGTCCAATCGCATCAAATACAATAGACACTCTTCTTCAGCAGAAGTATTGGGTAAGAGTTCGACAGCTAGCTTCAGAGAAGGTATCTCACATTCTATTGGAAGAATGGATTCCACACCATAGACTAATCGAAAGGGCGTAAACCCCGTAGCAGATTTAACAGATGTCCGATATGCCCACAATGCTGAAAACAACATCGTGTGCCAACTAGTTTTATGAATTCCTATCATCCGTCGAAGAATAGTTATAAGAACTTTGTTGATTGCTTCAACCTAGCCATTAGCTTGTGGATAATAGGGGGTTGATTTATCATGACGAAGACCCAACTTTTCCGTAATTTCAAACATCATAAAATTCCTAAAATGACTACCGTGATCAGTAATGATAGCTTGAGGAACACCAAAACGAGCTATGACATGGTTAAAAAGAAACAGCGTTGTAGTCTTTCCAGTATTATCGAATGTTGGCATCGCCTTGGCCCATTTTATAAAGTAATCAACAGCTACAATGATGTAACCATGCCCCCCAACTGAGTGAGGGTGACATGTCATGAAATCAGTGCCCCATTTTGCAAAAGGACCAACTGAGACTACAGGATGAAGGGGAGCAGGATGCAACCGAATTTTTTGATTGTAGGTCTGGCAGGCATGGCACTTCTAAACAGCAGTAATGCAGTCATTGAACAAGGAAGGAAAAAAATATCTTGCACGCAAGATCTTCTGGGTAGTAGCATACCCAGACATATGACCACCACATGCTCTGGAATGGCAGTCATTCAAAGCTTTCTCAGCTTCGTCAAAACTCAGGCATCATCGAAAAACATAATCAATTCCCTGACGGTAAAGAGTATCCCCGAGGATAATATATTGATGTTCTTGATAGTGGGTACGACGTCATTCGGTGCTAGACAAGGCAGGCCAAAAAAGTTTGGGTTTGGAGATATATAATGATATCTCCATACCAAAGATCGTTAGTGATTATAAGGAAAAGAGAATCATCGGGTAATGAATCTACTGCTACATTTTTCGTGGCTGAGTGAGGAAAATCACATATCAAATTAGCAAAAACTAAGGATTTCTTAGACGTGGCTCGATTGAACTCCAAGTCAAACTCCTGGAGTATGACAATCCATTTGGAGTACTTTCCCCCTAGCAATTGACGAGTCAAAATGTGTTGCATAGGGTTGCAATGTGAAATCACTGTAGTTTTCCTTGAAAGGATATAATGCCAAAAACGTTGAACAACTTGAACGGCAGCCAAAGCCAGTTTTTCAACATGTTGATACTTGATTTCAGTTGATGTGAGACTTCGACTCAAGTAATAAACAACATGTTCATCGTGCACATCATCCTCTTGAATGAGAACCATGCCGATGGGATACTCTGAGGCAGCCAGATAAAGAAATTAATCACGACTATAATCAGGAGGAAAGAGAAGTGGAGCTTTCATGAGGGACAACTTCAAAGCCTCAAAAGCATTGTTGGAAACAGTATCCCAGACAAGCTCTGAACCTTTCTTTAGTAGATGTGTAAAACGACGAGTAATCTTGGCGTAATTAGGGATGAAATGACAAAGAAACTTTGCTTTCCCCTGCAAAATTTGTAATTGATGCAATGAAGAAGGAGGAGAGAGATTAAGAATCACCTCAACCTTAAGAGGATCTACCCAGATCCCTTGACATGAAACAATGAAACATAGAAGACGGTCGGATTCTACGCAAAAGACACATTTATGAGGATTTAAACGAATGCAATAGAACCGACAATGAATGAAAATTTCTTGGAGATGATTGGGGTGATCGACTCGGCATAAAGAATGAGCTGGTAAATCGTCCAAATAAGGTTGGATGATATGCTTTATATCGTGAAACGCATAAGACATAGCACGTTGAAACGTTGCGCCCATGTTCTTAAGACCGAAGGGAAGTTTCGTATAGGCAAAAGTACCCCAAGGAAAAATAAAAGAAGTTTTATGTTGGTCCTCAGGAGCGATGTTAATTTGATTATAGCCGGAGAAACCATCCATAAGAGAAAAGATTTTGCTTCCGGCACAATCATCGACGATCTGGTCGACGAAAGGGGTTGGAAAGTTGTCCTTTGGACAGGCTTTTTTAATATCCTGATAATCAACACAAACACGTATACTACCACCTTTCTTATCAATCAGTACAGGGTTGGAAACCCATTCTGTCAGATCCATAGGATAAATAAAACCGGCTTTGAGAAGTTTTTCAACTTTGAGTTTGATAGTTGTCACTTTACATGGATGGACCGGATGAAGGCATTGCCGGACTGATTTATCTCCAGGGTACGTCTTTATCTCATGTACAACAATAGCAGGGTCAATACCTGGCATCTCTTCGTAGCTCCAGGCAAAGATGTCACGAAATTCTTTGAACAAAGATGTATAAGTGATGATTTCATCTGGAGAACACGAAGCTCCAATGTGAACATTTTCAACTATCCCAGGTTTAACTGATATATCAATGGGAATCATGGGAGAAATATTACTGAGGTTCTCTTCGGAAATCACATCATGTGTATATCCAGGAACGGTTAATATGACAACAACGGTCGATGAAGTCGAAATCCATTGGTAATTCTCAAGAGTCTGCTGTTCCAAAAATAGTATAGAACGATGATGTCCATTGTCCCAAGGAGTGTCCTCCATGACAGACATGATCATCTCGTCAGTGGGAAAGATGACATGAAAAGGATCGGGAGACAACTCATCAAAATAAAGTGTGGAAAGGGTTGTTG
The DNA here is from genome assembly GCA_009831015.1 of Picea engelmannii. Lineage (NCBI taxonomy): Eukaryota > Viridiplantae > Streptophyta > Pinopsida > Pinales > Pinaceae > Picea > Picea engelmannii. The sequence goes on from ML795892.1 coordinate 352,706, forward strand.
ATTGAATGGCTTGATAAGCAGACTCAACCAGACTTAACGACATGACTTCGCCGAAATGAGTATGATCTCTTGGGTCAGGGACGATCCAAGGGTCAGAAGACATTGGAATTTCATGAGGTACAATGGAGATCATATTAATAGAAGCAATTGATGGGCACGGAATATCGGGTGGGGGTGGTATGGGGAAAGTGCCCATTAACGAAGAGTCCTTTAAAAGGATGACACTGACATTCTCATAACCTGGAGGGGTTTTAGCTATGAACGGGATGTTGCCAGTACGAGTATCAAAATTAAAGAAGGCAATTTGATCAACCGTAACCACTTTTCCCTGATGAGTAAATCGTATGACACGAAAAAGCGTTGATACAACAGTGTGCATAGAATCAATACAGCTACGACCAATTAGGAGAATATAATCCAGGGGAGCATCGAAAACTTCCACTTCAACTTGGACTGTCTTACCTTCTAGAGTAACAGGAAACGATGGAAGAACACTGTAAGGCTTAAAACCAGAGCCATTGAAGGATTTCAAAGTATTTTGCGATTCATTTAAAGGAGGAGAGCTGATGGCTTTCCAACAAGCGAAAGACATTACACATGTAGAGGTACCCTCATCTATAACAGTTTGACAAATATTCTTGTCAGCAACAACAACTTGTATCTGAAACGCAAGCTGAGGGGGTAACCTTGGAATATGATCTTCCAAGTCAAAGACTATCAAATTCATATCTGTTGGATCAATTCCACCTATAGATTTCAACAGAGCCCTTCGTTGTGCAGGAAAAGACTGAAGGACTTCAAGGGCAGACATCGTTGAAGGTGCTTGGGCCAGATCTTCAACAATGCTATAGTTCTGGGCCGCACGAGCATGAGGATTGAAAGTTGTTTCTTAACGACTCCTTTTGGGGGTGGTCGCAGAACTGTATCAAGGCTCGGTCGTTCGATATGAAGAGGATCATTGGTAGGTGGAGCCGATGGAGAGGGATGTACCAAAGTCAGAGGTGGATCGTCAACCTCCTCCTTAGACGGAGTATAGTCTTTGGCTCTAGTCGTGAGTGCAACATTATTTTTTTTAGAATCACCAGTACACATCAAAACATATGATGTCATAGAAGTAGATGGTTGGTCATGGATGACCAACTAAGCCTGTTGTTGAGACGGGAAGGGTTGTGAGAAGACTTTCGGTGTAGAGGGTTTCGGTCTTCCTTGAAGGAACTTAGTAACCTCGACACGTCGAGGACAATCCTTCATGTCGTGATCGTCACCACATATAAGGCAAGGATATTGTGGCTTACACTTATCCCGATATTCAACAAGAGGGGTTTTAGTTTGCTCAGTTGGATTATTATTTTTACTCTCCTTATTCTTCCCTCTCCCTTTCTTTGATTTATTTTTACCGGTCGGGGTAGATTGAACAACATTCACCTCAGAAGTTTTCCCGGTGGAAGTGGAAAGAGACGGAGAAATTTGAACATTAGAAGAATTGGATTTAGGGGTTGTAGAGGAAACATAATGTGAGTGGGTATGAGTAGTACCAATCACACCATTAGTTGCATGTGAGGCAGCCGGAGCAGTGGAAGTGCTGGAAGTACTAGGACGAGATAATTCAGGTAGAAAATCGTAAAGTGTTCACGTTTGTGAATAAACAAGATCAAGATATTGAGCCTGACTTATAGCCTTCTCCTTTGTAACAACACCACCCATAGAAATTTCTTTACCTATTTCGTTCACGAAGGATTTTGTAAACCATTTGGCCAGTAACTGATCAGGGAGTTCAAGTTTAATGAGATGTCGCCTCCTTCGCCACTCATGAATATGATCCGATATATGAGTGCCTTTAGTCTGTTTGAAGGAAGTCAAGATCTCAGTCCCAATATCATAACGGATCGATAATTGGTAATGTGTAAGAAAATCCATAGCTAAGGTGTTGAAATCAGAAAAGAAACCTCGTGGCAATTCAATATACCACTTTGCAGTAGAACCGGTGAGGGTTCGTTGAAAAAGACGTAGACGAATGGATTCATCCATCAACGAGTTGGATGAACACCATAAATGAAAAGTCATAACATGATTATTTGGGTCCTCTCCTTCCTTTCCATCGAAATTCGGAATGTCTGATGGAAGCTTAGTGGGAATAGTAGGCCATTGGGGAGAGTGAGGAATAGGATCATTGAGAATCCGAGACAAATCTAGAAAATCCAAAGTAGCAAGAAAAGGTAACTGTCAGTTTACTTGCAGGTACTGATGACTTTGGGATGGAAGCCCGATCGAAAAACTAGTAGGGCCGTAAGAGGTCTGTCCGTAGAGGGAAGACCCTAGCTGATTCAGTGGTGGCTGGATAGGATAGTAGCCCCAAGGATTGTGACCTTGAGTTTGAGTAGGGATATGAGGTTGAGTAGTGTGACCCTGATCCCAAATAGGATTAGGTATACCTGGATAAGGTTGGCCAATAGTAGGGGCAGGTTGTTTCCCCCCAGTACTTTGAGGAAAGTTTTGTAGAAGTTGATTCCAATACTGGGCCAATTCAGGAGGTATATTCTGTCCAAAAGGTGAGGTGGGTCCCCCTACCGTAGGTATAGTTCCACTCGGAAGTTGTGTGCCAACCGTAGGTTGTGTAGTAACTGTGTTGTTCCCGGGAAAAGGAAAAGGAACCGTACCACCTTGTCCACCAATAGGAATCTACAGGTTTGGTGCAACAGTCGGGATAGTGCCACTAGGATTAGGATTGCCAGAAGGAATTGGAGGGAGTGTCGAAATAAAACCGGGAATAGGATGCCCAGGAAAAGGAGGACCACCTGGAGAACCAGCTGGGGTTTGTAGAGTTGTTGGATTGCAAGCATTCAACAAAGCATTCAACACATGGTAACCGGGTGGTAATGTCGGGTTGACATCAGGCATTCATTGGGTATTGATAGGAGCAAGAGTAGCTATAGTAATTTCGGTTTGGACACTTGTAGTATTCATGAGATGCGCCATCTCGGGAGGAATAACAAAGTGATAAGTGGTAGTCTCTAGTGTAGTTTTTGTTTCATAGGACACCGGAGGGTTGATTTCATAGACTATGGGTGACTCAGTACCAAAAAGGACTCGTCAGAAATCACCTGACCAAAAAGGATCTTGGCCTACTACACCGGGAGAAGGCCCAACGGTTGATTTAGAAGATGTAACAATGGCTTTGTCAAAAGAATTTAATCGCACAACAGGTCGTTCACCACGGTGAATGTGATAGTCCTCTCTAGTATTGGTAATTCAAAAATCTTCTAGAGAGTCAGTTCATTCTACCTGTGGAGGTGGTGTAGTGACAACTGGAACGTCACTTGTTTCCTCGTGTGGTGGAGTAACCACTGGGATTTCAGTCTGACGGGGAGAACCCTCAGGTGTACCGGTAGGTGAGGGTTGAGTATCGTCCAGATGTTCTAGAGATAAACCTTGTATTCTACGTGAACGCCGTGGGGGAGAAATTGTAAACGGATGACAAGATCCGCAAAGAAATTCCTATGGTCAACTTCGAGAAACAAACAACACGCACTAGTAAACAAAATCTAGGAAGCAATCACCAAGCAAACAATACCTTCTAATTTCAAAGCCACTAGTTGGTGATGAAATCCAACGTCGCAACAACGAGACGAGAAGGGGCAGGGCTAAGTTGGAAAAGTTACGTTGACGACCTGCTTAACGGACTTACACCTTGGTGCAAGCTCCCACACATAATCGTGGGTATACCCTCCAAGGAGCCCGAGTGAGTTTGATCAATGTCAATTCCAGGTACCGTGAAGACTTTCCCCTCCATAGTCACCTTGGGTAAGAACCTAGAGAGACAGGCCACTAAGGTCACCACAAACAATATTATAGTCTGGGGGAACAGTCGTCAGTCCGATCCACATGCAAGGGCAGGGTATCTAGCCTGAAATCAAATCAAAAGGCTTCCACTCATCATTGTGGGTATACCTCAGAGTGATCCCCGTAATATGTGCAATCTCTACACTGATGTCAACAAAGCAGGGTGAGTAACTCTGCCAACACCAATGCGACCTAGTGCTTGACCCTTGTGTTAGAAGGGCTTCCCAGAACAATATGTTTCAAATGGAATTTAACACTCCCTAACACAAGATACTATTGTGTGTTTTTTAGCTTTTGGAGAGTGTATCTCTCTTCCTACTCCAAAGCACTAGCCTAGCTAAATGTTGGTGTAAAAGATCCCTATAAAAGAGTTAGTAGATAAATTTTAAGATTACGCAATGTTTTTAAGAGCTATTGTTTACTCAAAGGTAACGGAAGTGAAACTCATGTTGTATGACTCTGACCCAAATAATGCAAGGATGATAATGAAATATAACACTTTTCATTCAATGACTCCTATTTATGGGAGAGAAATTTTTTTTCCAAATCAACCCTGTACTATAATGCAACAATTTCCTTTCAAATGTCAATGCAAACAATCATGCATCAAAGGACTATTCTCTATGTGTCTTTTTCAAATACTTTAACAAACTCAATAATTTGATTTTCAATGTTTTCTGAAATACAAAAAACAATATTTTTGAAAGAAAAAATTGTTGTTCACTTTCCAAAAAGAACTCTTATTAACGAGAAAAGAAAATCAAATCATAAATATTCAAGCAATAACAACCCAATCAACTCTTTCAATGAAAGAAAAAACAAAAAGCAAACCAATTAGTCTTCTCAATGCAAACGAAAATGTTCTTTCAACCCATCAAGCAAATGAGAAACACCAAGCACTTAACTCTCAACCAATCACTAGTTCTCAACCAATCAGACACACTCAGCTCTTGAAGTCAGAGAGAATGAATTTGGCAATAAGAGTCAAGAAACGAAAGTCAAGCTACAAAGGACAAGAAGAACCTTGAAACCCTAAAACTGTTTACACGGGAAAACTAAAGCAAGAGCTATATCAATCAATGATCCAGTAAACTCATAAGAGGTAAAACAATTGATCTGAGCAGTTGGAAAAATCAAAAGTCAATTTCAAAATTTTGAAAAATCTTTCTCGTAGGCAAGCAGTTTAACACAGTGCGAGAATCTATGATTCTCGCAGGCAACCTTTTAGCAAGGTGTGAGGTACTCGCACTGAACCCTATGTGCAGGGTGTGAACCTGACTGATTCTCATAGGCTGTAGTTAAACATAGTGCGAGAACTTCTGAAGATGACAAAAAATTTGAAAATGAAAGAAAAATTGACAAAGGCTTCTGGACCCAGAAGGTTTATCAGGATATCCTGAAGACTCAGAGACTGATAAAACAAGAGAAAAATGAAACCAGATCAAATGCCCAAAGAAAAATACAAAAACCACCTAAAAATGGGATTGTCCCCAGTGGAGTCGCCAATTTTGTTTTAGGATTAATCCATAAGTGTGGACACGAACCGATCTCCCTAGATCCACCTGGATCTAGAACAAAACAGGACAGAATAATACTCTTTCCCTAGATTTAGACTATTGAATGAACTAGGAGGCAAGAATCAAGAACATACCTTATGATCGCTTCCTTGGGTCTCTATTGTCCAGCTTCGCTCCAATTCTCTTATGTCATCAAGACCACAACAATACAAACCAATCGAAGTGAAGACAACTTAATATATTCAATAGCTAATCTATACATATGATCAAGGAGTTATGTAATAAAGTGACATTAGCTTTATGGGAAAGGGACATATTACTATATTAAATTGATAGAAAGTGAGACTTACAACCTGAGCCTTCATGTTGCAAACCTCCTTTCGATGGCTCCTAGCTCTGACACACACACTTGCTCATGCATGAAGAAGGTCAACTAATTTTGATAACCTTGCTGGTGTCTCTAGATGTTGTAGCATCAATTCGTCATACAATATTACACTAATTCTCCAATAAATCTCTTGCTAGTTTGCTTCCTAACCTTTTCCATGAGAAACCCATCAATTTATAAGAGAGAATGGATTAGTTACTAGGATAGGAATGATCCCAAGATATCAGGAAATTCAATACTTAGATAACCATTCGAATACCAACTCATCCTTCTAGAAGATTCACTTCTAGAAGATTCGAGAATCTATCTTTTTCCTTTCTTTAGAATATGTCCACACCCTAACAGTTAGGCACAGTGTGAACCTCTCGCACCCTGGCTTAAGCTATCCTGCAAGAATCATGCATTCTCGCAGGCAAATGTATTGAAAAGAGACAAAGGTAACTTTTCTCAAGATAAAGTCATAATGAAGAGCTTGAGTTCACCATAATCATTACATCATTATGACAACCAAATTTATGGATAACACACCTTCCCTCAATCCGAAGAGGAAGCCATCAGTAAGGCCCAACAGTATGACCTCATCTATGCACAGTCAGGGTACTTATACACGATACTTCCTGATCTTCCAAAACCTATGTCATTTGGCCAAGACAAACCTGGGATGTCTCACTCAGCAGACGGGTTGATTGGTGCCGCCACTCACCACGGTCCACAACCTCAACCACCACCGATGTATGGAAAACCTCAATACCCGCTGGCATACAGGGGCACTACTTATTACCTCCCACCCCCTTATCAATAGCCATACCTTGTTGCTATACCTCCACCCATCAGTGGACCATCGTCGACACCCCCCATACATCCACCTATTCAAACAAACAAAGCACTACACCTTCCTATGTACCTTATAGATCAGTGCCACCATAGAATCCATACTTTCCATTTCCTAGTCCTCCACAACCCATGGCTCCCCCACATCCTCATGTGGGGGTGAATTTTGTTCAACCTTCTGTTGTTCAACAATACCAAAGTTTTGAACAGTTGAATACAGTTAATCCAACCCATCCATCGAACAACACCAAGAAGAAAGGACAAAACAGGAATAACAACAACCCAGGTCAAGGCAGGAATCAACCCCCACAACACCAACCTATTGGGGGCAACCAAAACCAAGGGAACCAAAACCCCCAAGGGGGAAATAATAATAAACGCCAAGGGAGAAATAACAATAATGTTAAAACCATCTTCCCTTGCACCCTTTGTGGTGAGTATAGCCATTACACTCATCATTTCCCCCAAATCACTGATTTCAAATGGTTGAAAGACTCTGGTAGTCTTCCCCCTTCTCCAGCACTGCCTACCCCTCAGCAGGCACCACAACAATATTTGCAACAACCCCCTCCCGTCGTGCTGAAAAATCCTATTCCACATCAGGGTGTGATCAACACCCAATAGGACACACAACATCTCCCACCTTAGGTGGGGCAATACCTCAACCCCGACAATCCAGCAGATCGCACAATTCTCCTCACTAGCGAGGAAGAAATCCTTCTGCAAACATGTAATTGTCAGTATCATGCACCTGCTGAGTCCCCTCCCATCCCTCTAGAGACAAAACCTACACCAATGGGACCCCCGTTGGTGATCCCTCACCCTTCCGCCAAACCACCTCTTCACATCCCTCACATCTCTTGCATCCCATTACGCAGGAATGTCCACAACCCACAAGCTAGGGTAGCTCATAACTATAGTTTGGTAGATGATTTAGCACAATCTTTGGCTACCATAGCAGTCTTGGAGGTCCTCCAGACTTGTCCTACTCAATGAAAATCATTACTTTCCACCTTGGGGGCAGTCAACCCCGCAGATACCCGACTCATCACCTTTGATCTTGACAGTGGAGAACCTCACCTTCATGCCTTGATCGCTTTTCAAATACCAGTAAAAATACGAAACATCACAGTTCATCGGTGTATCATCAATGAAGGTGCATCTACATGCATTATGTCCAAAACAGTATGGAATAAACTTGGTTCCCCATAACTCATTCCCTCTACCATCACCTTACGAGCTTATGACGGATGACCATCCTCTCCTGAAGGGATCTTCCAAAATGTCCCCGTCAAACTCGGGGGAAAGACTATCCTCATCGATATCGAAGTTATCGACACCCCTCTCGATTATAATATCATGTTCAGTCGTAGCTACATGTACGCTATGAAGGAAATGGCCTCCTCCGTCTTTCGGACAATGATGTTCCCTCACAATGGGAAGATCTTTACTATTGACCAAGTCTCACATTATGAGTCTAATCCATCTGCCAACATCAATAACATTCTTCCTCTCATCCACACAAGCCATGATGCATATCCACTCACTGAGATGGGTCTTGGGATTTTTAAAGATCCATCCTTGTTAGGGAAGTACCATGGAGCACCACCACTCCTTCATCCTGCTAATAGAGTATGCATCATATCATCTGAAGGAACTCACGTAGAGGATACCCTTCCTCCTACAGAGGCTTATGTCATCTCTGACGTCCCACTCATCGCAGAAACCCCCCCTCCAGAACATCCTAGACACTCGTCGACCCCACCAGTCCCCGATTCCACATCTCCCCTAGGACATATTCCAATGTGGGAGACAGTTCCCCAAGCCATCACTCAAATTCCCTTCTTTTACCCTCCACCCAGTATCGAAGTTTTTTAGGTAGCCGCAATGCTCACGCTACCTAATATGGTGTTAGCAATCTCAGTTTGGTATTTGCACCCACCAGAGATGGTCCCTCGACCATCCCTCCCACCCCAAAAATAAGGAATCCCCATGACGATTCGCATTCTTACTCCCACCATACCCCCACCATACCCCCACTCACTAACCCCTCTGCCACAGCTGAGGGTAGAAGAAAGAAGAAGGAGCCCACAGCTCCACTTCCTCCATGCATCCCACCACCTGGCATGCTATGTGAGAAAGAGGGACACCAAACCAACAATTTTTCGTCGCTACCAGAATTATGGAATTTGATCCCACCCAGTCACACACCCACCATTACTGCTAGTCCCGCCATTACTACCCCCCCCTTCTAGAAGTAAAGGGTTGAGGACCAAATATGCTTCTGCTATCTGTTCAATGTATGGACATTATACCCATCATTGCCCAGCACTGCCATGCTTTAGGTAGGCATTAGCCGCAGTACACCAGAACTTCCAGAGCAATCCTAGTCTTGCTATGTCCTCTTCAAAAAATATCACTGACATCCACTATGTCACCACTTCAATCAATGAATGTATGAGACGCCCTTTCTCTCTCTGTGATTCATTAGCTCATTTTACATACCAGTGTCCTATGATCCTTGAATACAGGCAATGCCAATTAACCCTTCTTCATCGACCCGCAGAGGCACTAATTGACATTACCTCATCACTAGAGGACCTTCATATCATTTCTACCGAACCCGAGGCACTCCCAATGCCTCCATGGTTCCTAGATGACGTATCTGAGGATTCAACCCCCAACCCCCGAAAACTCTCCTGCTCATTCCCCTATGGACACTCTCCGCCCAACTACCACGGGTACCCCTCAGTACTTCAATATATGGTTTATGTTGAGTGAGCCTTCACCATCCCCTAACAATGTTCCCCCTACTTCTTCACCAGGGGGCAACCACACGACCATCATCACCAAGATCACTCCTCATGACCCCTTGTATTCACGTCACTTTCAATGCGAAGAAGAAATACTCGAAAAGTTAAATCACCCAGACTCTCTCTGGGATGCGCTACATCATCGCGCACACATCTCTCCATAGGAAGCCTCCATGCCTCCTCACCAAAACCCCATATACATGGTCGAAACCAAAGATTTTATCCCATCAGGGCCTATCGACTGGTTCAAAAATCCCATTCCTGCCCCTAATGCTTTTGAAGAGTGAAACATGGCCAACATTTCCCCCACCATTAAAATCGACATTTCCATTAAAAATGGCATCATCGAGGAAATCACCATTGGAGCTGCTTGCACTCCTCAGGAAATAACTGCATATAAGGCCCTCTTCCAAGAATATAGGGATATTTTCACCTGGTCATACATGGAAATGCCTGGCCTCAATCCTTCTATTGTCGAACATCGTGTCGACACCTGACCTTACATTACACCAGTCCACCAAAAACAGCAACAACTACACCCATACAAAGCCATGGCTATCAAAGCCGAAATTGACAAACTACGCGCTGCTGGGTTCATTTACCCCATCACCTATACCTCATGGGTTTCCAACCCTGTACCCATTAACAAAAAATAGGGCACTATCCACGTTTGCACAGACTTTCACGATCTCAATCATGCATGTCCCAAAGACGACTTTCCAACGCCTTTCATCGATCAAATCATCGATGACTGCGCCGACCACGAGGCTCTCTCCTTTATGGACGGATTCTCTAGTTATAATCAAATTCAAATTCACCCCGCTGATCAGTATAAAACCGCATTTACTACCACTTGGGGTATTTTTTCATATCGTGTCATGCCTCTCGGCTTAAAAAATGCTGGCGCAACTTTCCAGCGGGCTATGACATACATCTTTCACGATCTAGCCAATATCATCCTCGCCTACTTGGACGACCTCACAACTCAATCCAAAAAATGCACCCAACATCTCGATGATTTACGAATCATCTTTCAACGATGCCGTTAGTACAACATCCGCTTGAATCCTCTCAAGTGTGTGTTCTGTGTCACCGTGGGGAGCCTCCTCAGTTTTATTGTTTCCCAAAGAGGTATTACCATGGACCCCCTCAAAGTCCAAGCCATCACTGAAATTCCACCTCCCTAGAATTTACAACAACTTCAGAGTCTACAGGGAAAAGCTAACTTTCTTAAACGCTTTGTCCCAAATTACGCCATACGTGCACACAGTTTCCTTCTCTTACTACATCATGACGTCCCATTTCACTAGGACGACCATGCCCAATAGTCATTTAACGATCTTAAAAAAACACTTTCCAATGCACCTTTAATTAGTGCACCTGACTACAATCGTGACTATATCCTCTACGTATCAGCATTAGCTATATCAGTAGTCGACGTCCTCATCCAGCTAGGTTATGAAAATCATGAAAATGTCATTTATCACGCTAGTAAAAACCTCTCAGGGCCTCCCTTGAAGTATAAACACGAAGATAAGCTTGCTCTTGCAGTCGTCCTCACAGTCCAGAAACTGCGCCACTACATTCTGCTTCGCACAACAAAGGTCATCACAGATTCCAACCCTATGTAGTACTTGCTTAGTCGTCGACAAGTTAATCGAAAATTCGCTCGATGGATTGTTATCCTTCAAGAGTACAACCTCAATTTCTCAACACCTAAGAGTAAGAAGGCCCTCGTTCTCGCCGAACTTGTCATGGCCCTCCCCTCAGACACCACTAGTGCCCCCGTCAACATCGACTTTCCCAACAAACATCTCTTTTACATCACTTTGTATGATCCTTGGTATGGAAACCTCCTTGTCTACCTCTACACTTAGAATTTTGGTAACCACCTTTCACGCGATGATCGTCGTCGTATTCGCCATCAGGCCCCCTGCTACCTCCTCATCAGAGACATCCTATACCGGCAGGGCATCGACACCATTCTTCGTCGATGCTTGACCATTGATGAGGCCGATAGAGTCTTAAACGACTGCCACAGTGGTGCATGTGGGGGCCATCTATTGGGAATATCCACTGCTCAAAATATTATCTGAGCCGGTTACTTTTGGCATACCTTGCTTCATGATTGCATTCATGCCGTGAAACGATGTGAGCAATGTCAGCTCTATGCCAACAAATCCTGAGCTCCCCCCACTCTTCTTCACCTTGTCATTACTACCAGCCCTTTTTGTAAAGGGGGCATTGACTTCATGACTTGTAATCCCCCCTCCAGCAATGGTCAAAAATACATCGTTGTCTCCGTTGATTACTTCACCAAATGGGCCGAAGCTAT
>ML795892.1:365425-395377 GCA_009831015.1 Picea engelmannii
TCATGTGTGCAGGTACTTGGTCATCATACATCATCACAACTCCTTCAGGTATATACTCATCCCTGGCATGTAGTCTTTCCCTCTGTATCGCACTTACATTTCTAGTCACACCCTATGATATTTGCCTCTAGGATCCCCTTTCCCAGCTCTACAGTACCCACACCTCCATTTGCATCTTTGATACTGTCACCCAGTAGCATTCTTCCCCACATGAGTTGTCTCATTCATAGCACCTTGTGGCACTTCTGACACTCATGTTGTTTTTCAAAACCCTTTAGGGATGGGAGTCTCGATAGTCTTTCATCATATCGTGAATCAACCACATACTCCTTCTCCTCATTTTGCTAGCTTTCCAGCACGGACTCCCAGATTATCTCTTCACAGTTCTATTTTTTTTTTACTGCACCTCTACAGTATCATGAACCCTACATTTCATCCACAATTAGTTTTCCCATTAGAAAATCTCCCTCCATCCCACCTACCTCATACAGAAACTCACCAATGGGGCCCCCACCCTTCATCAGTTTTCCGAACAAATTCTGCCCTACACGGGCCACTCATATCACACTGGGGAACCCGTTTCAGTATTTGTACATTCCTCCTCAAATTATTCGTTATTTATTGTACAAACACCTTTATTTTCCAGTCATTACATTACCTTTTTTGTCGTCACCTTTGGCGATCTGCTTCCCTCTTTTTGGCCAACCGCAACCCATGTCACCCTTGGTTGGAGCACTACTTATCATCTACCCTTGTCGGCATTGTCCATATCTTCATAGTACCCCACAAGTCACTTACGTCTACCCTCTAAATTTGTTCACCTTGTACCACCTCTAGCACAACTTATTCCCGGTCTTGTCATCCCCCTGACACTCGACCTTGTTGAATGGTTGCAGCCACTTTTTATCTCATCCATCCTCCAACCAAGGGTAGTCTTCAGTCTTCCCACATCTTGACTTCATCCATGTACCCCTGCCACTTCCTCACCTCTAGTAGATTTCACGAAGCCATTTGCTTCTAGGAGTTGCATCCCCCTTTTTGTCGACATCAACACAGTTTTCCAGAAGGGCAACAGTATCTTGATCCTCATTATCCACTCAATGAGAGATCTCAGATGGCACAGGGTGAAACACCATTGCTCCCTACTGTCGTTGACCCCCATACCATTTGACACCAACACTTTCTCATGTTACGGTGGGTCTTACTTTGCAACTATTGTAGTTAGTTATTTCATTTGCCAAAGACCTCTGAACTTGGCAGGGCTATCAATGCCCACATCCTCGCTGCTACTTATTACCGCAATCACTGCCTATTATTTAGAGTATGTTCATTTGCATAATTGTCTTCTGCCTTTATCACAACCACCCCTGAGGGTGCTGCAGTTTTCTACACCAACACTTCAGTCATCTTCTTGCAGAGTTACATGACATGAGCATGGGGCATGCCTTCCTCGTTTGTACACAGTTTTCTATTTTTATACCTCATCGAAGGTCGGGTCCTACCGGTTCCTTTTTCCCTCCAACAGATCACTCTGGACAATCCCACTATTTCTCTATCTTACAAAAACATTCTCAGTAGAAGAAACATTGATGGATTTCGGCTATACCTATGCTCCTAACCTCATCCATTAGGGGGCATCTGTTATCACTAAAATTTTGTCCGCACATGGTTACAAGAACTCAGCATCGTCAAACAGTAATGAAGTCATTCATGGACCTGAATTAATACCACAGCATTCAAAAAAGGTCAAAAAACTATACAAAGTAGTGAAAAATTGAAGAGCACTATGAAAACATTGGGCACGTGCGTGCATGCGCAGAATAGGAATGTAGAAATTGCGCACAGGCGCACGACGCATGACTGTTAGCACAAAAAGTCACGCACCTGCTAAACGGTGAATTTATGAGAGTAGTCGGCCTCCCACCCACTTATGGTTCATCTCCCAAGTCGATTTCACCCTCAAATATGGCCTGGATCCGACTGGTGGGCTTGTCAAAGACCTAGGAATGCCCTAAATGGCCTCTTTTCACACTACAAAGCAGTTAAACAATAACCCAAATTAATGCTATAAAAATCCATGAATGCACCTCATTTTCTCAAGGAATTCAAAGTAATTTTATGCTGCCTCTATTGTTTTGAGGACTCCATCCTTGTCAAGAACATATTGCCACCATTACATTGGAAAATCCACCTCACCATTGAGTGGATTTGTAAAGAGTTCTTTCATCACCATTTTCCATTTTTCTTTGTTATAAGAAGAGCTAGCTAGTGAGGGTACAAGAGCCTTCCCTTGGAGGAAGAAGGGACTCATAGTCCCCTTTCTTCTTGGTGCTTTGTTTTCACTAATAGATCAGCCTCAAACATTGGTGACATGGGTCTTTTGGTTCCTTTTGTTTCTATGTCCCTATGCTCATGAATTTAGTTTTTATTGCATCTCTTAGTTTAATTCTTAATTGTAGTTTATATTTTCTTTCCCTAAATCTTTTCTCTATAGCTGTCCTACTCAGCAGACCCAGGTGATCTTGCAAGCACCTTTGTTTTTCAAACCAAGGTGACGAAAGAGGTGCAACAACTAGTTTCGAGAGTTTCACTTGTTTTGCAACATTTCCCACTGTCCTTAGTGTTTCAACACGCGAAGTGCAGATAGCAGTTTTAAACGTTTACCCAGGTTAGTGTCAGGAGTAAGTCACTTTAAACCCTAGTTGTTAGCATCATAAGTCACTCCTGGATTGCTTGCAGGAGTAGAGCCCAATGCCCATCAGTTTTATGTCACGATAAATTTTAATGGGTGATCGAATCGATAGTGACTCAGGAAGATATCACTCTAATTCAGGGACTGGGTCTGGTATGTAAGGAACAAAGGAGGTCTTTATCTAACGTCATTCAGTGAGTTGATTGTAAAATGGGTAGGTGGAAGACTTAGTGAGAGGAATGAGCAAACTACCTTAGGCAATAGGCCTTTCAGAAGTTTGTAGAAGAAAAACTCTGAACACAAGATCCTCTTGGTTCAGGGCTTCGGGAAACTGAAAGGGGGACTTGACTGGATCCTCCAATTCCAAGTCATTCAATGATAAGAAAATTACAGAGACCGATTAGAAACAATGCAACTGTTACAATGATCCAAACTACATCATCCTATAATGGTCACAACTCGACTGGATCCTCCAATTCCGAGTTGTTCTAACAAAGTGTAAACAAAGACGTGAAAGAAGCTAACATTCATAAGGCAAGAAGTCTCAAGAGTCCATACATAACTAGAATAACAGTGCTTCATTAAAGTTTTACAACCAGGAGCCTTGTTCAACCATCGATCCATTGCAAAATACAAAGACTGAGTCTATATACTCAGCAAAATTCGCCTATCAGAGGCATGTTCAGTCATCCAAGGCATGGTGTCCCTTCATCCGAATTTGGATGGATAACTTTCGTCAGATGCCACCTTAACTACACATGGCTCCTACAGGGGAGATAGTTGCAACATTAAAGGCCAACATGGCATGCGCAGACTTTCTCTAGTCAGATGAGGACCAACCATGACCCTTTGGAGAAAATTAGTGTATAGGACCGTCTCAGGAAGACTGTTTGCCGAAACCCCCATACCTTGCATTCAATAAGTGAGTTAAGGTTTCAACTACCTCTATTTAGATTCATTTAATTATTTAGCGAGGACCAGGATCGAAGTAGGGCTGAACTGGTCTTGGAGGATGTAGTATTCCCTTCTGTGGAAAAACTCGATGCTTTGGCATCTTTGCATAACTCTCTTCCTTTCTCAAGTGACCACGGGTTGTGGCCCTGCGTTTATTCTTGAAGGCGCTTTCGGCATTCACGAATATGGAGGGGATGATCCTTTCTTATCATAGTCGTGATGAGCGAAACACTGAGATGGTTAAATTTGGTGCTACGCATCCTTCTTAGATATGACGGTCCTGGACCCACTCGGCGATGTTGTGGGCCTCAGTCTTGGACATTCCTAGCACCTCGCGTATCGAGAATACGATGGAGCTTCTCCTTGTGCCTCGGAGTTGCGATGGGAGAAACGTCAAGATGGCTCAATTGGGCGTCAGGTGTCCCCTTTGGATGGATGGCTGAGAATGCTCCATAATAATATGAGCCCGACTTTGGGTGCCTTTGGAGCTTAGGGTTTCAATATATAGGGAAACATGGAACCTTCACCCTTTGAACTCTTGAATGCCAAAACACTGACACGACTAGATCTCACGCCACGCGTCCTTTGGGATGAATGGTTGTTATCCATTCCTACATACAATATGGGCACGATCTATTTGTACTATTCGCGACGCAACTCTGCTATCTGCAATTTCTCGCTAGCCGTTGATCCACTCATATGGATGAATCCGGACCGTTGACATTATAATTTTTCCTGCTCGCTTGATTTTAGGCCTGAAAAGGACTTCTTCTATGTGTTGCGCTTGGGCGCTCCTTGTGCAACCTGCAGACCTAGATATCCTGATGCCGAAGACAAGAATCGTCACTAACATTAGGCTCCATGGGGGATAGATTCGTCCCTGTGATGCTCTAAGAACTCATTTTGCAGTTCTAGTTCCTTGTTGTTGGGCTATGGAGTCAAGCTCAAAACACCCCCTGCTGAAAATACAGGCCGAAAAGTAAAAGTAAAAAAGTAAAGATACATGCTCAAAGGAGTTTATTTATATACAATCCTAAACTAATAAAACATTTTACATGGGGCTAGGTGAAAGCAGACTTCCACCATAGCCAATCAAGTAACTTCCTGAAGGGAAGCTCTTTCTTTTTGTCGATGATCACCAGCAGATGGTGTAACCGTGACAGCAGAATGGCTACACTCTTCAAATTCTCCTCACTAGCTGAAGTTGATATGGAATAGGGGGGCTCCAAGGAATAAAGGACATGCCACTCCATGTACTCACTGACAGGATCATAGAATGAGTGGAAAACCCTGTGAAAAGGGTAGCAACAGGCCTTCTCTGCTCCACAGCTACTCCTACAGGGATGAACTTCTTGATTCTGCATAGGTGAATGGGCGGGCTCCGAGAAGGAATTCACTTGTTCCACTAGTTCTTTCTGCTCCTCTTCTTGGCTCTCCCCCAGGTCTGATTCATATTCATCATAAATAGGGACCATGGGGTGGTTCTGCTTGCTTACTGGCTCTTCAGTATCTTTATAGTGATCAAATTTAGGATAAGCTTGTTGCTCATCATCACTATAATATACATCAAAAAGGGGGTGTCCTTCATTGATATGATCCTCCTCTAGAACAATGATCCCGTAAAAAAAAAAAAATTAGGGATAGTGGGACCTGTTGGTTCTAGCTTCTCATACATAATATTTTTCTCTTTAATCCCAGGTAAAAATATATCGTGAGAAACCCCCTGGAGGAAAAGAGAAGAATTCTCTTCCACAACTAACCCCTCTTTTAAAAATAGAGGGTCTTCGTCATCATGAGCAGAGCTACTAGGAACATCTGCTTCAACCCGATATCCAGGTGAGTCATCTACCATGGACCACATTTGCTCTATAAACTCACAATTTCCACAAGAGGCATGTTGATCATTATGAATATCTGAAAGAATAGAGGCATCTAATATAATGTCAGATGCTTCCGTTCTAGGGCTAACATAATTAATATCATTCAACACCTCTATATTTTCCTGGCAAATGATTTCCTCCATAGTAAAAGCTTCATCACGGAACTGGTCTTCAGGGCCAGCAGAGGCTTCATAAAGCGAAGAAAACTCCTCACAATAGCTTTCATACAAACAATCAGCTGGAAAATAATCTTTACAAAATGAATTGAAAGTTGTATGAAAACCTGTTAAAGAGTGGATGCTTGTAGCGGGAAGAGACCGACACCATTCAAGAGCAAATCCCTTCAATGAATACCTGAAGAGCTTAATCCGGACATCCTCATGCATGATATTGTGTCAGTGAATAGCCTCATGGAAGTATAGTAAATGCTCAACTGGTTCCTCCCAACTTGTTTCATGAAATTCAGGGAGGAAATCTTCCCATTGGTCTCTATCAGGAAGTGCATTAGGAAACCCAACTATCTGGGAAAAGTCACAGAAAGAAAACATTTGACACATAATTTTCTCCATATCGAACCAGTGGAGTCGCCAATCGATCCTCGAATCATGGAGCCGCAAGGTGAAAGATGCACAGCTTCAAATGTGCCTGGTCCTTGTTCACCATCAAAGACTATATCTTAACGTTGTCGTTACCCCAGGAAGCTTCTCAGGCTAAGAAAGCAACTACTGAAACCTTCTCGAGAAAGCTCCTTAGGGTCAGCTTTCAGGTGTGATAACAGTAGTCACAGTTGAAACAGTGATGTGGAAACAATGGAGTCACCATAGTGGAGTCGCCAGGTGCACAGTAGCAATCTTTAAGGGCTCTGATGTCTGATGCACCTTCAGAATCAGAGGCTCAATGTTGTTTTTCCCATGGAAAATATTCAACTTCGTCCCTGGCAACGACGCCAAAAATGTTAGCGTTAGAAGTCACTCTTGGATTGCTTGCAGGAGCAGAGCCCAACACCCATCATTTTTATGTCATGATAAATTTTAATGGGTGATCGAATGGGTAGTGGCTCGAGAAGATATCACTCTAATTCAGGGACTAGGTCTAGTATGTAAGGAACAAAGGAGGTCTTGATCTAACTTCAGTCAGTGAGTTGATTGTAAAATGGGCAGGTGGAAGACTTAGTGAGAGGAGTGAGAAAAATACCTCAGGAAACAGGCCTTTCAGTAGTTTGTAGAAGAAAAACTTTGAACACAAGATCCTCTTGGTTCAGGGATTCGGGAAACTGAAAGGGGGACTTGACTGGATCCTCCAATTCCAGGTCATTCATTGCTAAGAAAATCATAGAGACCGATTAGAAACATTGAAACTGTTATAGTGATCCAACCTACATCATCCTATAACAGTCACAACTCGACTGGATCCTCCAATTCCGAGTTGTTCTAACACAGTGTAAACAAATACATGAAAGAAGCTAACATTCATAAGGCAAGAAGTCTCAAGAGTCCATACATAACTAGAATAACAGTGCTTCATTAAAGTTTTACAACCGGGAGCATTGCTCAACCATCAATCCATTACAAAATACAAATATTGAGTCTATATACTCAGCAAAATTCACCTATCAGAGGCATGTTCAGTCATCCAAGGCATGGTGTCCCTTCAGCTGAATTCGGACGGATAAATTTCGTCAGACACCACCTTAACTGTGCATGGCTCCTGTAGGGGAGATAGTTGCAACATCAAAGGCCAACATGGTGTGCACATACTTTCTCTTGTCACATGAGGAATAGCCATGACCCTTTGGAAAAAATCAGTGTATAGGACTGTCTCGGGTAGACTGTCTGTCGGAACCCGCAGAAGTCACTCCTGGATTGCTTGCAAGAGCAGAGCCCAACGCCCATCAGTTTTATGTCACAATAAATTTTAATGGGTGATCGAATGGGTAGTGACTCGGGAAGATATCACTCTAATTCATGGACTGGGTCTGGTATGTAAGGAACAAAGGAGGTCTTGATATAAATTTAGTCAGTGAGTTGATTGTAAAATGGGCAGGTGTAAGAATTAGTGAGAGGAGTGAGAAAACTACCTCATGGAACAGTCCTTTCAGCAGTTTGTAGAAGAAAAACTCTGAACGCAAGATCCTCTTGGTTCAGGGGTTTGGGAAACTGAAAGGGGGACTTGAATGGATCCTAAAATTCCAAGTCATTCAATGCTAAGAAAATCACAGAGACCGATTAGAAACAACGCAACTGTTACAGTGATCCAACCTACATCATCCTATAACGGTCACAACTCAACTGGATCCTCCAAGTTCAAGTTGTTCTAACACAATGTAAACAAAGACATGAAAGAAGCTAACATTCATAAGGCAAGAAGTCTCAAGAGTCCATACATAACCAGAATAACAGTGCTTCATTAAAGTTTTACAACCGAGAGCCTTGCTCAACCATCGATCCATTACAAAATACAAAGATTGAGTCTATATGCTTAGCAAAATTCACCTATCAGAGGCATGTTCAGTCATCCAAGGCATGGTGTCCCTTCAGCCGAATTCGGATGGATAAATTTCGTCAGACGCCACCTTAACTACGCATGGCTCCTGCAGGGGAGATAGTTGCAACATTAAAGGCCAACATGGTGTGCGCAGACTTTCTCTAGTCAGATGAGGACCAACCATGACCCTTTGGAGAAAATTAGTGTATAGGACCGTCTCGGGTAGACTGTCTATCGGAACCCCCATACCTTGCATTCAATAAGTGAGATGAGGTTTCAACTACCTCTATTCAGCTTCATTTAATTCTTTAGTGAGGACCAGGATCGAAGTAGGGATGAACTGGTCTTGGAGGACGCTATATTCCCTTCTATGGAAAAACCCAATGCTTTGGCACCTTTGCATAACTCTCATCCTTTCTAAAGTGACCGCGGACTGTGACCCTACATTTATTCTCGAAGGTGCTTTCGATGTTCTCAAATATGGAGGGGCTAATCCTTTCTTATCATAGTTGCGATGAGAGAAACGTCAAGATGGTTAAATTTGGCGCCACATGTCCTTCTCAGATCTGACGGTCCTGGACCCGCTCGGTGATGTTGTGGGCCTGAGTCTTGAACATTCCTGGCACCTCGCATATCGGGAATATGATGGAGCTGCTCCTTGTACCTCGGAGTCGTGATGGGTGAAACGTTGAGATGGCTCAATTAGGCGCCAGGTGTCCCCTTTGGATGGATGACTGAGAACGCTCTGTAATACTACAGGCCCAACTTTGGGTGCCTTTGGAGTTCGGGGTTTTTGGATATATGGAAACATGGAACCTTCACCCTTCTAACTCTCGAATTCTGAAACACCGATGCGACTAGATCTCGTGCCATGCATCCTTTGGGATGAACGGCTGCTATCCATTCCTGCATATAATATGGGCATGATCTATTTGGGCTATTCTCGACGCAACTCTGCTATCTGCGATTTCCTGCCACTCGTTGATCTGCTCATATGGATGAATCTGGACCGTTGACACTATAATTTTTCCCGCTCACTTGATTTTAGGCCCGAAAAGGACTTCTTTTGTGCTCTGCGCTTGGGCGCTCCTTGTGCAACCTGCAGACTTGGATATCCCGATGCCGAAGACAAGAATTGTTGCTAACACTAGTTAAGCACTATCGGGGTTTCATGACTTGACAGTCGCTCTCCCAAAAAGAAATACCTTCATATCTCTGACTCACGAAGTCGCGATATTCATTAATTAAGCATGGCTTAATTAAGAACTTAAGTCAAATCATGAATATTTAACTAAGTCGTATCATCGCGATTTCGGGTTTTGGGGGCTCAAAGGCTAGGAGTGAAATCTTTCGATACGAAAAACACCAAAAAAGTGGGATTAAAGACTAAAACACACTTAATTAAAGGATCTTAGCTAGATTAATTGATGCATTAAGCAACCTTTAACATGCACTGCCTCCAGAGTAAGTTTAAATGTTTTTTGCATTGATTTGTGTTACAACTCGTCAAACAATTATGGCATTTATTTGAACTACGATGAGGTGACAGGTGACGGGTAGTAGGATATCGCTTTTTCTTCTAAATATTTCCTTTAAGTGATTTGACAGTTTTGTTTGCAAGGACACCATGGGTTTAAATGACTAAGATAAAGAGTTTTTCCTTCATTTTTTCAGTTCTTGTTTCTATTTACGCACAGAGCCATTTTACCAGGTTAACCATTGTTTGTGATTTTCAAATCTATTTGACAGGTGGTCCAATTGCAGGTTTCACTCTCATGGCTCCATGAAAAATACCCAAGTTAGCTATCAATATTTCAGGTCAAGGTTTAGACGTTGTTTTCGATACCTCACCCCGAAGTATTAATTCTATCAAGACATGGTCATACATTTCCAACATCCTACAATCCGAGTCGATAAATTGTTCAAATGATTCTAGTGACAACGATAAGGATGGTTTATCAACCAAATACAAATTTTCACTCAAGCAGAGATGCATAAAATAGTGGTGAGGCCCCAACTTCTTCCCTATTTTGATATGATCAGGTGGGCGTTGGACCATGTGGACATCCCGACCAGAATGATTATTAGTGAACAAAAGGTGACGATTGGTACCTTCCAACCAGAACATTTGCGGGCAATGTATTAAATGTCACCCACGTCAAACCTTACTCACAATGCCGAATTCCTAGAAGAATTCAAGAAGAAGAAGTGTGAGGAGTATGCAAAAATTTTGTCTGATCTGATCAAAGATTGGGTCTCACACCCTGCGAAATTTAGCGGTGACTTCAATGGGATCTAGTCAATCTCTTCCTTTGAGCCACAGTTCAAGTACATAGCGATAATGACCTACAGGTTGTATGGGAAGGAAGACACTACCCATTTCTTCCTCCCATGGGTTTCACTCATTCATACAGTCGTTGAGGGTTTCTCCTTCGACTGGGCCAAACTGTTGTTTGACAATCTGACTAGTCGAATTATGGAATATCAAGCACAGAGTGTGAGTAAGAAATTTGCTTCGTTCTTTATGTATTCTTACATCATGGATGCCATCTACTTCATGACACCCTTCCCACTGATGAACTAGAGCTGGGCTCCATCTAATACAGATCCTATCCATGTCTACCACTTGAAGCTTTGGGAGGATAAGGCCAAAGAATTCATCTACGAGATCTTCAACTAGGTAATGGTGCCATTGGATATCGCCATTTTTGGCCAACCGCCTCCCAGGATGTCAGATAGCGTCGTGACCATCCTAAGTAGCTTGGCAGATTAGTATCTAGAGGTGGAATTTTCATATATCATAGTTTTCGACACCTTTGTCCCTGCATATTCCCTTCCATTATTCCTACCAGATAAGCTATTGTGCCGTGAGATCGCTAGACAGACTTTTCTCAGTGGAATAAGCAAAGAGATCAAAGGAGTATAAAAAAAGGTATGGCCTCCCTTAACTATTTGTATTGGTTCATATTCCTTGTTATATTTTTTCCACGCCAAATCCAAGGCTACGACTTTAGAATAAATGAAGCTGGTTGATATTGAGTTCAAGAAGCACGACCCTAGTAAGGTTGTGAGCAATCACTTGGTGAGTTGCGGCCTGAAGAGGTATGAACACAAGGATTCCCCTCATGAAGAAATATTCTGGGGCATGAGGTCCTTCGCAGAAGTCCTAAGTCATATTCAAGCCTTTCCACCTGGAGATATGGCCAAATTTTTTAAATTTCAGGAGCACCGATGGAGTTGTCTCCCCCATATTTTACAGGGTGAAGCCCCATAGCTTCCAGTTACAAAGTAGACAGGAGCCAAAGGTGCAAAGGACTCGATTCCTAGTGGAGATAAGGACCAAGGGAAAACAAGGGAGGCTGGAACCTCAGAGCAAGGAGCCAAAGTCCCCCAGAAGAAGGAAGGAAACCCTAAAAAGGGCACGCCAGGAAAGCAAGCCCAAGGACAAGTAGAGATACCCTCGTAGGGATCATGTGACTCACTTTCACTCATGTCAAACAAGATAGTTACATAGGTCACCCTGAAACAAACATCTAAGGAAATCAATAGTCTGATTAATATTGTCACTCCCTTGCAGTTCACAAAGGGGAATCCTGACGCGGGATGGATTTTCAATGAAGAACTGACACCTATTTCTATAGAGGAGTTTCCTCCTAACGAATTTTTCTTTGACAAAAAATGTAAGGCCATGGTGAGGCAAGGATTATATCAAAAAGAGGGCATAATGGATAAAACATTTAAAATCATGATAGATGGGAAGGCCATGAAAGAGGGAGAATTTGCAGAGGATATAATCGGGACACTAGGGGATTATGCCATAGAAAATCATTACTCAGTTGGGACTTTGATGGCCCCGTTGAAATGAAAGAACCTCCTGATCAGTAAATTGGAAGCTAAGGTGTCTATTGCTGAAGCGAATGTCAGGGACGAGGTGAGCAGGAGCCTTGAGGAAGCCTGAACAACCAACCTGCATGAAATCAAGAAGCTCAAGTCTGACCTCGAGCAGGTGCGCCAGTTGGCACAAATTAGCCAAACTTAGGTAACCCAGTAGGGGAAACAGATTATAGAGTTGCAGTCAAAATTGGAGGTGGTCAAGAACCAGGTTGTAGACATAAAATTGTTTAGATCGTAGGTTGTCGAAATCCAACATAAGGTATTTACAGCTCAACAAAACCTATTGGTAAAGGTAGGAACCATTCAAAACCATTTCCAGATGATAGATCAAATATTAGAAAATATTTCTTCAAGAGAAAGAGAAGTCAGGGCAGCACGGGTCTCTTTCCAAAATGTTGTTATAGCTATCGTGAAGATAGAGATGGTCAACAACTCAAAATGATACATCGCAGAACAAACCAGAGGTAATATCCTATTGAAGGTCTGGGAGAAGAATATATCAAAAAGCAAGGGGAGAGCTAATGAAGTAAAGAATTCTTGTGAGGAAAGTTTCTCTTTGATAAGTAAAAGTTTGCTAGCCCTTGATAAGGAAAGTAGTGCTTGGACACTGGGAAAAATCAATATAGCTAAACATATGTTGGACATCAAAGAAAACATGGAGAAGCAACAAGTGGAGATATCCCAGATTATCTAGGTTGACATGGCCCAAGTGGAAAAATGGCTAGTACAACCAAGTTTACAATTATGCTCCATCCTCATACAGGATCGACAAGTGGGAGAATGTTTTCCACAAATGGCAAAGAGTTGCTACACTTTTGAAGCAAGAGACCAAGCAAAGCCTTCTAGGTTGATAGCCAAGGTGGTGGAAAGGTGCGTCATTTTCCCCGACCAGGTGAAGGGGCTAGTTTTTGGTGCCAAATAATGACATATGTCTGCCTATTCTATTTCTAGAACCCAAAGGGCAAGTAAAGGAAGGTTCTCCTCCCTAACTAGGGAAGGAAAATAAGAGGAGATGATATTCTCCAATTTTCCATTTGTAACTAACAATTTTCCAGAATGATCGGAGTTCTAGAGGTTCATAAGTTTGTTTAAATAGAAGATTTTAATAGAAAGGAATTTTTTGGGGCCATGAAGAGGTTGTAATAGAGAAAGTTCTCTAAATCCAAGATTAAGACAAAGCGTATTGAAGACTCCATATTTCTTCAATATTGAGTTATGTGTTTTTTTTTCCTCTGTATATTCATGCGTCATGTCATTTTACATATATGTCTTTGATGAATGTTCTAGCTGCAATTTAGTATAATTTCTACTATGGTGATCAAGTTCTATGGTATCTACGTTATTGACAGCTTGTCCTCTGTATCGGCTACTTGCAGATATAAGACCTGTGAATGATTGAGATCTCTACTTTATATGCTTTCATCAAGTTACTCCTGTCTTTTTCTTCTTCTGCCACAGCATGGGATTCCTCTGAAATTGATGCCCCACATTTGTTGATAGCTCTTTGTTTCACACTCGGTTTCAAGATTTTAAACTCAGTTACGGAAGATGGCCTTCGTTTTCATTAAACCCTCCGACTGGCTTCATTGAACTTTCCCTGTACAATCTAAAGATTCAAACAAGAACTTTAAAGCATTCATGTCCTTCAAAGTTTATGTTCTCCCAATGATTGTACCCATCATAAGACAACCCAATATCAAACCTAGTCTAGAAAATAAAACCATCATTTCTTTAAATCTTTTCCATAAAAAACTCAAGATCGCCACCACTCGGACAGAGCTTGAACGTTCATGGGCTACTATCGAGCGGGATATCATCATGCATGAATATTTGGAAGCTAGACAAAGACAAATCAGAGATCGGTTATAGCTTCATCCACCCCCCCAAGTTGTCTCTTCCCCTTCCTTTTCTTTCACTCTTTTTAGATGCTTAGACTCTACACTTTATAGCCTTAAGTGTAGACTTAGGAACAACATCTTTCTGGCACCGTTGCCAGGGATGAAGAATCATAGTCACTTTCCCCTGAGAAAATGACATTTTCAAGTTTCATTTTTTGATAGTGAACAAAGAGTGACCACCTTGTTAATGATAAACCTTCGTCATTCACTTGTCGACTCCATTCTTAAAGTAAGTTGGCATCCTTTCGAAATAACACCAAACAAAACCTAGATGCCAAATAGACAACGCCTTTTTCCAACCCTAAAAAAATATTAAGACCAAAGGGTTTTTTTAAACAAAACGTGGTTGCATATCAACCCAAGTCTAATTAGTATCAAGACAAGACCTTTTAGACTTAGGCGATGACTGTGTACAACCTCACTTGACCAAAGAAGATTATGAGAAGTCCCTAAAGATAGAACAATCATCAGTTGAAGAAGAAAATGAAGTTGATGACTTCACTTACCAAGGAATGGCCGAACTCCAACACAAGTACAATCTGAGACCCAGAATTAAACCTATGTCAACTACACAACCCAAGAAAATTTTGCCTAGGGGTGAAATATACGAGCCCTTCGAGAAAGATATCGTGATGCAAAATAAAATAGGGGTAGATTCACATAATACTAACGTAAAAGGGGCTGAAGACCAAGCAAAAAAAAACAAGGTAGCTGAAACACAAACACCTAAAACTAGAAACATTGAAAGTAAAACAGTTCTACTAAATAAAATTAATTGGAAGGAGCCTGAGGTTTCAGCTAAGGAGACGAATAAAAATGCGGGAGTTTTCTTCTTAGAAAGAGAGATAAAAAAGATAAAGATACCCATACCATTGGTTGACTTGGTGAAGAATCCTGTGTACCAAAAACAAATAACCAAGATGATAAATTTTTCATATCTAGAGAGTCACTCTGATGTAATAAATATGGAAGATGACAAGCCTAATATCACTTTTGTTCCACATTTTGAGGGCGCCAGAGATACTGTCACCCCTTTCTATATTACCCTGAAGGTGCACAATCGGTTGTTTCATAATTGCATGCTGGACTCCAGGACCTCTCATAACATAATGCCAAATCTATTATGGATAAACTAGGCCTTGAAATCACCAGACCCTATGGATATATTTACTCGTTTTATTCGAGAGTTAAGTGCATGGGCATGATCAAAGATCTAGTAGTCATCCTCACCCATATTCCGGTGAAAAATGTCCTAATGGACATAGTTTCCGTTGATATCCCCTCGAAGTATGGTTTACTGTTATATAGATCTTGGAGAGCCAAGCTCAATGGATCCCTTCAGCTAGATATGACCTATCCCACAGTCCCTATTTTTGGTAGATAGTTCGCATGGTTATACAGAGAAACACATTTGGAATAGATAGTAAGCGATCCATAGAATCCTAACAATTACCTGGTTTACATCGTTGGCCAAGACCTGGGAAATTGTATTCTGTACTTTGATGATACTAAAGAAAGTTGTGCAGAAGAAGGTGACATCGATGAAATCATAACCGAAAAGACAACTAAAAATATGAACAGCACTAGAACTTGGAAAATGTTCTTTGATGGAGCTTCGTCATGTGAAGGAGCGGGTGCGGGAGTGATTTCCGTAGCACCTAAAAATGAATTCGTCGTCCCTTTTTCCTACAGGCTACAATGGGACATAAATTGCACAAGCAACATTTGCGAATATGAAGCTCTAGTCTTGGGTCTGGAAGTTGCCAAGAAGCTGAACATAAGGAGCTTAGAGGTCTATGGACATACTGAACTAATTGTGAAGCAGTTAAACCGATAATATTAAGCCAAGCACCCGAGACGGAGGTCTTACAGAAATTGTGCGTAGGATCTAATGGAAAATTTATTTTCATCAGTAAAGGTTCATTTCATCCCACGAGCCAAAAACTAGTAGGCTAATTCACTGGCCAAATCATTTTTGACCTTCGTACCCCCTACAACTTTCAAATTAAAGTACCACATAGAGGTAAGGCACAGACCATCCATGCCAAACAACGTACAACACTGGTAGGTCTTCGAGGATGACAAACAGATCAAAAAGTTCCTGGAAATGGTGGGTGATTTCTACGAAACCCACATTGACCAGGAGAACCACAACAATCATACCAAGATTATGCATGAAGGGGAGGAGCCCCAGGAGTTCTGAGAAAAAATTTGAAATCATCCCCTGCTAGTGTTAAAAAGTAATCAAATCCCTAAGGGCCTGATACCTATGGAAAGGTTGTTTGATCAAAACGACATGCCTCTAAATTCCACATTGCAGCCCCAACTAGAGGATGTCGAAGACTGCAATGTGGGCACCACCAAAGAGCCTAGAATAGTGAAGCTATCAAAGTACCTTCCTCCTGAGATAAAAAGAAAGTATAAGGACTTACTCGGGCGATATAAAGATGTCTTTGCATGGTCTTACGAGGAGCTTAGAACCTATGATACCTTGGTAATTGAGCACAATATACCTTTGAAACCTAGGCTTAATCCCTTCCGATAGAAGCTCATACAAATCAACCCCATTTTGCTTCCTGTGGTTGAAAGAGACGTCAAAAAAAAATTAGACGCAAAAATTATTGTACCTCTCAGGTACTCTGATTGGGTGGCGAATTTAGTCCCGGTTAGGAAGAAAAGCAGGGAGATTAGGCTATGCATAGACTTTAGAAATATAAACAAGTCCTCCCTCAAAGATAACTATCCTCTACCCAAAATGGATCATGTGTTGGAAAAACTAGTCAGGGAAAATAGGATGTCGATGATCGATGGGTTTTCTGGTTATAATCAAATTGTCGTCAATGAACATGATAAAGAAAAAACAACTTTCACCACCCCTTGGGGCACATTTATGTATAACAAAATGCCTTTTGGTCTGATGAACTCAGGTGCTACCTTCTAGTGTGCTATGGACATCATTTTTATCAGTGAAAAGGATAAATTTGTGGTTATCTACCTTGACGACCTAATTGTCTTCTCTAAATCCGATGAAGACCATCTGCTGCACCTGAAACAAACGTTTGAAAAATGCCAAAAATTTGGTTTGTCTTTGAACCCCAAGAAGTCTCACTTCGCTATGCAGGAAGGTAATCTCTTGGGCCACATTGTGTCCTAGGATGGAATCAAAATCAACCCTAAAAGGGTGGACACTATAGACACCATAAATATTCCTAGGAATATAAAAGAAATTCAATCATTTTTAGGAAAAATATTTTTTTTGAGAAGATTTATCCCAAACTTTGTTGAAATCATCAAATTGATCACAGATATGCTCAAGAAGAATAGTGAAGTGAAATGGACAGTGGAGGCTAAAGCATCATTTGCATGCATCAAGAAAGTTATCAGTGAAGTGCCCGTATTAGCAAGCCCCGATTACCTAAAGGATTTCCTAATTTTCTCGTTCACCTCCGAACACACAGTGATGGAAGTACTCCTCCAAAAGAATGAAGAGGGTTTCAAGCAACCAATATCCTTCTTTAGTAAAATTCTTAGAGATGTTGAACTGAGATATGATATAATGGAGAAACAAGAATATGCTATGGTTAAGGCATTGAAGGCTTTTAGAACTTACGTGCTACACTCCAAGGTAATCGCATAAATTCCCACTAGTTCTATGAAGGATATATTGGTCCAACCTGACAGTGATGGTAAGAGGGGTCAGTGGCTCGCTAAAATCCAAGAGTTTGACCTAGACGTAAAACCGACAAAACTAGTAAAGGGACAAGGTCTGGCTAAGTTCTTGGTGGAATCAAATTTTAGAGCACTTGGAATAAATAACCTGCAAGGATATGAGGGACAAGGGGACATAAACGAGCCCGACAAGAAAATAGAGATCTCTAGAATCGAAGAGAAGTTTGTCTTATCAGATTGGTATAAAGATATAATGGCCTACCTACTGACCCTGAAATGCCCTAGCAATCTGTCTCCAGCTAAGGCCAGGACACTGAAGCTGCATGCGGTGAAGTACTGCATATCCGAAAGTCAATTGTATTGGAAGGACCCCTTAGGTTTCTTACTAGCTTGTTTGGTAGAATCAGAAATAGAGGGGTTCATAAGCGAATTCCATGAAGGTGTGTGCGGAGGCATCACGCCTGGAGGGCAACGGCCTATAAAATCCTCAGGGTAGGATATTATTGGCCTAAACTTTTCTCAAAGGTCAACATCAAAGTCAAAGCCTGCAACCCTTACCAGTTGTTTGCAGGAAAAAAAAAGCTCCCAGCGCTACCTCTGGTTCCTGTCAAAACCGAAGCCCCTTTTCAGCAATGGGGGTTAGATCTTATCAGTCAAATCAACCCACATTCCAACACTCAACACAAATTGATCCTCACCACCACAGATTATTTCACCAAATGGGTGGAGACTATTCCCACTAAGAAGGTGACCAATTCAGTGGTGATAGATTTCCTCAAAGAGAGGATACTATCCAGATTTGGCTGTCCCCAAAAAATAGTGACGGATAATGCCCAGGCGTTCAAGTCTATGGCTATGGTCAGCCTCTGCCAAAAATATAACATCGTATTGGGCCACTCCACAGTGTATTACCCTCAAGGTAATGGGTTATCCAAATCATCAAATAAGAGTTTGATTACCATAATTAAGAAGGTATTGAGCGAAAACAAAAGATCTTGGCATGTACACTTAAAATATGCCTTATGGGAAAACTGGATAGGTACGAAGAAATCCATTGGTACTTCTCCTTTTCAAATGGTGTACAGGACTGATGTGGTTTTACTTATAAATTCGGCACTCCTTGTAATGAAGCTCTGGTATGATGAGAGAGAAGAGCCAAACCACATCACTAGAAGAATAAATCAGTTGATTGAGGTCCAACAAAACAGGACCTAGGTAGATGCAACGATGTAGAAATACCAAGACGACATTAAATCACTTTTCGATCGTAAAGCCAAAAACAAGGATTTCCTCCTCAGTAATTTGGTTTTGAAATGGGATGCCAAGAGGGAAGATTCAGAAAAACATGGTAAATTTGATCATATCTGGTATGGACAATTCAAAATCTAAACTTTTGAAGGGAAGAATTCATTTCTATTAGAGAATTTGGATGGTGTGACTCTCAGCGCCCCTGTCAATGGGCATTATTTAAAGCACTATATGCACAAAATCTGTTACGGAATTCCATTGTACATACGGATTTGTTTTCTCTTTTCTTTTCATAATTTTTTTTTCAGTAAGTTCACTTTCATATTGAATAAAACATGTTTTTGATTTCCTAGAAGTAGAGGCACAACTTTTGACACCCAGGATCCCATAAATCCTGAAGACCTGATACTCTTCGTGTTGTTTCATGCAGGCCTCCAAATTAAAGCCCAAACTGCAAAAGGAGAAAGGGACTATCAGGTATCCATAAATCGACCCTCCCAAAACAAGTGATAAAGAATTTTTTTTCAAGAAGAAGATAAAGTGGTAAGGCAAAGAGATGAAATTATGGAGTGTCTAGGTTTTCAAATGAATATCATTTAAACGTAGTAGTATTCTCGCAAGTATGATGTGTACACCTGAGTTGGGATTGCACAATAATATCTTGTTTTTGGGGGGGGCATGGCCTACTCACTTTCCCTTTTTCACCCTTGGCCTTTTCTCCTTAAGCTCTGACACCTGCCTGTACCATCCATAGAGGAAAAGAGTTTCGACTTCCATTTCGAAAACTGGTGAGTGTCTCCAAAAGTAAATTGGTCTTCATAGTTTCTCAGTCCCCTACTGAAAAGGACCATGCGTGGGTAGACCTTAACTCTCTTAAGTCTTTCAACAATTTTCAAATGGTTAAGTCTTTCTCAAAAGAAGGCCCCTGGAAATGAGTTCACCCCTTTGTTTTCCTGTGAGCTAGGGCATTGTGAAGGATAAGAGAAAGTTGGTCCAAAGCACTCAAAGCAAGTTGACAGTCCTCTGTTGGGAATTTTACGTAGATACCACCCCTAGTATTACTTATACAATTTGATTGCCCCCACTTTAGTTCCCAATATATATATAAGACAGATGGTGAAAGGAAATTCAAAATTGATTGCCCCCATCTAGTCCAAAGAGATGATGAAAGGAAATTCATAAAATGGTTTCCCTCATCTCAGCATTTAAATGCATAATTACCCTCTGAAGTGGTGAAAGGAAATTAAATAAAGGTGACCAGGCAACCTCATCGAGGTGCTGAACAAGCTCGCTGGCAGTGAAGCAATGTCTCGAGATATCTGTAAGGTTGTCATACATAAAGCATACTATGCTCTAGTAATTATCTTTCTCGAAAATGGATCTACACCTCAGGTTCATTGTAGTTATCCCTGATCAAAAGCATGAATTATAGTTCGTTTTGATGCAATCCAAAACCCACAACACCTGTTGAATTTCCTAAGATTTTTTTTGGACCACCTTGGGCAGACCCTCTTTCAGTGTTAAGGAAGGGAGAGTTACCATGGACTGCAGTTGAGCTTAGAAAGCATTTTAGGTTTGAAATATTTCCAGAATTCAATTTGGAACCTCAAGGTTCTCTTTGTATCCTCTTTCTCAACCCGTTTCTCAGAAGCAAATTGTTGACTCCATTTACCCATATAGGCACTCGGTCTACTGTTCTTCTCATCCCACAAGGAGATGCGATCCCTAGTTGGAGCCGATGTTGAAGCCGCCTTCTTCTAAATAAGTGAGATATTATATTTAAGCCCAGAAAGCTAGTTTTGGGAGTTTTGCTTGTTTTGCAACATTTCCCACTATCCTTAGTGTCCCTACGCGCGAAGTGGCGATAGCGGTTTTAAAATTTTACCCAGGTTAGTGTCAGGAGTAAGTCACTTTAAACCCTAGTTAAGTAATATCGGGGTTTCGCAACTTAGTGATCGTTCTCCCAAAAAACAATACCTTCATAGCTCCAACTCGCAAAGTCTCAATATTCATTAATTAAGCATGGATTAATTAAGAACTTAAGTCAAATCACGAATATTTAACTAAGTCGCATCATTGTGATTTTTGGTTTTGGGGGCTCAAAGGCTAGGAGTGAAATTTTTAGATATGGTGAATGCTGAAAAAGGGGGATTAAAGACTAAAACACACTTAATTAAAGGAGATAAGCTAGATTAATTGATGCATTAAGAAACCTTTAACACGCACCATCTCTGGAATAAGTTTAAATGTTTTTTGCGTTGATTCGTATTATGACTCGTCAAAAAACTATGGCATTTATTTGAACTATGGCGAGGTGACAGGTAGTAGGATATCATTTTTACTTATAAATATTTCCTTTAAGAGATTTGACCGTTCTGTTCTCAAGGACAACAGGGGTTTAAATGACTAAGATAAAGAGTTTTTCCTTCATTTTTTAAGTTCTCATTTCTATTTACGTGCAGAGCCATTTTACCAGGTTAACCATTGTTTGCGATTTTCAAATCTGTTCGACAGGTGGTCCAGTTGCAGGTTTCACTCTCATGGCTCCATGAAAAATCCCCAAGTCAGCTACCAAGATTTCAAGTCAGGGTTCATATGTTATTTATGATACCTCACCCTGAAGTATTAATTCTATCAAGACATGGTCATACGTCTTTGACATCCTGCAATCCGAGTCGATACATTGTTTGGATGATTCGAGCGACAACGAGAAGGATGATTTATCAACCAAATACAAAATTGTCGCTCAAGAAGAGATGCACAAAATAGCGACAAGGCCCCAGCTTCTTCCCTATTTTGATATTATCAAGTGGGCGTTGGACCATGTGGACATCTCGACCAGGATGATTATCAGCGAACAGAAGATGACAATTGGTACCTTCCGACCAGAACATTTTTGGGCAATGTATAAAATGTCACCCATGCCGAACCTTACTCACAACACCGAATTCCTAGAAGGCTTCAAGAAGAAGGACTGCAAGCATTATGCAAATATTTTGTCCAATCTTATCAAATATTGGGTCTCACACCCTGTGAAATTCAGGGCTGACTGCAATGGGATCTATTCAATCTCTTCCTTGGAGCCACAGTTCAAGTACATAGTGATGATGACCTACAGGCTTTATGGGAAGGAAGACACTACCCATTTATTCCTCCCATGGGTGCCACTCATTCATATAGTTTCTAAGGGTTTCTCCTTTGACTGGGCCAAACTGTTGTCTGACAGTCTAACTAGTCAAATTATTGAATATCGAGCACAGAGGGCGAGTAAGAAAGCAACTTCATTCTTTATGTCTTCTTCCATCATGGATGCCATCTGTTCATGACACCCTTACCACTGATGAACTGGAGATGGGCTCAATCCAATATAGAGCCTATCCATGTCTGCCACTCGAAGATTTGGGAGAATAAAGCCAAAGAATTCATCTATGATATCTTCAACTGGGTAATGGTGTCACTGCATGTCACCATTTTTGGCTATCCGCCTCCCAAGATGTCATATAGTGTCGCGACCAGCCTAACTAGCTTGGAAGAATGGTATCTAGAGGTAGAATTTTCATATATCAGGGTTTTCGGCACCTCTGTCCCTTCATATACCCTCCCATTATTCATGCTAGATAAGCTATTGTGTCATCATATCACTAGATAGACTGTGCTCGACAGAATAAGAAAAGAGCTCAAAGGAGTATCAAAAAAGGTATGGCTGCCCTTCCCTATTCGTATTGGTGCGTATTCCTTGTTAGATTTTGGCCATGCCAAAGCTAAGGGTATGGCTTTAGAAGAAATGAAACTAGTGGATATTGAGTTCAATAAGCACGACCCTAGTAAGGTTGTGAGAAATCACCTGGTGAGTTGCATCCTGAAGAGGTATCAACATGAGGATTCCCCTCATGAAAAAATATTCTGGGGCATGAGGTCCTTCGCTGAAGTCCTAAGTCGGATTCAAGCCTTTCCACTCGAAGATATGGCTGAATTTTTGAAATTCCAGGAGCACCGATGAAGTTGTCTCCCCTAGATTTTACAGGGTGAATCCCTAGAGCTTCTAGTTACAAAGAAGATGGGAGCCAAAGGTGCAAAGGACTCGAGTCCTAGTGGGGATAAGGAACAAGGGAAAACAAGGGAGGATGGAACCTTAGAGAAAGGAGTGAAAGTCCCCCAGAAGTAGGAAGGAAACCCTTAAAAGGGCACGCTAGACAAGCAGGCCCAAGGCCAAGTAGAGATACCCTCATAGGGATAGAGTGACTCACTTTCGTTCATGTTAAACAAGCCATTTATAGAGGTCACCCTGAAACAAACATCCAAGGAAATTGGTAGTCCGATTGCTATTGTCACACCCTTGCAGTTCACAAAGGGGAATTCTGACGCGAGATGGATTTTCAATGAAGAACTGACACCTATTTCTGTAGAGGAGCTTCCTCCTAACGAATTTTTCTTTGACAAAAAAAGAAAGGGCGTGGTGAGGAAAGGATTATATCAAAAAGAGGGCGTAATGGCTAAAAAATTTAAAATCATAACAGATGGGAAGACCACAAAAGAGGGAGAATTTGCAGAGGACATAGTTGGGACATTGGGGGCTTATCGCACAGCCAATCAGTACTCAGTTGGGACTTTGACGGCCCATTTGAAATGAAAGAACCTCCTGATCAGTAAATTGGAAGCTAAGGTGGCTACTGCTGAAGCGAATGTCAAGGACAAGGTGAGCGAGAGCCTTGAGGAAGCCCGAACAACCGACCTGCATGAAATATATAAGCTCAGGTCTGACCTCAAGCAGGTGCGCCAGTCAACGCAAATGAACCAAAATCAGGTAAGCCAACAAGGGCAACAGATTATAGAGTTGCAGTTGAAATTGGAGGTGGCCGAGAACCAGGTTGTAGACATAAAAGTGTTCAGATCATAGGCCACTGAAATCCGACATAAGGTATTTACGGCTCAAAAAAACCTGCTGGTAAAGTTAGGAACCATTCAAAACCATTTCCGGATGATAGATCAAATATTAGAAAATATTTCTTCAAGAGAAAGAGAAGTCGGGGCAGCACAGGTCACTTTCCAAAATGTTATTATAGCTATGAAGAAGATAGAGACGGTCACCAACTCAAAATTATCCATCGCAGAACAAACCAGAGGTAATATCCTACTGAAGGTTTGGAAGCAAAATATATCAAAAATAAAGGGGCGAGCTAATGAAGTAAAGAATTCTTGTGAGGAAATGTTCTCTTTGATAAGTAAAAGTTTGCTAGGCCTTGATAAGGAAAGAAGTGATGGGACACTGGGAAAAATCAATATAGCTAAAAATCTATTGGATATCAAAGAAAACATGGAGAAGCAACAAGTGGAGATATCCTAGATTAGCCAGGTCGATATGGCCCAAGTGGACAAATGGCTAGTACAGCCAAGTTTACAATTATGCTCCATCCTCACAGAGGATCGAGAAGTGGGAAAAAAATTTCCATAGATGGCGAGGAGTTGTTACACTTTTGAAGCAAGCAACCAAGAAGAGCCTTCTAGGTTGATAGCCCAATTGGTGGAGAGGTGTGTCATTTGCACCGAGTAGGCAAAGGGGCAAGTTTCTGGTGCCAAATAATGACAGATGTCTACCTGTTCTATTTCTAGAACCCGAAGGGCAGGTAAATTAAGGTGCTTCGCCCTTACTAGGGAAAGCAAATAAGAGGATATGTAATGCTCCAATTTTCCATTTGTAACTGACAATTTTCTAAAACGATCGGAGTTCCATAGGTTCAGATGTTTGTTTAAATAGAAGAAAGATTGTAATAGAAAGGGATTTTTTTTGGGCCATGAATATCTTGTAATAGAGAAAGTTCTCTCAAGCCAAGATTAATTCAAAGCGGATTGAAGACTCCATATTTCGTCAAGGTTGAGTTATGCGGTTTTTTTTTCTTTTGTATATTCATGCTTCATGTCATTTTACATATATGTCTTTGATGAATGTTCTAGCTGCAATTTAGTATAATTTCTACTATGGTGATTAGGTTCTATGGTATCTATGTTATTTACAGTTTTTCCTCTGTATCGGCTACTTGTGGATACAAGACCTGTGAATGATTGAGATCTCTACTTTATATGCTTTCATCAAGGTACTCATGTCTTTTTCTTCTTCTTCCACAGCATGGGATTCCTCTAAAATTGATGCCCCACATTTGTTGATATCTCTTTGTTTCACACTCGGTTTCAATATTTTAAACTCAGTTATGGAAGACGACCTTCATTTTCGTTAAACCCTCTGATTGGATTCATTGAACTTTCACTGTACAATCTAAAGATTGAGATAAGCACTTTAAATCATCCACTTCCTTCAAAGTTTATGTTCTCCCCATGACTATACCCATCATAAGACAACTCAATATCAAACCTAGTCTAGTGAATCAAACCAGTATTGATTTAAATATTTTCCATACCAAACTCAAGACCACCACCACTCAGACAGAGCTCGAACGTTCATGGGCCACTATCGAGTGGGATATCAACATGCAAGAATATTTGGAAGCTAGACAAAGACAACTCAAATATCATCCATAGCTTCATCCACCCCCCCAAGTTGTCTCTTCCCCTTCCTTTTCTTTCACTCTTTTTAGATGCTTAGACTCTACACTTTATAGCCTTAAGTGTAGACTCAGGAACAACAGACCTTATCTACTTTCTTCTACTATGTGGAGAGGTTGGTCACAGATACCCTAGATGTGGCTGTGATATTTCACTCATTCCAAGAGAGAATCAAGAATAATACAAACTTCCTCATATGAGAGATGACCTTCCTACATTTCTTGGCAGAGATCAAGGAAATAGCACTAGGTGGGACTATCTCGGGTATCCTATACACTTTCTTGTTCAAAATAATAATAACCTTATGAGGCCTAGACTCATATACAACATGAATTTTCCATAAATAAGGTTGGCCCAAAAGAACATAACAAAATTTGAGAGGAGAAACATCACACAATACCTCATCTTTGAAAGGCTTGATGTCATACAACAATTGACATTGTTAGCTGACATGGAGATTGCTTCCTTGGTAGAGCCATCCAATGGTGTAGGGTTATGGGTGCAACATTGTCAGCAGGGCCAGCTGCTTGACAACCTCTGTTGAGATAAGGTTATTCTGGCTACCACTATCAATGATGAAGTGCAGTGGGGTTCCTTTTACCTACATCTTTGAATGGAAGAGGTACTCTTCTTCTTCTGGCTCATCTGGTTCATTAGGATGGAGCTTGGTGGTAGCAACGGTGGCACTGGGTTCCACATAAATGATTTGTCTTCCTCTTTCTATCTCTAACTCATATTCATAACCTCCATCTGATTTAGAGGCTTTCACTTTAGCCACTAACGATTTCTTTGAGTGAGAGTTAGCAATGTTATGCCAAGGGCTCTTATGGAAGTCACACCACTTACCGTTATCTTTCTTTGTCTTTCCATTGTCCTTGTTTTCTTGTGGCTTGGACTGATTGTTCTGATATTTTCCATATTTTCTCTGTCCTTTGATCTGTGGGTTGGGGCTGCCCTTTCCTAGATTTTGTTGTGAGGGGTGCCTGGGCTCAAATTGCCACGTCTTTTGTTTGAGCTTCTGCTCAATTTTGACGGCATATCGGTAGGTTGTGCCCAAGGACAAGATGTCCAAAAATTCCATTTTGGTCTAGATGTATCTATGAAAAGAACCATGATACTTGAGCATAAGATGTCACTCTAAATATTTGATACCAATCTTGGTGCGCAAGGTATGGAAGATATTTGTGAACTCTAGCACTGCTTGGTCTCTTTCTTGTCGTAATGTGGTCCATTTGGTATACAAGTCGTCATAACTTCCAACCGGGTAGTATTATTCCTTAATAACATCCTTGAAGGACTCCCAGGTGGTTGTGACTGTAAATAACGAGGGTTCCTTTATTTCCTTTTTCTCACAAAAAGTTTCCCACCAATATTTGACATGGGGAACGACTTTGAGGAGTGCAAAAGTAATCATATCCTATATTTGAAAAGTTATGGACAAAAAAATACCCTTCTAGTAGATTCAAACACTTGTCTACACCATCTTCTTCTATCTGACCTTCAAATAAAGGAATATCGAAGTTTATTTGTACCTTGAAGGGGGCGGTGCCTATACTCGAAGAAGATGTGTCGCTTGGTTGTAGTCATCGAAGGATTTGTGTGAAACTATCCATCATCCCATTCCTCTGTTGCATGAGGGCTTCCTCAAGAAACATTTTGAAAGGATCTCATGTCCTATCATATTTGTTTTCTCCTACCATGAGAGGTTGCTTGGGCATGTGAGAGATTTGGTCCTCAAGAGAAACAAGCTCGAGACCCAATTCTTTGTACTCTGACCTCATTGGGGAGATGCATTAAGACGACAAGGAGAATACCGCTCTGATACCACTAATACAAATTTTATTAGCAGAACGAAATGAATACAGATTATTAACAGATGCTTAACACAAAATAACAGAGATATAATAAATTTGGTTTTCTATTCAATAAGGAAATAAGATGAAACTGTAAAATGTAGTGGAAAACAAGATTGTTGGAATGGTGGCGACTTATCTCTAAGAAAATATGTGATTGATGTGCTCATTCGCAACAAGATGATTACAATGAGGCTATGAAGGCCTTTTTATAATAAACAAGAGTGTCAAAAACCATAGACATCCAAAAACCTAACCCTGGGAGATGAATCACCAAAAGTCATGTGGGCCCCGTTTGGGTAAGTTGGCACATCAACTTCCCAGGGTCGTAACTTTTGCATACGATCTCCGCTTTAGGCATATGATAGCCCATTGGAAATATCTATCCAAGGAATAAAACTATTGACAAAATTTTCTTGATGAAATTCTCTGGCCGCAAGATACCCCAAAAAACTTCATTTAGGGCCTCAAAATGGCTTCGAAAGTTTAGGACCCAAAAAAATGCTAAAAATAGTAAATTACCAAAATTGCAAGAAAGTTGTTTTGATCCAGCTAGAAAAGGTGGATGGCCACTAATATCCACCTGGATCAGACTAGATGTGTTTCTAGCCACTTTGCAAGGTCAATAGAAGAAGGGTTGGGTTACCTAGGTACTCAGACCTGTAGTGGGAGTCCACTAGCCATTGAATTCTCTGAAGGTGTCTTCACCTCCTCCTCTCCTGTAGATGGTCCTAGTGCAAGCCTTAACCTCAATGTTGATGGAAGGAATGATAGTACTTATTCTCTGGCCAGGAAGAGTTGCAGCAACTCTGTGCACTGTTGTGGGTTTTGGAGGACTAGCTCCATTTTTTCATGCACTGATGTTGCACTTTGTCCTGAGGTTGTGTCAGGTTCCTTCTAAACCTTTGGTACCTCTACATATTTGTGGACCTCAGATTTCGGGGTTGTGCTTTTTTCGATAGCACCCTCAACCTTGGTCTTTGAGGAAGTGTGTTGATAACTTAGCACTTGCGGCTTCGGTACAGTTTGCATCTTCATTGAATATGGACTGTCTTGAATTGGCACAAAGTGTATGATCTATTGACTCTGGGATTCAGTTTTGGCCTAGTGAGTTCTAGACTCTGTTTGGGTATATTTGGGTTTGGACCAGTGATTTTTGGTCTCTGATTGGTTATCTCTGGGGGATCCAACTGCATGGTTTTCAAGCCAATGGTTTGGGACAGAATGGTGGTTTCTTGAGGTGGTGACTGGGGTTATGGTGGTGATGGAGGTTGTTAAATGATGATGGTGGTGGATTAATCTGGATTTAGGAGTAGAATGAATGTTTAATAGATTGAATACAATAACACAGAGATAGGAAGAATAACACAAATATTCAGTGAACAATATCTTCTATTAAATAATGAAATAGGTTGAAACTGTAAAATTGCAAAACTAAAACTTGCTTGAATGGTGGTAGCTATCTATGAGAAGAGATGTGGTTTCTACATGCGTCCATCTCAAAAGGAATGGATTACAATGAGGCTCCATAGGCCCTTTTCATATTACTCATGAATTCCAAAACCCTAGACATCCAAAAACCTAACCCTAGAAGGTGAAACACCAAAATAGATCTAAAAATAGGGGGCTGACTTGTTATGTTATGCAAGCACCCTCTACTTCATTAAAATAAACTTTTTAGGACCTTCCTCAATGTCTTAATTATGCAAGAGGTTTTATGTGTCAAGTTCAATGCTTCTTTAAAATGTATATGTGTGAGGTCTTTTAAAAGTTAAATATGTTTTTTAAACAAATACACAATAATCATAACTTGTAGCAAATAAACCAGCAAACTCACAACAATAACAAGATGATAAAGGAGTTCACCCCCAACTGGGCTACATCTCCTTGAGCCTCCTTCAATGGACTAGGCTCTCTAGGATTAGTTTGTCAAAGATTATTTTACAAGCTGCTGCTCAACTCCAATGGAATTATTGACTATACCATTGGGTTCAAAATACATAAAAACCCCAAAAATGACTAATAGAACTCTGAAAATGGATCATGGCTCATCTGGACATGACCTCTTCTACATGTGGCCTTGAGCTTCTCTGAGCTTCCTTATGGAAAAATCACCTGCAAAATTCCTCAAATTCCTCTAAAACCTATCCCAATGTGTTCATAGCATAACAATTATCCAAAAATGACTATTCAGTCACAGAAAACAGACTTGGGCTCATCTGAGCATGACCTCCATCAATGAGGGCTTCAAGCTCCCTAGAGCTCTCTGAAACTTCAATGGTGAAAAACCTGCAAAAAAAGTCTTCAAATGACTTTGAAAATAGTGCCAATGGATTCAGAACATCCAAAAACCCCTAGCTAGGCTTTTTTGGCACCTCATTTGGCCAAAAAATGAAGAAGTTAAGCCTCCTGCCATTTTCTTCCTTCAAGCTTGTTGTCTCTGGTTCACCAAAACGCACCTTTGTGCGTCCAACCTAGCACATGTGCTCAATCTCGTGCTAAAACCTCACACCGGGCGCAACCACAAAATGGTGCGAACTATAGGATGGTTAGGGCACGCCTAGCCCCTAACCACCAAAACCGTGGACATATGGGTCACCATGTGACCTCATTGTTATCACTGAAATTTCGTCCGCACAGGGCGACAAAGAACTCTGCATCGTCAGCACAGAAAAACATTCATTCATGGCACAAGGATTAACTCCACAGCACATCAAAAGGGCCAAAACTATACAAAGTTGGCTAAAAAGATTAAAAAGCGCATCGCGCCCATGGTAAACTAGCGCATGCGCGCATTATATTCGTACATCGGGCGCATATGC
>ML795893.1:0-20687 GCA_009831015.1 Picea engelmannii
TGTTGTTTTCAACAGCTCCTTGAGCCTCTGAAATGCTTCCGCGCATTTCTTAGTCCTGTTATCGCACAGTTTGTAGCTAGGTCAAAAGGCTAAAGGATAGAGGCCAAACTGGCAAAACAGGAACCTACCCCACCCAATGTCACCTCAATGGTGAGGTTCTTTCTATTTAGGGAGGGTAACCCAAGGGAGACGTCCCCAATAATCTAGGGTTTTGAAGAGGCTGAAGTATAAAGGACAAGGCAAAAGTTCCTCCTCATAGATTACCACCAAGGTCAGAAAGTCTGGCTAATCAGCCAATAAATGAAGTGTATGCCCAGATGAGAACACCTGCCCGGAACAAGACAATAACAAATAATATATGCAGGCTATAATTCAGTGGGTTAGTACTTCATGTGACTATCTAACAATAATATATAAGCAATGAAACAACATATATTAATGAGATCAACGTTTTATCAATATAGCAATGTAGAAGTATCAATTCATCAATAACTATTGAGATGATGTGATCAACAATGTATCTAATCAATCTTTTACTCAATAAATGCTTTCAATCATCATCTAATTGCTTATCATTCAAAGATGTTGCGTCAAGATGGAATAACCAAGTGTGACATCAGCCTAGTTAGGGTTAGCTAGTTAGTAAGGGTTTCAAAATTTAAAGTTTTGAGAGTTGGTTTGAGCACCATCACTTCAACGTTGTGTGTCTAAGATTAGTGTCTAAGGGTGGATGGAGTCAAATAAGGAGAGGACACAAAGTTGAAGGGATGAAGGCTAAGGACAAGAGGGAAGGGTTCTAGAGTGCTGCAATGGCAGAGCTCTAGAATCAAAACCCTAGGGGAAAAAGGCTCACTCTGATGTTGCTTAAGCAAGGCCTCGTGCTCTTTCCTCCTTCCTTAGGTCAAATTTGACAAAACGACTAGCAATTGAGAAGAGATAAAACAAGAGGATCAGGTGAGGGAGAGTCTTTCAATGGCAAGGATCTACCACTAAAACCCTAGAAGATGGATGGCCCTAGGTGTAGATAACCATCCTGGGACGTCACCCTCCTTTTAACCTTTAAAAATCAAAGCTAGCTTAAGGGAAGAAGTGAGAAGAGTGTAGCAAAGGCTAAGCTCTTTCTTCCTTCTTCAATGGCTGAAAATTTCTCTCTAAGGGGACATGAGACAAGGACCTACTTGTGTGCTTGTCACCTAGGGTTTTTAAATCAGCAAATTTATAAGTAAATGAAAGAATTATAAACCTACAACCATTCAATTAAGAAGTTTTGCAAGAAAAACACTTACATATCATGATGAAAAGCATATGAAAACCCTAGTTGTAAACCTTCCTTCAAGAGAAATGCCAAACATGCCAAGAAAATCCTTCCATCAACAAGTGCACCTCACTTTAAAAGACCAAATACCCAAGTAGGGTGCAAAAATCAGACCTCACAAGAGAGTGAGTTTTTTTGTTGTTATGTTCAAATGAGGGAAAAACATCCTCAATATATAGTGTATCATGACCTATAATTAAAATTAGGTCATTAAAAATAGCTGACAAGGATACAAACCAAAATCATACTGTTTTTACATTAAACTGTTAAATTAAATCCCTAAATGAGCATAAGCAAGACGTCAAGCCCTCCTGAGGGAGACGTTGGCCCTTTTTAGGGAAAAATGTAGCAAAAATGACAAAACGTTGGCCCTTTTTAGGCCTCCAGACCTTTCCACACATGCTAGATGCCCTGTCAAACTGTCATACGTTGAAGGTGACGTCCTAGGCCATCTAAGGGAGACGTTCCACCTGAAGTGGGTCAACCCCCCTGGGTTGGGCTCAGGCAAAGTGTCCCGGATTAAACGTCCTTCTTCTTCTCAGGTGAAAAAGCTCAATCAAGCACTGTCTTGTCTCTACCCCTGATGGGGTCCTAACAACCATCTGAAGGGCTCTTCATACCCATGGAGGTTTGAACTAATCATCTCCCCATGTGTATCGGTCCAACTGGTACCTGTCCGTCGGGCATGGTCCTACACATCACAAATTTTTCCCTCCATGGGCTCCTTAGTCACAGGGATCATAGCAATGTTAATAACATTTCATCATTAATGTTATCAAACATATGCATAAAAACCACGATATGTCATTCAATAGCTCAAAGACATTACAAAGACCTACAATACGGAGTCGAAGAAAAAGACAAAATACCCTATTGGGATAGTGTCCATAAGGAAAGGAAAGTCTCCAAGGGGTGTCATCCAAACCATGTAA
Source organism: Picea engelmannii (assembly GCA_009831015.1). Classification (NCBI taxonomy): domain Eukaryota; kingdom Viridiplantae; phylum Streptophyta; class Pinopsida; order Pinales; family Pinaceae; genus Picea; species Picea engelmannii. The sequence continues at coordinate 2,248 of ML795893.1, forward strand.
AATGAGGTGATGTGGTCAAGGGATGTCCAGACATATGGGTAGAGTGAAAGACATGGATGCATGATATTACCTGTGGGTGCCTTTGTAGAAGGCGAGTTGTACCCATCACAGATGCAATTCTTTCCAAGCCCTTTATTGCCTTTATTCTTTTCTTTTCTTTATTTGATTTCTTCTTTTTTATTTCAAGGACTAACTAGAGGGAACTGCCTTAGCGTGGTGACCAGAGTTGATAGTGTTACCCACAAGCACTTCCACAGAGATGATAAGGTTGGCTCGTGATGAGACCCCCTTTCCCTTGGTCATGCAACCAAAAGTCACTGCCCTGGCGTGGTAACCAGATAATGGCAATGTCATACTGCTAGGTACCTATGAACATAATAGGTTGGCTCGTGATGAGACCCCTATCCTCTTGGCTAGGTCTTGTTTTGTTATTTTTCTTTGGGTCCCTCTTATTTCTTGTTGAGAGGCTTTTTATTTCCTTCTCGGGGGTCCCTGGGCGAGGCATCTCCAGGTTTCATTTTTATGGATTTTATCTTTTACCAACTACTTTTACCTTATGGGCCTTTAGCCCCTTCTTCCCACGAGATAAGGTGAAACCCCACAAATAGATCATCCTAATTCCCGGACTAGGGGAATGGGACATATGAGTGGGAGATAAGATGTAAAAGTGATGATATGATGGGAGTAGACGATGGCTCTTCATAAATCCCCCTGGTGGAAAACCAAAACCTATGGGTACAGGCTTGCTCGGACACTCTGTTAATCCCCCCAACCATGGTCAAGTGGGTCAATGTAAGATCCAAGCAGTTGTCAGAAATAAAAGGAGTAATATGCATATATCTAAAGGTTATAATGATAAAAAATGACACATACCATGATACCTAGACCAACTACCTCATGGAGCAAGAGTCTTCTCTGATACAAGACCAGGTCAATGGTGATGGATGTCGTTGCTCCTGACAAGATGAGTCTGATGAAAGAAGAGAAGGATGGGCCCTCCAGGGCTATGCTCAAGTCAATCCTGTTCTCGGTACTCCATCTCTAGGACCTGTGGGCCTCGAGACATGATCTCCTAGTTATCCCTAGAAATCGAGGATAACATCTGGCTCCAACTTAGGGACATGTGCTCACCGTAGAGCGCATGAGAACCTCAACATATCTGGCATAACCCACAGACCTGTTCAACTCGAAAAGGGCATCGGTAACAAAGGTGGGGTGGTATTGCCACCCTGCACATATAGACATATATATAAATAAATAAAGCAATCACAAATGCGAATATAAAGTGAAGTACTTACCTGCACTTACTGTAGTGTACCCTTTTTCACTACCGAGGTTTTCAAACCTCTCAGTTACCATTCTATACATGGAATTTTACATAACTCGTACTGAAATTATATAACCACATGCATTCAAGCAAAATAATACATTTAGCTCAGAGTAAAACATATGAATTACTGCTATATTCAACAAGCATTTAGCCTTATCATATTAATTCATATACATGGCAGAAAACATGATACATAAACAACTCAGTCATGCAAAACATGATCAATGCATAATTCAGATACCTATCTTTATCAATAGTGGAATCCACCAACCAAATGCAAGCCTTCCACGAACCTCCCAGCCGTAGACCGCACTGCTCATCAATTCAACAGTGGGTCACCCCCGAGCTGGGACTGAGCTCCACCCCAGGGCAAGGAATCCAGACACAGGCTGAGGTTACAGGGAATTCAGCCACACACAACCATCGGGAAGGAATACTCTCCCAGGAATCTCCCACGCTCACTGCCCACAGACCCTCATTCCCCACATGCCTGTTCCACCCCAGGAGAGTGCACCTTCTCTGTCACCTAGACAGTCCTTCGGCTGCCAGTCTCCCTTACCTTGGGTTATAGGAACAGACCGGACCGGAAGTCTACGAGTTTTGTAGCAGCTACAGGGTTCCTTCCAGGAGATCTCTCCTTCCTCTGTGCACTCTCTCACCTGGAGGAGTCGCTCACAGGCCAACAAGCCTCACACAGTCCAGTACTACGTGGCCACAACAACCCATGGGAAAAACAGACAAAGGCTTCCCAAACCGGTTTAGCAGTCACAGGATGATCTCATGGTTGTGTTTTCGGAACAGGGACACCACACACAGGTTAGCTCAGTTTTTCCCGAACAAACAAGGATTCTTCGACTCGAGTCCAACACAGGGTTCCAGTTCAGGAAATGCGCTCTCGGGTTTTATTAGAACTAGACACAGACTCCACATTTCTGGACAAGGGTGTACACAGATTCTTTAGGACAAACACATGCTTTATTTTTCTGTATCAAAATTACACGGGGGTCTCTTGCAGACTGGCTCCTACGGCTCTGGCTCCAGGCAGTCAGGTTGACTGGAGGAGGAATCCCCCTCACGGCTCATCTTGGCCGTTTTATCTGCATGCACCAGGGCTGACACTTGTCACCCTTGGAACTACATGCGTTCCATCGGCCTGCATTGCACGCGTTCCTCCCACCACTTGGGAAATCACGTGTCCTTCCAAAAGGACTTAGGATAAAACATATGATGCAAATATCTTTTTGAAACAATATTAAAATATTATTTCCAGGTTTAATCCCCTAGGCTTAGCCCCCAGGCTCATCACTCAGCCCCTTTCCCACCTTCCAGCCCCTAGTCCCTTGCCCACTCTGTGGACGCTCAGTCCCCCATCACTCATTCATCGTGGCCGGTCTGCACCTGGCGGGTGTTTATATTTTATTGATGTGTTGCATACATACAGATACAAAATCCAGGCCCTTGGCCTTCAACCCTTAGGCTCTCTGTCCTAATCAAACACATAAACCTACTAGCTTATACAAAACTTGGCTCACCGGCCTATACACATATTTACAATCTCTTTCAGATCATAGTTTACATCGGGGCTCAGCCTTGGGGACACTACACTTACCTTTTGGCTGGATGTTGGTGTATTCAAACAACCAATGAAGCCAACCCAACAACGTTCCTCGATACCTACCTTTGTGCTTCATCATAAACCAAAACAGTGATAAGTCAATCACAAAAATTCCATGAGTTAGAATATATATCATATCATCGGGGATCTCAAAGTCTAACTCATGGAGGCAGGTGGGAGGGATAAAATCCTGCCAAGTCCATCTCTGAGGAAAGTATTCAATCCACTTCCGGAAAAGGTGAAGAAAATTCCAAGGTTTAGAACACTGACTCAAAAGGTTGGCACACTGGATACCTAAGATGTTCTCATACTGTGAATTCTGGGAAGGGATTGACAAAGATCTAGCAAACAACTGGCAAACTATCAAGGGAAAGTTGAAAAACCGAGATAACAAACTTGCAGTATCCAACCAACCCTTGGAGTCTAGGGTTTTCTTAGGAGGAAACTCAACATAAAAAGGGTACTTCCCAACTACACCTTTAAAGGAAAAGCATGGTAAATTAATAACAGGTGGCTGGAGTGAAAAGTCATGAGAATCCTTCTTTAGCCAAACAATGTTTTTACTCCTATCAAAACCTGATCATAGTGGAGGTTGATAGTCATCTTCATAGGGTAAATCCAAGCGCTTGGAGGAGTACTCATCAAAGGCCTCAAGGTAAGACCGAAAATCATCAGGAAAATATTGTACTTGGTCAACCTTGGGTGTTTGTGGAGAGCCAGTAAAAATCTCATCTCCCTGTTGCCACTGGTCAATAGCTTGTTGTGATAATTGCAAAGGCAACACTCGGAGATGACTCTTTATGTCATATATAGGATCCATATCATAACTAAACACATCCCACCTATGTCTCCCAACATGTATGAACTTGTCAAAATCAGCTACGTCAGTATCAGTATCATAACATGGAGGAGTTGAAACATTTGAAAACTCATTCTCCTCCTTCTCATTTCCTTCATCACAAAGTAAAGCATTATCAAAAACTAGGGGAGGAGGGTAACTTACTATTTCTTCTTGCGCAGGAACTTCGAGGACTTTGGTGTTTTCAGCATGCATTATGGTCTCATCCTTAGGAATTACCCCTTCTTCTTCAGTTGTGCAACACGAAAGATCTAATTCTTTGGGGAATTCCATTCCTCCTTCATCTGAATCATGCGATAAGGTATCATCGAAATCCTGAAATGGAAAGCAACTAACTTCATCTTCCTTTTGTTGTGCAAGAGAAAAGGGCTCTTGGATTGCTTCATCAGAGGGAGGGGCACATGTTGATACTTTATCATTTTGCTTATCTTCCATCTCCTCAGCCATGTCTTCAACCATCTCATGTTGAATGATGGTTTCTTTCCCTTCTTCTTGGAAACCATCAACGAGGTTTTCATGGGAAAACAAACCTTCCATACTAAGAGTACCTGAGGTGAAGAGGTCCTTCATCCTGGATAAGGAGATGTTTCATTCAATTTCTTTAGCCATGCCATAAGCTTCATTCAACGTCCTTGGGGCCCTTTTACTGAGGGGAAAACCTAGGTGTGCCAAGATCGCATGGGTATAGAGATGGACAACATACTCTTCTTCAGGACGATGGCTTGCAGGAATCTGATATAGAGTGCCCTCAAACCTACTCTGGAAGTTAAATAGGGTTTCATTCTCAGTTTGTTTTATATGCTCGAATCTTTTTAGCAATACTGAGATGTCTCCCAAGCTTATGCCCCATTCTTTGAGAAATACTTCTTCTAGCTGGTTCATGAAGGTGATGTTAGCATCGGGAAGATCATCATACTATTTTTTAGCATTCCCGTGAAGAGTGGTGGGAAAAAATTTCATCACTACATCTTCAGCATCGTCATCGACAGGATGAAGTCCAAAGTAAGAATAAAATTCATCCATATGAAAATCAKCTCTTTCCCCATCGCCACYAGTGAATCTAGGGAGCCATTTCTCGGATATCAGGGGCATTTTTCTTGGGTATCCTAGGATTTTTCTCATGTCTAAAGGATTATAGTTCCCGGGATCCCATTGTGAAGTCATTGTTGGCTTCCTCATCAGTGGATTCGCCAGATAATTTTCTTGAAACTAYTAAAGGAAAGGGAAAACACCCTAATGGAGTCGCCAGGTAAGCTCATTTAATTAAGTTTTTAAAAATTAAATCCTAAAAATTCCTCCCCATACAAGTGTCACCCATCCCCTTCATTCCTCCACAAATTAATTTCCCTTATTTCCCTCACCCACCTAGAGTCACTCCTAGAATCGCTCCTAGGTGTCCCCAAATTCTCTTACAGGTTTTAATAACTTTCCCCATTATCAATTTKCTAGTTCAGTTTTAAATTAGAAAGCTCTATGGTAGATACCTTACTAAGTTTGACTTTCTGTTGTTTCCCTTRGGTTTCCCTTTTCTTCTTATGTTTCCCTCTTTTCCTAGTTTCCTAAATATTTTATATTTCTCTCTTTCCCCTTTTCATTTAGGACTCAAATTGGCAGGTGTAGAAATTAACCCCCCTTTTCCCCTTTTTAAATTATCATAAATAATAAAACAATTATTTCCCCTTTTTTTTAAATTTTACCCAAATAGATTTTTATGAATCATTTAAATTGCTTACCGCCTTATTATTACAATATTTAACGAAGAGTATAATTATTATTTATGTTGTTTTTTTTTTTTTTTTTAAATAGATAGATAAAATTTTACCACTAGCATAATTTAGACTTAGACCTTAAATTTTTGTACTGGGCGACATTTTATTAGGGAATTTGTTTTTAAAAATTCTTAACACGTTATTTGTCCTAAGGCCATCTAGGTTCATTCATTTATCATCAACAATGCGACGTGCCCTTCAGGATGCACTAGGTGCTCCAAGGGTGCCACTCGCCTTAATTTGTTTCCCTTGCGTAATGTGCCCTTCAGGACGCACTACATGCTCCAAGGGTGTCACTCGCCTCTTTCCATTTTTCTTGCGCGATGTTCCCTTCAGGATGCATCATGTGCTCCAAGGGTGCCACTTGCCTCTTGAATGACTTGGTAGACATCAAAAACCCCTGGAGTCAATACTCCGCGAGGTGAACTTGTGGGAGACTAAGGGGCTCTAAGGAATAAGGCCCCCACCTTATTGCACACCCCTTAGAATCATCGTGAGCGACTGTCGTAGTCCGCCCTCATGACATCGTGGGTCCTCTCGAACTAGGTAAATGTTAACCTACAGTTCAAGCCAAGATAAGAGTGTTAGTAGGCTGTGGCAGGGCTGCTGTCCACACCTCTCCCTCAACATCTCTGGTAGTCATGCGTGACCCCTTTACTCCACATGTGAGTTTGGTCAGAAAGCTATCGTCAGCCTGCATCATCAATGAATCATGTCAGAATATATCCATATCATATCATCTAATCAGATGCACTAATATCACAGTAAAACAATCAAACCCCAATGGTACACTCCCTGATTCGATTCGGAGTCCAAGGGGTTCCATTGATGCCTCTGCATCCTCGAGGTCCAAAATCCCGCACACTCAGTAAAACTGAGTCAATAGAACCTATCTATGTCAATGAAGTAAAACAACATGTCATAAACTCATAATGCCTCATAATCAAAATCACATGTTTTAATAGCCTAATAATCCGGATCACTTGCGAGCAAGTGTCCTCAAAGAACAAGTTCGCTTAGTGCGCCAAAGTGGAATGTTACATTCTGTGATTTTTCAAAGATAGATGGTTTCCCTAATCCAATGCCTATTAGAGATAAATGGGAAAGTAACCTTCCTAAATTTCGAGGAGAAGAGTGGGAAGTACCAACTGAACATTTGCTAGATTTTCATGATTTTATTCATCGAATTCATACCATGCATGAAGATGTTCAGATTAAGTTTTTTAGGTATTCATTTGAGGGGATTGCTCGTGATTGGTGCCGATCTCTTCCAAATGCAAGTATCATCTCTTTGACATGTTTCCATGCAACTTTCAATTCATTTTGTAAAGAGTATTTTTCAGCTGAACATCTTCTTGAAGAATGTTGTGATGAGTTTTCTTTGCTTTATAAAGATTCTGCTAGTCACGAAAACTAGATTTGTGATGAAGCATTTATTGTAGAAGAAATAATTTACCATGAAGATTAAGAGGTGTCGAATGATATTCATTATGATAGAAATAACATAGAAACATCTGGCATCATATCAAATATATCTGTTGTTTTAAATGTTTATGAAGATCAACATGTCTCTTTTGAATATTTTGATGTCAAAAAGCAAGTGTATACATCAACAGAAGAAAGTTATGGATATGAGTTACATGCATATGGTAAAGGAGAACATAAAGGATTAGATGAGAAATTGATGATGCATGTTTCTCTGTTAGCTGTTGAGCAGCAACAAGTTTTGTATAAATTTCAAGATCCAGTTGCCACTTATATGGAGATGTTTTGCAATGCTGAAGTTTCAGCTGTTTCCATCTTTAAGGCCAATTTTTTTTATTGTAAGTATGATTTCCAAGTTTATGATTTACATGCTCCAGTCTGTGTGTTTATGACTTTGCATAAAGTTGGAAGCAAAGTTCAAGTTGTTAGTCAGATACTTGCATGGATTCATTGGAAGCATGATCTTACTTGATCAAGAAGCAACATACTTGATTAGAGTAGGAGTAGGGTGAATAAAGCTCAGTTTTCGAGCATTTTGGTTTGCAGTGATTTGGTTTTTAGTTTTTTAATATTCTCGATTTTTCAATAAGAAGCAGAGATGCTTTCAGGCCTACATATTTTGTGGAAATATCCCAAGGGAAAAGGCCATTGGAACTGCTAGGTTCTTGGAGCCTCACAAGGAGGTGTCCATCCCTGTAGGAGCTAGATGTTAGCACTCAAAATTAGCCACTAAACATTTAGCGCCTTCATCAAATTTGTGCTAGATTCGCCAAATTCCATGGTTTTTTACCTGTTGTCATAGTCTCCTCTTTTGACATTTTTTGTTTAGAGTTCCTGTATGGGTAAAATAGACGGAGGATTTTAGGGTATGAGTCCTCGAAGCTAAAATTACTCTGTAGAACCGTAAAAAACAGGTGGAAGCAACTAATTAATAGTTGCATGATTTTTAGGAGCATATCTTGAACATTGAAATTAACAATAAAGACTTGGAAGCATATATCTAGATGATGTGGCAGAGTATCCCTGCTTTTAGGGAATCTGTTGAATATAATCAACAGCTGGAAACATCTCTCGAAAATTCAAGGATAAGATATGGCACAGATGGAAGATTTAAAGGAAAATGAAGAGGATCAAATGTACAGGTAGTAGGACAAATAGGGAAGTCAAAGACAGACCCAGATTCCAAGGAGATTCGACCTCAGTAAACTTAGCTATTTGACAGCCTACTTATGTCTTATAATTTGAATGTATTTACTTCCTAGGAAACTAGGAACATTTGGTTATGATGTTTTTTATTTATTTAAGCATTTTGTAAGTTTTTTGTGAGGTTCAGTTGTAAAGAGACCCGAGAGGGATTTAGGAACACAAAGGATTGTCTATTCAGTTTGTAATCCTGAGGGGCGTGGGCTGTAAACTCTTATGTTATGGAAGATTCAGATGAGCTAATTTATCAGATTTTTTTTCTGTGTTATTCATTCTGTTCTTCTTCTTGTTTGATCGTATTATCTTTGATTTATGGATCCTTGAAACAACAAAAGATTTGATGTAAGCTTTCCCATCTACCATTTTTTACTTTTAAAACATTTCTTAGTTCTCTTTGTGAATGTTCATCTTTATGTCAATTCTTATATTCTTCCCTTTATCACCAAATAGATCCTTTTCCTGATAGGTAGCTTAAACGCCTTCAAGGCAAAAATTGCTTATGAATCCATTTCCCAATGGCCCATCAATGATCTGCAATGACCTTTGTTATATTTTCCTTACTCTATCTTGTTGATCCCTGATTTTAAACTTATTCAAAACAAATTCTATGTTACCAAGCTTACTCCCATTTGCAGTCTGGGAGTGACTATTGGAGTGATAACAAAACTTATGTGTCAAATAGATATCAACATGTGTCACCCATTGATTGGGTCACGTGAGACCCTTGTCTTATGCCAAATGTCTTTCGTTGGATATAAGTCGTGCTCAGTTCGGTGTTGACCTACTCTGGGGGGAAAATAATGTTAAATGGGTGGAACCCCCAAACGTCGAAGTTGTGAAGCGACGAGGATTTTCGATCCAAAGAATATTTGGGGTCTCTCTTGACCATTCGATCTAGATCGTGGTCAGTCTGGCGTTGACCACTCTAGGAGAAAAAAGGAAATTACATAGCCAAACCCTCGAACATCGAAGTTGTGAAGCAATGGAGGTCATAGATCTGGGGATCTACATGGGATAAAATTGTATTGGGAGGTTGTTGGCGAGAGTTTGTACTTTAGAGCTCTAGGTGATTTTGCAGGTAGGAGAGGCTGGAGGCTCCCGGAGGCTGTCTTCCAGAGTGACGTGGCACGCTGACATCACCTAGGGTTATGTGGACCCATGTTCTACATGTCACATATCATTCGGATTCGTGATTTTTATAGACCTTATATTCCAATTGGAATGTGACACACGTCTCCCATTGATAGGGCCGCATGTCATCTCTATTATTTGCCATGTGTCACCCTCTGGTGTGTTGTTGATTGACCTAATGGATATTGGGACATCGGGAGTTCAGGAGTTCAGAACTCTGGGATGATTAGGGTGTTAGAACATATGCTCCAATAGGTTCGAAGGCTAGAGCCATGTGGTAGGATTCTAGGATTTCAGGACTCTAGAGGATATGCGAGTAGAGAAAACGACGTTCAACATTGGAGCATTAGACGTCGAAATCCCCTAAGCCTATGCATCGAATGAGGGCGAATCTCAGTCGTTGGATTTAACAATGGATTGATCTCCACCATAGATGCAATATTTCTAGGGAACTTCGGGACTTTGGGAATGTTTTAGACATGGATAGGAAGGACAAAGGGTCGAAGGCCCGGTGATCACGAAGGCACGGGGAACATTCCCTGTAACTGCCCCTCTAGTGGCCATGTCATCGCTGAAGGATGACAACCTTGGTCGAGTCTGTGCTAGGTGGGATGGTACGAATGAGGTGAACCCATGCGGGTGCCACATGGCCCTTGACCAATGATGCCCTAAGAACTTTGGAAGGACATAACTGTCAATCCAAAGCTTGGATTTGAGCATGGTAATAGTCGTTGGAAAGATCTTGACGAGCAGAAGATGAAGGAGATCTCGGGAAGATGATTCCATATGATTGATAAAAGAAAAATTATTATGCCCCATCCCTTAAAAAGGTACTTAGGGGTCGGGTGTGTTACAAACAAAGAGAGGTTTCATAGGGACTTCCATTTTTCACTTATGCCTAAGCTTGAAGGAAGCGCAGGAACACCTCCTAAATTAGTGTCCATACAGTTCCAACATCTGGGATCAAGTGGTTTCAATGATACATTAGTTAGACCGAAAAAGGAAGGAATCATAAAAATAATAGAGGATTGACACTTCATTGCCTTTAAAAACTCCATACTCAATTGTATCTGGCAGCACCTCCCAAGCGTAATTTGTTGGAAAATATGGAAAGAACGCAATAAACGAGTCCTCCTCTCAAAGAATCAAACTTGGAACAAAGTCTGGTTACAAATACAAAATAATATAGCAGAGACCATCCTAACAAAGACATGTACTTCTAAGTATCTCTCCTGCGATCGAAATGAAAGGGACACCCTACAAAACTAGGCTCTCCAAATCACCCCCACAGCCCCCAAGTTCCATGGAAACTCCAATCAAGCTCACAACAAATCACATTGGAATATAAAGTGAAGTTGATGTCACACCCAGAGAGAAATCGATGCAGTGGAATGTTATAGATTTAGATGAGGATGGTTGGAGGAATTCATTTCTAGTACGATTCCATCACCACAGTACCAACAATCATAAATACGCTTGCGTGAGGAGCCTTATGGTTTCTCAGCAATGGTGGGAATGACCATTTTGTTGGTTTCTTTCATTGAAGGCATAACAATGCACAAGGTATATTTTTATTAAGACACTCCCCCCATCTGATGTTTCCATGCCGAGGAAACATGGGCACTCGAAGAGGGGTAGGGGCAACCACATTCCAATGGGAAGACCTCATGTTACAGTTGCAAGTAGCAATTTTCAGCCAAGAAGAAAGAAACAGTCCATAACCCCTTCACAGGGATTGACTCACTAGAAGAACAGTGGCCACACTCCTTCTGGGTGGGGATGGAAAATTGAGTGCCTCAAAAGGAAAGGGAGATCTTTGGGTTATTCCCCAAAGTCCTTACCAAGCTGGAATTCTTTTGGCATCCCACAACTGAGCCATGATTATGATTTTTCATAGTGCAATCAGGCTTCCACCTATATAGATCCTACTGATAGGCATCCATTAGAAGTTACCTCCACGGACAAGCAACAAACTATGGAAGAAGAGGACTCCCAGTGATTTCTTGAGGCCCTGTCCAACATTCGACAATTGGTTTTTGAGCTGTGCAACAAGGTTCATGATGTGCATTTTTTCCTGGTGCTCTTGGATCTTCGTATCTCTTTGCCTATGGACATAGAAAAAGAGTAGTTAGAAACACCACTACTCTTGATGGTTGATGCAACAAATCCCATTCTCCTCCCTCTAGGCCTAATTGGTCACGCTGTCTAGTTGTCATCAGGTTAAACATTTTAGCTTTTAGTTGTCAGAGTCTAAGGAAGTCTAAGTTAGTCCTTAGTTTTTTATAGTGCAATGATAGAAAAACATTTTGAATCTACTGCTTTTTGGTTTTGTATTAAGTATGGGGACATGGAAAGAAAATATATGCAAAATTTACTGGGACAGAGTCAGTTTCCCATGGTAGTGGCTTTGTCTCTGGTGAACACAAATTATGTTTGTAACAAACTCTCATAGTAGGAAATACAAATCTTCTTATTTACAAAAACGAAAAAATGAAAAATATGGTTGGCAATTAGGATAATTTTATTCCCATCCAAAATTTACCACAACTCATCGCTAGGTTGTGAAATGATTAGAGCAATTTTCCATGTAATACCAATTGAGAGCATGTCCTCATAAGGATATTTTGAATTGGGTCCATTTATTCTTGGATTGTCATTTTTCAATAGCATCTGAAATGTATTCTAAGGTGAAGAGATGGTCATCATCATTAGTAATTACATTATAAATGGACATCTCAGAAGGGTTGTTTGTAATCCAGTTTATTTTAAATGTCAAATGCCTACCACCTTACAATGGGTTAGCATTTTCTTTAGGAAATGGGTGACTATTTACTAAAATATCCTAATGAGAATCATTTTGTCTATTTTCTTGAGTTGAATATGAGGCTTTAAGGCCATCAATATGCTCTTGGCATGGTGGGCCATTGTTAGTGGTATTTTGTGGCTAACAAGGAGGATGGTCCACCGAATCAAGAGGGGTCACTTAATAAAAATATTCAAAATATGTGCATTCATAAAGTTATAAAAATTACTCCTATTTTAAAATGACCACATTCTTCTTTTTTTTGCTAATCATTTAATGGTAAATCAAATTATCATGATTAATAGTCTTCTTTTTTTTTAATCCATTTTGTCACAAAACATTGTAATAATAATTAGAAAGTTATGCTCCCATATAATTAAAGTTCCCACCCTAATTATTTATAATAAAAAAATTCCAATGAAAACCTTGCGGAGAAACCCCTAAACATTCCCTTGGATTTTACGAATGGTACCTAGTGTAAACTCAACAGTGCTAATTATAGTGCTTGATCTGGTATGGGTATCAAGTGAAGCACACAATAGAGGAAATCAGCTTGGAGATCTACCCAAAGACCTCCTACATGAAGCTAAGCACCTAACCACTTGAGCTAGCTCGCTAGGCTCCAATTATTTATTGTTACACCAAAATACATATTGAGAAAATTAAATACCTCCAATATGAACTCCCATATTATTTTTCTAGACTTCGAAGGTGACACCCCTCCACCCCCTTCATGAGTTAACCTTTTCCCTTTAATAAAATTTCTGATCAGGGATGAGGGTGCCATCAGAACGTGTAGTCATGAGTTTGGTATTAGCTAACAAACACATAGTTTGTGAATAACTTAGAAAAAATTCAATACCCGAATAAAGGTATTCTAAGTGAATAAAGGCGAAAAATGACAAGGACCAACAACAAGACACAAAAAAGATGAAAGTTTTAGTAGCGAAAAAATTTAGTTTTTAGAAAGTAGATTATGCAATGTCCAATATGATAGTAAATGAAAACGAAAAATATAAGAAAATAACTCGAAAGTGAGAAGTTGTACAAATTTAGATTTGAATATCTCTAAAATATTGTTTTTTCTTCCGATTAAAAAAAAACTAAAAATATTATAATTTATAACATTCTACACAATAGTGAGTTAAAAAAGTTCATACAACATACCGCAATTTAGATATTAAAAAATCCAAATAAACAAAAACTTTAAACTAACAACAATTGAAGGTGTGTTCATAAACATTTACTCAAAAATCCAACTCATTAGTTACTTAAGATAATTAATATCATGACATGTCTTCGTTCAACATAAAATGTATAGAAGCATAAGCCTTTTATTAAGTGTAAATTCATTATTAAAATAACTAAAAAAACAATAAAAACACTTAGTTCATATTTTTTTACATAAATGTTTTGCTTAGTAATTTAATTCACAAATTTTTGGTGTACACGTGATTACCCCATATCCTCACAAATGAGTATCTTATCTCTTTGATAATTTTAGTAGTGATCCAAGAAGGACCTAAAGTCCATCCACTTGGCTTTTATTCACCTAAAAAAGATAAACTAAGAGTGGATCACATGACTTAGGTTGCATTGTGTCCGAGTGGATCACATGACTTAAAGTTGCATTGTGTCCATGTGAGATGTACCTTGGTTTGCCTCATCAATATTCACTAAAATTTCAATAATTTTGTCGAGATGAACTACAATTGTCTTTGTCACTATATCCTTACAAATGAGTATCCTATCTCTTTCATAATTTTAGTATTGATCCAAGAAGGACCTAAAGTCCATCTATTTGGCTTTTATGCACCTAAGGAAGATAAGCTAAAAGTGGATCAACATGACTTAAGTTTGCATGCACATAAAAAAGATAAGCTAAAAGTGGATGACATGACTTAAGTTTGCATGCACATAAAGAAGATAAGCTAAAAGTGGATGACATGACTTAAGTTTGCAGGGTGTCCATGTGAGATGTACCTTGATTTGTGTCATTGGTATTCACTAAAATTTCAATAATTTTTCCTAGATAAACTACAATCCTCTTTGTCCACATAAACTAAGTACATGCCCTATCTAAGAATTTTTTTTTGGTCTTGTACCTCTAATAATTACATTAATTATCACATCCCATCATGACCTCCCAAACTATAATAGATTCCCTAACGAAGGACAATTGTGCTACAATTTACCTTTTAGCTTTAAAAAAAAAATTACATTAAGTAAAAACATCCCAATGAAGTGTTTTCATTAAAAATTCATATCCACATATTTTAAGTTCTAGTGAATCATATAATGATAAAAATTCAATTTAATAACACTTCTAATTGAAATCCCTTGTAACCTTATTCCACCTAGACTTTTGAATTATGAAACAATATCAAAGAAGATTAGGGTCTTCCAACCACTACTACCTTGAACTTATATCCCAAACTTTTAGTGGGATGACATCACTTATTCTTAAAATAAAATATGTATATATTAAAGGGCGCATTGAACATATACTATGCAAAGATGTGGAATACTAAGGTATTCACATTATATAAATAAAGATTTCTTTAATAAGAAGAGACATGTTCGTAAAATCCACACCCATACCAATTGACTTCTAGGAGAGAAGAGTCAAAGGGTGTTGTGCTACTTTAGGTCTAGGAAAACATTATTAATTAGCTATGCAAAGTCAAAGGATATATGTGGATCATATTAAACACATTTTAAACACATTTAAGTGGCACATTACCTTTATTTTGACACTAAAATGTGTTTGATATGTGAATATATACCATATATGGAATTATAAATTTTAAGAATTTTGTTTAGTTTTTATTATGCAAGTAAAATATATTTTATTAATATTATTTTTAAGTTGACAGGGATGGTTTAAGGTATTGTTGTGATGATGCGAAAATGCAATGATTAGAGAAAGATAAATAGTAAGAGGAGAAAGAGTAACAAGACTACATTCTTATTTTCACATGTGGAATGTCAAATGTGAAAATGCAAATAAAGGAAGTACAGCTAAAAAACTTGACTCGACACTCCACACTAGAGGTAGTGATGCAGGATTGCAAGAACTCAACCATGGGATGAAAGAGCAAAATGACTCTCTACATTTTGCATTTTGCATTATGCATGAGAAATGTGGAAATGCAGATAAGGGAAGAACAAATTAGAATTTCGGCTTTGCACTCCACACCAGATGCAGTGATGCAAGAATATGGGAACTCAACCATGGGGAGAAAGAGAAATAAGACTCTCCACTTTTTGTATACAGAATGTGGAAACACATAACTATAGAAAAGAAAAGAAAAACAACTTTTAAAATATTATCTTCCTATTGTTATATCCAGATCACATAGACTAGATAGATTAATATTATGATAAAATATGTTATTATTAATGACCAACACAGACAAAATGTTCAAAGGTTTGATATATAGCTTGGGAAGAATGTACTTTTTGTATACCAATTAATATATGAGTAGCTAAATTACAAATAAAAGAAAAATGTAAGTAAAATATTATGAATTAGTTTTTTAGAGAGATTTGTTGGGAGAGTTGGTTGGGTCTTTGTGTTAATAATAATCAATGTTATGTACCTCATGGGAAAGAGGTTAAATTGTAACTGAGGTTAGTGTCTAGTTTCACGTATGGGATTGGACTAGATGTTAGTTCAAATTATGTCAGTCAGTTCAATTAGACGAACTCTGCTACATTGAATTATCAACCTGGGGATCACAAACTGGTGAAGTGCAATGCCCAATATATGCATGCGTTAGCTTCCAATCTATCCTTAAATGACTACTATGCAAAATGGAAAATTGTTCACTGCCTTAGTTGTAGAAACAAGTTATGTTCAAATACAGAAAGAACATAGTAATGCTAATAATGCAAAAGCATAGTTATAAGAACACAAAGATTATTTCAATTATTTAAGATCATCAATCTACTAGATTGTTAATCACATTCTTTCAATCACTTGAATCAATGAGAGTTTTTGCTAATTATAACATTCAGTTATTCAACTGATGGCTGCCGCATTAGTTATCTTTGTGTAAACAAAAATAAAGTTTTCATAAAGGAACTTAACATAAATGGAAATGCACATAATTAAATTAACAAAGCAATACCAACAATGAAAGAAATGAATAACGTGCTCCTCCTCAAGGGGCCCTCCTGGCTAGGGGAAGATTATTTAGAAAGGTCTTATGAAACTTAAGCTCTCACAAAATAAGAATACAAAACTCACATAAGGAAACAATAACTAAAACTCATATTAATTCCAACAACAATACAATTACAACAATTTTATATCAAGAAGTGTATATCTCCCTCCGAAGGTCTGAGTACTTATATTTATACAATACAAACAAGATCACACAGATCCAAGCTACACAGATCTCAAACTCGTCCAAAACTATAATTATAGGAAAATTTAGTTTAAAGAGTCAATCATATATCCCATATCCTTCACACTTTGAGGAAACCATCCTTTGAAAACCTAAATGGCCTCGTCTTGCACAAAACCCATGTCGTCGATTTTCAATATTCACCTTCATCTGCTCGCAATTGAGCCCACAAAATTGTCTCTCTATTCTGGTGTGTATTTCATAAACTATTTACAAAGATCATAATACATGTGTGCATCCAATAGCTAGTGGGTATATGGAATAGATTTGTCATCCATGTAATGGATAAATTCATGCTAGAATACATGAATTTCTCTCATGCAATCTCGTTCTCTTTCATGTGTTGATTTGATGAAGTTGGTTTGCACAACTTTGTCACATGTACATGTTTGAATGTAGGTTTGACTTCCATTCTGCACTAATTTGGAGGATCTTTGGGCTGAGTTGATGGGTGGATAAGCTTCAAGGATCGATTTGGCATATTTCATATGTTGGAATCCCAACTCTGAATCTGCACAACTAATCAGAGATACAATTCAGATGCATAAAACTTATTAAGTGGCTACAAAATATAAAACTGATAAAAATAATAACTAATTAAACAAAATTGCATATGGAAGAATATAAAAGAGTCGAGAATAAAAAATTTGCTTTTAATATCGTTCAATATACTAGTTATGTAG
The DNA here is from genome assembly GCA_009831015.1 of Picea engelmannii. Taxonomy (NCBI): domain Eukaryota; kingdom Viridiplantae; phylum Streptophyta; class Pinopsida; order Pinales; family Pinaceae; genus Picea; species Picea engelmannii. Next base: position 19,538 of record ML795893.1, read on the forward strand.
CTGATTAATATAATTATGGCAAAATATGGGTGTAATATGGCTCACAAGAGTAGGTTTTGGAGGAATGTTTATGATAGGAAAGTGACAAAAAAGGTATGATTTGAGGACCCAACATCTCCCCCAAATGGAATATGTTGTATGTCCTCATGCAACAAGGAGAATACCATGTTTCTCGAAGGAAACTTCTCAAAGATTCAAAATTGTTTTATCCTAGTTATATCAAACATGTCTTGTAGCATCGAGTAATGCTTCAAACCCTTATGAGGAAGATCGCTCCTTTGGCCTTAGTGATTTAATCTTGTCTTTCATTTTATGACTATGAAGAATACCATTTTTTATTTCCTTTTCAACTTTGAACTGTTATGTCTTCTCTTGTAACTTGGCAACGACTTTCTTTAGAATCTTGTTCTCTTCTTTGATGTGTTTTTCAAGCATTTCTATTTCTTGGATCTTAGTTTCTAATTGTTGAATCTTACTTCCTTTCTTCTAATATTGTGGAGAAGAATGAAGTACTAAATCTGAAATGCTTCCTTTCTTATCTTCTATGACTGTATACTTCTGAATTTCTTGAGTCATGGACTCATTAAAAACTATAGTTGTATCAAATTTTAAAGACTTAGCTTTATTACCTGGGCTTGGTAAGAGAGTAAGAGATGATCTAGTTCTGGGCTTCTTGTTGAAATTATTTTGAGTTTCCATTATTTGAATATTTCTTCAATTCTCTTTTTCTGATTCTTCAAGATATATTGCTTTCATTTCCTAAGTTCTATTGTTATCATCATATTTCATTTTTAAACTTGTAGACCTGCTTCTAGTGGATCGATACATAAAAACTTCAATTTTCCTCTTCTTGTCTCGTATTTCTTCAACTCTCTGCTCATACTTTCGAGGTTTTGAACTTTTGTCCCCAATTTCTGTTTTAGGTCCAAGGAGTAACCAAAAAGCCATATTTGAGCCAAAAATTGTTTCCAAGAAGGATTTCACATAATCTTTGTCTAACTATTCTTCCACAACATTTAATTTTGTCATTGCTTCTACATGCAGAAGTGCCTTGATCATTGTATCTGCCAAGTCTAAAATGAAATTTGGATCACATCCTAGTGTTGGAACCCTCCCCCAATTCTCAATCCCCAATTCAAGGTCCAAATTC
>ML795893.1:29473-48961 GCA_009831015.1 Picea engelmannii
TAGATTTTACTTTTAAGTAAAAATTAAGATAGATACAAGGTGTAGAAAAACACGTGTTTAAAATCTGCAACGTTTTCATCTTGGTCAACTTAAAAAAATTCTAGAAATTATAATATTCATCCGTTAGATTCAAAATTATAGTCTCTATAAAATAGAGTCTCTGTAGATTGTTGTAGTATATTTCATTTCTTAAAAACATAAGTTTAATAATCGATACATTGTTGTGGAAAACAATAACTCATTATCATTCCTTTCATGTTTAAGGAACATACTCTTAAACAATTGTCAAATTGACATATCAAATCTTGATAAAAAAAATTGAAAAATAGTCATTAGAAATATAACAAAATTATTTACAAGTTTTGTTTTTACTGTAAAGTGAAATTCTAAATAAAAAAAAATACTTTTGTATGCTGGAAGTTGAAGAACTTGTGAAAATAAAGTTTTTTTTGTCATAAAACAAGCAAAGGTGTTACCCATCTTCATGATTTTACATATGGTTAAATGATAAAAATGGAATGAACTTCATGTTTAACCTTGCTCATTGAAAAATCAACAACACAATGAATGGATGAACTGAGGAGAATGCCAATGCTTCAATTCCCATTTCCTCTTCAATTAGTTTTTTCCACTCATGAAATGTGAATCCAGGTGTGTCCTACAAATCAAAACAACAAAGCAAGCTTTTGCAGAACAATGGAAGTGGAAGAAAGAAGCAACAATGATGGAATTTGGAATCATCGATCGTATCATCATGCATGTCGAAATATAATTTCAACAATGCATGTAATCATGATATATAATGTTTAACATGATGAACTTAGGATGTATGGACATAAGGATATTATAGGATTTAGGAAATAGGGTAATATGATAGATCAACCAAAGAATAAATAAAAATTGAATTATGATTGTTCAATCTTTTGCACTATTTATAATTCCAAATGAAAAGATGGTTTAAAAAGTTATTAAATTTTTCCTTACCTGTAGCTAAGAATTAATTTGAAGCTGGAGCTGGAGCATTTTTAAATTTAAATACTAGTTTGCTACATATTTTTAAGACTGCTCAAGATGTTGATAGAAATCCAGTGATGATCTAAAGAGTGAATCTGTTGAAAGTGTTGTTGAATATGATCTACATATGCTATTGAAGATGATAAAAAAAAATATGATGAAGATGTTGGTGCCAATGATGATGAAGAAACCGATGTGAGTCTACTGCAAATGTTGAAGAAGATCTAAATTTGCTGCAAACAAAATATTCATATTTGAATTTCATGCTTGGAAACTTGTGCAAATTTTGAAAAATGTTGGAAATTGTGGCTGATAGGTGGATGACCATATGTTCATGACTTCAAACCATCTTCAATCCACGATCTAGTCTTGGGATGCATGCAACCATAGAAAACTACAAATCTGCTACAAAAAGATAGTTGTAATTGTTTACAAAAATTCTGGTATTTTTTATTAAATCAGTTTTAAAACATGCTCGTGCATCCCTTATAATGAATTTTATGAACATTTTCCCCACATTATACTCAATTTATCATATTCTCTTCAAAACCCATATATTAGAATTTTCTAATTCAACCTCTTCTTGTCATCCAAAGATCGTCCTTGGGAATAGTTTGCCACAAGAAATATGACTACTACAACACTTTATAGGAGACTTTTGGTAGCTACAAAAAATCATTGTAACTATAAAAAGTTTGAAAAAAATGATTTATAAGTAAAAGAATATGGTGATCTGATAATGAATGAACTTTTTTTGGACTCGGACTTGTTGAAAGATTAGAAACATCCATAAATCAAAGAATATGCTACCATGTTTCTTTCTTGTCCATAAAGCCAATGTGAAAACACTTAATTTGCAACAAAAATAAGGCCATGCCTTATAATTCTTACATGTTTTCCTTTTAAGGCCTCAAAATAAGTTTCCAGACAATGTCTTGAATACTTCTCAACATAAATAGAGATTGAACCAAGGTCTACCATTCAAACTATCGGTTCAATTTTTTTCTCACATTTGAAGTCCACTAAAGAAAATAATCAACAAATTAGATAAGTCCAACCAAAAAATGATAAATTCCTAGTGTGTCTCATTCTGGAAACCCCTTACTCTTTCACCATTGTGGTTATGATGAATTGTGTTCTTAAAGTGATCAGTGCCAACTTCAACTCTTTTTATAAAACCAACATGAATCCTATGCACTAGGTCTTATTAATTACCTTCATGTCTTGCCCATTGAATAAAGTTGTGATACAAAGGGAAGAAATTAACTTATTTTGAAGATCCCCATGTAGTATAATTTGAACAGTGAGCTCTGGATTGAAATATGGAACTTTTTTCTCTCTCCCCCACACAGAGGATGATGCATTCCCTCATGCCTCCTTTTGAGATCTAGTATTTGAGTCATGTTGGAGTCTGAATGGAGAGGACTATCAAAAGATTGAAGTGCTGCGAGAATTTTGCATGTTTATCACGTTGAATGATTGCAATATGAAAATGCAAAGTGAAATCAAATACCCAATATAAGATGATGTTGGAGATTGATTCTGCTACAAAGATACATCTATTGAAATTATCTATTTGTTGAATTCGATCTGAACTTTTTTTTGTTGATCACATTTATTAGATGTAACAAATATTGCTTGAACCAATGCCAAATAACAACCATGAATACTTATACAGGGAGCCAAAAACGCTGCTACGGGGAAAGATACTACAACAAGAATGACATTCCCTTTTTATTTGCAAGATGTAGAAAATGTTGCAACTATTGATATCATTAAACCATATAGTCTTCATCAAACTTGAATTTGTGGTACAATTCTTACCATGCGAATGGATGTGTTGACGTCAAACATGGAAAGAAATCATTGGATTACTAGTCATTAATGTATGTCATTAACTAATGCGAGATCACTCACCATTGATGTCAATGAGTGTCAATGTACCTTAATGCATCCTATCAGGCACGAATGAATGTGTTAGTGTCAAGTAACCTATAGGATCTGATAGTTAGGAGGCATTAATGCATCCCTACTTTTGTAAGAAAGGAAACTTGTCATTGAGGAATACAAATTCCAAGCCATTATAAATATTTATTTATCTTGATCCCAGATAGAGTGTTTAAGTTGATGGGACAAGACCTACTCAAAGGAAGGCATTAAGGGATCCCACATCATCCAATACGAGAATAAAACAAAAATGATTTGAATAAACATAACACAATATTGAACCAACATGTAGAACGTATTGAGAAATTTTCCCACCAGTTACCTGGTTTTCAAGCAAAACTCATGTCCAGTTGCACTAGTAAACTGGTTTTCACAAATGGACTTATTTTTATCTTTATTATTTGTTTTCTTCATTTATTCTTCTACCCTATCCTACTTGCTTGAAAAATAAAATCTCTTTCAAGTATAGGAATACTTCCAATAGAACCATGTGTGTAACAAGATTACAAATAAACTCATATTCAGGTTTGAAAATATATACTTTGATATATACCAGAATATGAGAAACCAACTTCTTTGATTGATATGATGTCAAGTATTGTTGAAGAGTGAAGGAATGTCATGAAATGATAGGTTCCTGGAACCATAATTCAATGTAGTCATTATTCCCTTAGTTCACTTGTTCATTACCACCGCTTTGTATGTCCTCCTTAGTCATGCCATGCAAATATTCTACTATTTGTTGATTGGTCTCTTGAATGCATAAAGGATCTGATGATAGGCATGGTAGAAATTCCTCGATCTCAGGTTCTAATGTCTGCTCTCCATCAAATGTTTTCCATGGTTGTTTGATCTATTCTAGGTCTTCTTATTGATGTTGCTCATGGAATTTTTTTATTTTCTATCACTTCCTGGAGTGCAAGTATGTTCCTAATTGTTGTCAGTATTTGCTCTTCCTGAGATGCAGAGATGTTTCTGGCTGCTGCTAGGATTTGAGAGATTTCTTGGAGTATCATTTATTCCTTTGCTCAACAAATTCCTAAACATGTTTGAATTCTTCTTGTTGATTGATAATCAATGTATTTCACATGGATTAGTGCATGGGGGTTCTTACAACACCCAAAAATAATTGAAACTTTTCTACTTTTTGAATGAAATCTATGAAAAAAATGAAACACACTATGTCCTAAGACCCTGTTGTCACCAGGTTATCATTTGACATGAGTTAATTTTTCTATTCATTCGACTTAAAATGATTTAAATTGTTGAAGAGAGATTCACTACATCTCTACTTATAGTGAATGCACAGGTTCTTACCTTGCATCCTAATGTATCGCTTTCCATGCATTCTACCTATATGTATTTAAATGATAAAAAGGAAAACTATTGTCTTTTTGCATTTCCCCAACAACCTGGGGATTGTAAATTGATGAAGTGCAATGCAAAATATATGCATGCCTTCTATTCCAATCTATCCCTAAATGATTACTATGCAAAAAGGAAAAAAATTCACTACCTTAGCGACAGAAACAAAGTTCTATTCAACTACAGAAAGAATGTAGTAATGTTAATGATGGAAAAACAAAGTTACAAGAAAACAAAGATAATTCCAATTATTTAATATCATTAGTCTAATAGACTGTTAATGACATTCTTTCAATCACTTAAATCAATGAAAGTTCATGTTGATCATAACATTCAATTATTCAATTGATGGCTACCACATTAGTTATCTTTGTGTAAATAGAAATAAAGATTGCATAAAGGAATTGAATAGAAATGGAAAATTATAGAATTAAATGAATAAATCAATAACAACAATGAAAGAAATGAATAGTGTGATCCTCCTCAGGGGGACCTCCTGGCTCGTGGAACACTATTTAGAAAGGTCTTATGAAGCTTAAGCTCTCACAAAATTACAATAGTAACCATAAATTGTATTAATTCCAACAACAATACAATTACAACAATCTTATATCAAGAAGTGTATATCCCCCTCTGAAGGTCTAAATACCTATATTTATACAATACAAATGAGATCACACAGATCCAAACTACATGGATCTCAAACATGTCCGCAACTATAATTTTGGGAAAAAATAGTTTAAAGAATCAATCATATCTCCCATATCCTTCATATTTTGAGGAAAACATTTGTGAAACCTAAATAGCCTCGTCCTACATAAAACCCATGTGGTCGATTTTCAATATTTGTCTTCATCTGCTCACAACTTACCCCACAAAATTATCTCTCTATTCTCGGACGGATTTCAGAAATTGTTTACAAAGACAATAATACATCCATGCATCCAACAACTTGTGGGTATATGGAATAAATTTTTCATTCATGTAATGGAGAAATTCATGCCATCATACGTGAATTTCTCTCATGTAATTTCGTTCTCTTTCATGTGTTGAATTGATGAAGCTGGCTTGCACAACTCTGCCACATATACACGTTTAAATACAAGTTTGACTTCCCTTCTGCATTGATCTGGAGGGATGAGCTTGATGGATCAATTTGGCATATTGCATATGTTGGAATCCCAACTCTCAATGTGCACAAAAACTTATTAAGTGGTTACAAAATATATAACTAATTAAAAATAATATCTAATTAAACCAAATCACATAGGGAAGAATATAAAAGTGTTTAGAATGAAAATTTTACTTTTCATACTATCATTGCTTCTCATACATACTCATCACGTTATTACAAAAATCATCCTTAACACAATTATTTAATTGGCATCCACTTTCTTCCTTTGCACTTGAATTTTGCGTTGCATTCTTACCTCAACACTATTTTTTTTTTTTTTAAGTAAAGAGGGTGAAACCTGTTATATTAAACCTTCAGAAAAAGAAATACACTTGACATACAAGTGCCAATTGTCCTGCCTATACAGGAAACCAGGACAGCTAGCCTGTCCACAACAACATGCAAAATCAAACACCATGTTTCGCCACCCTGCCCGAAGGAAACCAAGGTGCATATCCATCTTCATTAGCAATTTAGTAAAGTCTATTCTAATGCTAACTAAGCTAGTAACTAAAGAGCTACAACTCTGATAAACAACAAAAGAAAGGAGTTGAAGACCATAGGAAACAGTAGAACCTATTCGATGGAGTCCTCGCAGCCTTCCTTCGCCTTGCCTCCATTGACAGGGATGACATAGGGCTGAGCACAGGTGGGGCATTGGCGTTGAGGTGTGGCCCTGGAGTAGGCTGCGTAAAGCATGTCCAAGAATTGGCTAACGCGGACGGCTCTGAAAATTTGATCATCCACCAGGCTGCGTACATCAAATATCAGGTTCAGGTGCTCTGGATGTAGGAATGGTGGTGATGGCGACGACTTTGTTTCAGCCTCCGTTTCTGGGTGGCCCTGCGTCTTCCTCTACAGCTGCGAGTCGACTGTGCATTCCGACAGCTCCTCCTCAACTGGGAAAGTGTCAAATTCTACATTCAGAGCATCGTTGGGGCCGCGAGTCTCTTTCAAATCGGGTGTCGGTGTTGCTTGTCCAAAGCACGTCGGGGGGTCCCAATTATCCAGGACAATAAAAAGTCGGCTCTCAGAGAAGTCCAGTGGGAGCTCTATGGACAGGTCTTCTTCGACGTAAGTTCAGGGGGGAAACTTGTTGATGTGGCCTTCCCGCGATGTTTTCTTTTGGCCAGGAGCAGAGCTCTTTCGAAACGCTTGTGCCTTTTCCTTCTTAAATCAACCACGTACCAGCCAGCTCCTCTACAGGGTCGCCCCCTTGCCCGTGGCATGGTGAGAGTGAGAGCTAGTGCCAGGATGCCTCCTGTGCGGCAGTTCTTGCTCTGCACGACGAGCTTCAAATGCATTCTGAGAGGTTCAGTTAAACGGATAATGACATAAACTATGGCTGCCACCATTAACGCCGAGAGCTTAATGCTTTGGCTAGCCAGCCTTTGCTCACGCGTGAGAGGCCCCATCGATAACTGGAGGCCGATGGAGGTGAAAGCCTTCATAAATGGCTGTGGTTTGAGGTGAGAGCCACCATAAATGCCATCTCCCTTCGCGCCTCCACGTGCCCTTACTTTCCGCATGGCACCCCATCCGGGGTTACCTCAACGCTATTACCATAAGCATACAATATAAATTATTAGTCTTTTTTTGTAAAGATAATTTTTTTTTTTAAATGCATGGAAAATTACAATTTTTTTATATTAAAATAATAAAGTTAACTCTATATTAATATGTTGTTGAATTAAATAGAAAAATATTTTATGAAATTTGAATTTTAGTTTAATTAATTTAAATCCATGCTAATTATATAGAGAATACAAAGAGGGTCCTTGTCCCGCAAACAAGAGGATTTCATACACCAATTTGATGTTTGGCTTGGCCCTCCTTTTCCTTTTCCTTTTCCTTATTATTATAAATTTACTTTAATTTAAAAAAATTTAAAACCAAATTTATTTTTAAATTTTATATATATATATATATATATAATTTAATAATAAATTTGGTTTTAAATTTTTTTAAATTAAACAATTTCATTCTTCTTTGGGGGAGCTAGGATTTGACAGTCGCGGCCACAACAGAGAGAAGCATGAGCAGTAAGGGGGGAAGAAAGGCGACCCCCTCATACAAACAAGTAGTGGTGGACAGAGGAAAAGGGCCAAGCAACAAATTTTTCAAGGCACCAGTGACAGGAACCTCGGGATCAGACCCAGGGAAGCATCAAGAGAGAAGTCGGGACAAAAATGAGACCATGGAGGAAGTCACTAAGGAAACTCAAAAAGAGGTGCAAGAGACCGCGAAGGCTAACGGGATGGAGGGGCGCAACCCCTGCAAGCCCAAAACATCAATGATACCCAAGGTGGTACTGGAGGACCCACAAACGCAACTCTACAGGGACCATATGAAGACACATGTGCTCATATGCACATTTATGGGGTTATGGCCCACATAAATAACTTTGCATAACTGGATTAAATATCACCGTAAGCCTAATGGAGAAGTGGAGCTCCACCTCGGATGGAAGGGTTTCTTCACAACAGTCTTTATCAACCTGGAGGACAGGGACAAAGTCTTCGAGGGAGGTCCATACTTCCACACCTCAGCGGGACTCTACATGCAACCCTAGAAAGAAAAATTCTCCCCGGAGAAAGAAACTTTCAAAAGGGTACCGCTCTTGCTGAGATTCCATTCCCTACCCCTAGACTATTGGTTGCCCTCTACCTTTGAAGAAATAGGAAACAAACTGGGGAAATATGTGAAGATCTCATAAGCCACCCTAAAAGGAAGATACACATCATATGCAAGAATTTGCATAGAGATGGGCGTTTCTGGAGCACTCCCAGAAGCCATAAGTCTTGAATTCAAGGATGAGGAATGAATCCAAAAAATAGATTACGAACAGATCCTCTTTAGATGCAGAAGATGCCATGAACATGGACATTTGATCAGAGAGTGCCCTCTAAACAAAAAGCAGGAAGTGGAAAATCCCAAAACTCAGCAAGACGAGGAAGGGTTTATAACCCCGAACCCCAAGAACATAGCTAATAAAAATAAAAATAAAACCTCGGCAGGAATTACCCAGGAGACCCAGAATACAATGGAAGGAAGGGATGAAACAAACAAAGGGACAATAGAATACAAGGACTAGACAAAAGTTCTAGAAGTCACAGACCAAGCAACAAAAGAGCCCACCCAACAACCAAACAATACAATAGCTCAGGGGAGTTGTGTAGCCCCGATGGATGGATAAACAAAAGACAACAACACCTCCATGCAAGACGTAGAGGGATATGCAGAAATGACCCCGAGCGAAGTAGGTACAAAAGACCCCGATCTCAGAGACCTGGTGGAAAGGGAAGGAATAGACCTTTCGCACATATTAGAACAATGGAAAAGGCAGGGAGTCGACAATGTACCAACATAGCAACTTGACCATATCTAATACATGTTCCTCCTATGGGAGGAATCCAAATCCAGAGCACAAAAACACACACACACGGGGAGATAGGCCACCTAGGAGTGAAAGCTAGCAAGGGACAATTGCAACTATCACCTAAATAGACGAGGAGCAAAAAAGCAGGAAATCAAACAACGTAGCACTACASGAGCTRGGAGTGCTACTGATAAACTYGGGTAAGATAAAGAAACTCTTTCCCCACTCTCCCCCACATGTTTAAATGAAGTTTATAACTTGGAATATAAGAGGCCTAAACARCCCAAGAAAACAAAGAATCCTTAGGAATAAACTAAAGTAGGAGCAACCAGATCTCTATTTTATTCAAGAAACAAAATGTACTACAGACATAATGGAATGAAACAATAAACAACATTGGTGCAAGTACAATATGGTAGCCATCGAATACCACCAAAGGTCAGGCGACATACTCACGTTGTGGAACCCACAAATCCTAAATTTAATAGGAGCCGAAGCAACCAGGCACACCCTAACGCTGCGCATGCAAATCACAGGAAACACTGAGGAGATTCTCTACACAAATTTGTATGGGCTCCATGGGCTAGAGGAAAATAAAGGAATGATCTGAGACCTAGAATATATAAAAGGCTGAGCCACCAACCTCCACTAGATCCTGGCAGGGGACTTCAATATTATCACCTCCCTTGTGGAAAAGAAGGGTGGTATTAGAAGATTGGATCGGGATATGGAGGAATTTTCAAATTTTATAGACAGAGTAGAGATGGTAGATCTCCAAACTAAGAATGGCCAGTTCACCTGGAACAATAAATGGAGCAACCAGTTTCCTTATATCGGAGTCAATCATTATGTAGGGGCTAACCTTAGATTGAAACATCCTACCTTGGGGTGGATCTGATCACTGGCCAGTGCAACTAGAAGCAGGCTTCCAAACAACACCTAAGAACAAACCCTTCAGATTCGAGAAATTTTGGATTGATCACCCGACTTTCAAGGAAAAAATCAAACAGTGGTGGCAGGAGGAGCAACCGGAGCAAGGGACTAGGATGTTCAAACTACACAAGAAACTTAAACACATCAAAAATAAACTCAAGGAATGGAACGGGGATATATTCAGGAATATAAAAATAGAGAAAAATGACATCGAAGAAATAATGAAAAAACTCCAAGAAACTTTCATGCGGGAAGGCTATACGGAGGACCGAAAAAAGGAAGAGATCCAAATGACCCAAGAGTGAGAGGCACGATGCCAGCAGGAGGAAACACTCTGGTGTCAGAAGTCCCGCATCCGATGGCTAAAGGAAGGAGAGAGAACACCAATTTCTTCCATAGAACAACCATGGCCAGAAGATCCCATAACAAAATCCTGAAGATCAAGGACCAGAATGGAATCGAGCGCGAGTCACATCAGGAGATCAAAAGCGCTATGGTTAGAAAATTCCACAGGATAGCCCAAGAACCGCATCAAGACATATCGGAGGCCATTTAGAGGATAACCCATCATATACCACGCTTGGTTATTGAGGAACAAAACATCTTCCTGAACAAACCTATCACCATGGAAGAGGTGGACCAAGCTCTCCAGGAAATGCCCGGTGGGAAAGCACCAGGTCCAGATGGTTTCATTGTGGAAGTATTCAAATCCTGCTAGGAAATCATCATACATGAAATCTATAAGGTTTTATAGGACTCTATAATGTTAGCCTCCATCCTTAAAGCACTAAAAACAACCATGATCACCCTAATCCCCAAAGAAAATGAAGCCAAAACCCCGGACTGGTATAGACCCATAACACTTTGTAATGTGATATACAAGATCATCTCCAAAGTCATATAAAATAGATTGAAACCCCTCCTACCCTCACTGATCTCACAAGAACGGGCAGGCTTCGTGGAAGGTAGACAAATAATGGACAACATCATCCAGGCCCATGAGATCATTCACACCTTAAAATTTCAGAAAAGGGGGGGAATGTTAATACAACTAGACCTAGCAAAAGCTTATGAAAAAATTAGATAGCATTATATGATTAAGACCTTGGAAGCCTTTGGTTTTACCCAGCACTGGATTAGTTGGATTGTCAGTTTAGTATCCACAACAAGATACTCGTTGCTAATCATTTGAGTCCTGACCAAACTTTTTTGGCCCACGAGAGGGATCAGATAAGGAGATCCACTATCTCCTTTCCTGTTCATTCTGATGATGGAAGGCCTTAGTCGGAGCATAAAGAATGCAACAACAATAGGGGAAATAACAGGGCTCAAACCTTTCGAAAACTTCCCTACTTCAACTCACCAATAGTTTGTGGATGATACACTACTCCACGACATACCCACAGTCAAGGAAGCCAAATCCTACAAATGAATCCTAGAAGATTTAGGGGAAGCCTCAAGCACTGAGATCAACCACTCCAAGTTGATGATCTTTTTCTTTAATACCAATCGAGTGATCCAAAGGAATTTGACCAACATTCTAGGCGTTGAATGGAAAACACTTCCAATCAAGTATTTAGGGTTCCTTTGACAGAGAAAGTTTATAATTTGTCAACTTGGGAAGGAGTAATAAACAGGTTACAAGGGCAAGTAAAAAAATGGATGTATAGATCCCTTAGCCTAGCCGATAGACTGATCCTAACCAAGACTGTTTTACAAGCCATCCCAACCTTTATGATGTCAGTCTTCCCCACTCCACATGGGATCTTACAAAAAATTAGAGCCATCCAGAGGGACTTCTTGTGGCGAGGTGCGGAAACAAAGAAAAAATGGGCCTTGGTGGCCTGGGAGAAAGTCTGCAGGCCAAAAAGCAAAGGAGGCTTAGGGCTACAAGATCCACAAACGACCAACAATACATATGGGGTGAAACTCTGGTGGCGGTGGGTCAAATAAATTGCAACACCTTGGGTAAACCTATGGAAGGAAAAGTACGCACCGGACACCTGCGACCAGGACAAAATCCTCTTTGGAGGAACCAGGGAAGGCTCAGCCATTTGGAACCTAGTCTGGCGCAACAAAGCATGGATTCAGACACACAACTTTTGGGAAATCAGGAATGGCAGAACAACCAAATTATGGTAGAATGCTTGGCAGAAGGAACCAAAGATGGAAAACCAAGACAAAGGGATACTCCAACAGGACCTCATCACACAAGGAAAAATCCACATCTATCAATATTGGGAGAAGGGAACAGACAACAACAAATGGTGAATATGGGACACTATTAATCCTCAGAACAAAGAGATACCCGCAACAACAATAAAAGAGGTGGAGGAGGAACTAGGTGTAGACCGAAAATAATAGTCACAGAAGGAGAGGACCAGTTGAGGTGGGAAAAAAAGGACGAAGGGGAATTCAACCTAAAATAAGTCTAGCGCTATATGATGGTCCCAGACCAAGATGACCTGGCACAACACTGGGATAAGCTCTAGAAAATCCCCCAATGGCCAAACATTAATATCTTCCAATGGATAACATTACACAACTGCATCCTAACTTGTTTTAACCTAAGGAAAAGAGGTTTCACCGGTCTATCAATATGTCGTCTCTTTCAAACTCGGGAAGAAACAACCAACCATCTCCTTGATGACTGTGCTTACACTGCGGAACTGTGGGACTAGGAAGCAAGTATCTTCCGCCAGTCTGATAGGATCTGTGGTAACATTGTTGCAACAATCAAGCTCTGGAGAGAAAACTATAGCGACTAAGAAGAGGTGAACCTCTGTTGGACCCTCACCCTAGGAATGATCATATGGTTGATATGGAAGGAAAGGAACTGACACATTTTCATAAACCAAAGCTGGCCAGAAGGGAAGATCAAGGAAACAATAACCTCCATGATACACGAGACGGTGATGAGATGCAACTGCTAGGAGGGTAGAGCACAACCCATGGATCAGGACTCCTGAGTCCTAGAGGCTTTCCAACTAACAGGTGGGCGCAAACCCAATCCAAACAGACAACAGTCACAACTCTAGGTAGGTGAGCGCAACTGGAAACCACCACCTTCAGGTTCCCTTAATTTGAATTTCGATGGGACGACAAAAGGCAACCCAGGAAGAACAAGTTTGGGAGGAGTAATCAGGGATAGTAAAGGGAACATCATACGACTGTACGTGGGAATCCTGGGCAACTCAACCAATAATGTCGTAGAATTCAGAGCCCTGGAGACAGGCCTGGAGATTCTCAGCCCGGAGGGGATGACGAATGCCATAGTGGAAGGAGACTCCACGCTAGTCATCAACACATTGAGAAAACTCCAAAACGGTACCAAAATGGGTAAAATCCAGAGGCACTGGAGATTGGCCTACCTATTGAAAAAAATACAAGAGAACTTGCGGACAAGGATCACTGTGGAGTTGCGCTGGGTGAGAAGGCCAGCAAATGGATTGGCAGACAGAATATAAAATGAGGGGGTCAAGAACAAAGGTCCAGAACTGGACACAATCTGGCAAAACATCCCACGAGGTCAATTCCGGGCAAATTACACCCAACTTGTGGAAAAAGACTGGGACAACAGGAGTAGTACGGAAGATCATGGCAAGAATGGAGGCACAGCAGAAACTGAAGGACATGTAGGCCCCAGACAGGAGTTGATGGCCCACCAATCAAATAAGGTTATAAATGCAGAAACAGATCACACATCATGCGAAGGTATGGCACCATGGTCCCGTCAATAAAAAGAAGTACAAAAGTTTCCCATTGGAAAGAATAAGAGATAACTCGCAAGCGGCAAAGGACGAAGGACGACAGGTCACACTAGGGCCAAGTAGGAGAACACCTCACCTAAGTACCAAGATGGGATAGGGAAAGGGATGGCATACAACGAGTAGGGAAAATCATTGGCGAGAGGATAACGACAAGGTCATCAAGTGCACATGCTCTGGAACAGAGGATACTGACAGGCAGTACCACCTTGAAGAGCAGGCCATGATTGCAAGGACAGGATCGTAGCCAAGTTGGCTCCATAAAGGAAGGGACACCAAAACTTACCATAGAATGAGGCATCGCAATTACAGTGACCACCTTACTTACCAGAAGAAGGTGAAGCGGAACAGGGAGAGAAACCAACATAAGAACCACCACCTGCAAGTGAAGATGGTACGCATGAAGAAAACCAGCAGCAAGAGAGGCCCCTAGGGGAAGGAACCTCCACAGAGCGCCTGACAGATGACAAGAATCGAACAGGCAGCCAGGGAAGCAAAGAGCACATTCCTCATGAAGATATACACCAAGGGGAAGAAGATCATTAAAACATGGGAGGGAGAAATCAACAACGCCCACAGGGGAAAATCCTAGTCAACACTAACCCAAGAAGCAGGGGGGATATGGGATCCCAGAGCCACACAACCGAGGTTAACCCTCTACCATAGGACGGTGGAGGAAGCTTGGAGAACCAAAATGCTAATAGGAAAGATGTGTGTGGACCGGAGGGAGACCAACAGGATAAAAACCAAAGAGTAGAAGAAAGAGCGCACAGGAATTCTCAACCACCTCAGTAACCTAGAGGTGGGGGTAAAAAGGCTGGTGGAGGACCAGAAAAGACAACAAGAGAAACTGGAAAGGATGTCACAACAATGTCATCTCTATCTACGCTACGTCCACCATATAGATTTCACTCTAGCCGACAGAAATGGAACGCCAGCATGCATCAGAAAGCTACGTCTGGTGGAACAGAGAGAGGAGGACACAACACAATAGGAAGGGGATGAAGACCACCCTATCAACCTAGACTAGCGCATGACCCGCCCAGATCATGTCTCTCAGAGTAGGAGCTAATCACACTATGTTTAGACTTTTTGATTTCTTTTGATGAAGTTTTTAGACTGGATTATGGTAGCCTGGGTTGATTTCCCATGGTGGCGACCCAGGCACTTTTTGTTTATTCTCAGATACTGCATTTCAGGGACCCCAGATCTAGTTTCTGTTCAGGCAGATTCTGGGAGAACATGCATCAGTTTTGTACTATAACCTTATAACGCAATATAGATTCACACACTCATTTACCAAAAAAAAAAAATTATAATAACAATTTTGTATTTTGAATATTTTTTTTTATAAAAATTATTATTTTTTAATCAAAATGTTAATTTATCTAAATTGCAAAATATGAACAAAATTTCAAAATACAAAATTAAGTTATGATAAAAATATGAGGTTGCCCCCAAAAAATTGACTTCCTTTCACTCAAATTTATTACTATGTTTTAAGTTTAACTTTTTTTTTTTAAATAGCTATAACACTTGAACTTGAACTTGTTGATAATGAGTACATATCACATGAACTTGATGATAACTTGTGCCAATCTCCAAATGTGGAAAGAGGTCATCAATAACAAAATAATTTAAATTAATAATTAATATTGTATAGCTTTGAATATATACTATTGCATTTAAAGTATATTGAGTTTGGACAATATATATTGTAATCTATATTACATTAATTACTTTCCTTCAATGTATATATTTAATTATATAATATTAATTAATTTCTTGCAATATACACTCTAAGTGGGTCTAATGGTTAAGAATATGTGTTTCCTCCTAAGAGGTCACAAGTTCAAATACAAAGGGGGGTAGGATATGTATACCTCCATAGACTTTACCATTTGGTGTCTGACTTCATCATGACCTTAAAATAGATTATTATTATTATTAACTATAGAAGAGTACAATCCTATTTTTTTACTATCACTTAAGTTGTTATGAAGTAGTAGGGTAGTTTAGTATTAGGTCATGTACTTCTGTGCTTGCATTTCATTTATTGCTATTGCTCATTGATTTATTTATGCATCCATCTTAGTTTAGATATGTTATAAAAAAAATGATATATTGATGAAAATAATAATAAAAAAATTTCTCGAATTGGTTTTATATTTCTATAAACTCATATGTATAACATCCCCCTTTCATTGGTCAGTGATGATTTTATGTTATAATGCAACAATATTTTCTTCGAGTCATGTAGGTTACAGGTCTTGGAGTACCAAAGACGTTGAGGTTCTCATGCACTCTAAGGTGAGCACATGTCCCCATGTTGGAGCCATATGTTACCCCCTCCCACCTAGGGGTAACTAGAGGACTCTGAGAGGATATCATGTCTCATGTCCCATAATGAAGACAATGATCCCAATGATTATGATGATCAATATTCTCCATAGACAATGCCTCATATGTGTCTCTCCTCATTCAACTCAATCTATCACACCTAATCAACATGGTTCATGAGATGATGGTGGTCCAACATATTATAAGGTACACTAGTCATTATTTCATGTAAAGTGGCATGTTTAATTCATATGGAATTTAGGTGATGATCATGGGTTGAAGTCAAATAATGAATCATAAGCTAGGAAGTTATGTGTTTTTCCTTGTTTCACCTTGGTGGCCATCATTTGTATCCTAATTTAGTATTGTCACTCTTGGGGAATAGATGTACTACTAGGAGGCTTTGATAAGGGTAATGTACCTCTCCCCCCACATTTAACACTTTCCATCCTAGGGCATTCCATAATGTACTAAAATTCAGTAATGGATATTACATGTACACCAAAAAGGCCCAAGATTCATCCTCCTATGAGAATAAGGGCTACAATGTTGAGGTTGATGCAGTTGCTAGAAAAAATAGATATGAAAAAGAAAGAATAAATGATGGGATAATGAATGACCAACTTTGAAATCCAAATGTCATCTTGATCTCTATCCCCTCACTATGAGGCGATCACCCTTAGTCCTAATGCACTAAATGCATATCAATTAAAAGGACTCAATCCCAATATGAAAAGAAAAGAAAGAATAAATCACTTGAAACCTGAAAATGGGGCTTGCAAAACATAAAATGAATATAAAAAGGAAAGAAAAGGGGTTTGGAATACACACAATGTCAAGGAAATGGTATCTCAAGCAGCAAGCACTCCATCTACAAATTTTCTCATGGAGATGGACCAAGAACTATCCCTTGCATGTTAATGACTCCATCACCATGAAGTAACCCCAAGTTGTTTCATTCACCATACTTGCACTTTGATGGGTTTTCTCAAGAACAATCCCTCTACCTGGGTACTGACACACCTAATAGGGTCTTTTGATATTCCTCCCATACCTAAACTTGCCAAATTGCATAAAGTCTTAAGCTAGTGTGAAGTTTGAAGAAGATACCTAATGTGAATTATTTATTTGGATTTTGTATTAAATGATGTCTTACTTTGTATGATTCTAATAACTATTGTATCTCATGATTGTTGGTCTTACCTAGTTTTGTGGATTTGTTGGACCATGGTGCACTTGACATGGTCCTTTGGAGTACGTTTTGATCATGACACCCCATGACATGTTGTGCTACATAGAGGATGTTGCACACTTTATACAAGATGTTGCACCTCTTGATGGTTGGACATGCCACGGGGCACCTCCCTATACCTCTTGGACCTTGGATGATGGATATATAAGCTTAGATATTGCATATACGATTAGATTGGCTATAAGATGGGCATGAAGACGCACACTTTGGAGAGTACACCTCAAAGCCACATTGGACTTTGAGTTGAGGGCGTTGCACTTGGATATGATTGGACACCTCTTGGAGAGATGTCATACCACTTACCACCTTGGACGTTTAGCATATCGATGATGATGTCATGCACTATGATGATTTGATGATCAGGGGTTCTACCTACCATTAGGGCACATGTCTTTGATGACGAGTTGGCATCCTTTGATGATGAGACATTGTAACAATCTAGTTGTTATTCAATGAAGACAAAATATTTTTGAATATAACATTTGATTGATAATTGATAAAAAAAAATGATGATTTAAAATTACTCTCGTGATGGTTTACTATATAGCATTGACAGGTCATGAGGTGAGCAGGTATGTGCCTCTTGATGAAGAGGTATGTGCCCCTTGATTGATTTTAATTAAATTATTATTATTATTATTATGTTCGTAACATTGTCACCTTCTTAATATTTTTCTTTGTCCTCAAAGCAAGGGTAGCAATGGATATTGTTGGGGAAAATGTTTTGACTCCCATGATGAATCTTCCTCTGGAACATTTTTCCATTTGATGAGATATTCCTTAATGGTTCTAGAACGTAACACCTTTTCCTTAGTGGCAAGAATACCCTTTCATTCTAAAATAATTCTTCCTTCGTCATCGAATTCAGGGATAATTGTTTGTAGGTTAAAGTCTTACAAACACCCAATCTCCTTTTTCAAACTCTCTTTCTAACCTATTTTGGTGTGCTAGTTGTTTCATTTGATTACGGGTTGTTGGCTTTTCTTTTCATATTTTTATTTTTTTATGTTCTTCCTCTAGCTTGTTTCTTACAGCTTGGACTTTAGTATTAATTAGTGAAAACTCATTCCATTTGGGCTGGTTCATAACCATACAAGGATTGAGAAGGGGTCATTTTAGTGGAAGTGTGATATGTATAATTATACCACCATTCGGCTAAATGTAGCCATCGAGACTATTTATTTTGCTTATCTGTCATAAATCACCATAGGTAAGTTTCTAAGCATTTATTTACAATTTTTTTTTGACCATCTATTTGTGGATGGTAGGAGGAGCTCATATTAAGGGATATTCATGTTTTTTTGCAAAAGTCTCTCTAGAAATTTCCTTTAAATTTTGCATCCCTATCTGTTATACACCATTTTGTCAAACCTAGCTAAGTGTCACATTTCACTTTGCTAAGTGTCGTACTGCTGACATCTCACCTTAAGTGTCATGGATGCAATGGAATAATGTCATGGCATAAGTGTCACAATTTCCTAAGTATTCCGACCTTGTTACCATGTAAAAATCACATGTCATGATCCCTTGTGAATTTGGAGGAAGAAAGACATCATTTGAGGGTCGAAATCTCACTTTCCCCCTTGTTTTTCTAGAAATTTTTTACCATGGTCACCCCCTTCCCCACTTTGGGAGAGAAACCATCCCCTTGAAACAATGTTAGGGAGGTGTCTTGGTCGCTCTGTCCACCTCTCTAGGGGAGAGACCATGAATATTTGGTCAAAACCCATGAATCTAGGGGCATCTTTCGAGGAATTTATGGATGGTTATTGGTTTGTTTTCTTGTTTTCATAAAGATATGATTTGAGCCTCCTTCTATCCTATCTTACGAGAAATAATAACCATGAACATAACTCATCCTTTACAAAGATCCATTATTTTCTCAATCAAGTCCCCAATTTACCCTAGGTGGTTGGGCTCCTATGAATCTATATAACCATGCCATTTTAGAGTGAGGGGGGATGGAAGGAAAGCATACCATATTTATGATCTTGTCAAGACTGAAAAAATTTTGTTTTTGTGAAGAATATTGAACTAGATTTATGTTCAAGGGTTGAAGAAAGGAGCTTGAAGGATTGTAGCAACATCATCTGGTTGTAAGCTTCATGCTTCATTAATATAAGAACTTGGCCTATTTCTATTATGCTCTCTCATTCATTTCTTGTTTATTTGATAATATTGTCTAAGTTATCAATAGGTAGGGTTTCTATTATTCAATCGTAGATAGTGGTAGGAGAAGGTTTACCTTGTTCTTGCAGGTTTGACTACGCAAGGAGGGATGCTTGGATTGGAGCTATAACATCCCGCTCTTGTGCGC
>ML795893.1:64444-120136 GCA_009831015.1 Picea engelmannii
AGTGGACTATTGGGGTTTGATTGTTGTATATATATGACATATGTGCATATGATTAGATGTTATGATTATGGATTTTTTTCTTACATGATTCGTTGATGATGCAGGCTGACGTTATCTTGCCGACCAGACTCACATGTGGAGTATAGGGGTCACAGAGGACTACCAAAGACGTTGAGGGAGAGGTGTGGACAACAACCCTACCACAACCTACTAGCACTCTCGTCATGGCTCGAACTATAGGTTAACGATTACGTAGTTTGAGAAGACCCACGATGTCGTGAGGGAAAACTGCGACAGTCGCTCACGATGATTCTAAGGGGCACGCAATAAGGCAGGGGCCTTATTCCTTAGAGGCCCTTAGTCTCCCATGAGATCACCTGACGAAGTATTGACTCCGGGGGTTTTTTGATGTCTACCAAGTCAATCAAGAGGCGAGTGGCACCCTTGGAGAACGTAGTGCGTCCTAAAGGGCACGTCGTGCAAGAAAAACATAAAGATGTGAGTGGCACCCTTGGAGCACGTAGTGCGTCCTGAAGGGCACGTTGCACAGGGGAAATAGAATGAGGTGAGTGGCACCCTTGGAGCACCTATTGCATCTTGAAGGGCACGTCGCGTTGTTAAAAAATAAATGAATAAACCTATATGGCCTTAGAACGAATAACGTGATAAGAAAGATTTTTAAAAAATTTCCCTAATAAAATGTCCCCCAGCCTCGAAAATTAAAATCTAGTTCTAAAGTAATACTTGTGGTAAAAAAATAAAAATAATAATAATCATCATTAATCATGTGACGAAAAGGGGGTAAGAAACTTGATCAAATTGTTAAAATCAAATTATTGAGAGATTTAAAATTTTAAGAGGGAAATGATTGTTTTGTTACACATGCTAATTAAAATTTATCATTTAAAAAGAAAAAGGGGAAAAAAGATAATTTTCTACACTTACTAATTTGAGTTTTAGAAGAAAAGGGAAAGAGGGAAATTTAAAAGAATTAGGAAACTAAGGGAATTAGGGGGGAAACATAAAGAAAAAGGGAAACATAAGGAAAAAKYAGAATGACCAACTTAGCAAGGAATCTTGTCTTTAAAAACTTTCCAAATTAAACTCAACTARTAAATTAGTAAGGGGGTAAGTCATTAAATTGTGTGAGGGAATATGGGGACACCTAGGAGCGATTATAGGAATGATTTTAGGTGCGTGAGGGAAATAGGAGTAATTAAATAATTAATTAAATTAATTTCTCGTGCAACAAAGGGGGATGGGTGACACATGTATGAGGAGGATTTTTCTGAATTAAATTTTTGAACAATAAATTAAATGGGAAATTGGGAAAGAAAATGACTTAGAAACTCTATATAAAGGAGGGGGGAGGAGGATGATGGATCTCTTCTGTTATGCATAACATTACGCTGCAGAATTTTAGACTTGACTGACTTAGCTTGTGGGAGTTGGGATACCCAACTCGATAAGGACTGGTAGCTCGGCCTTGCGAGGCAAGTTGGGAGCTAGTTGTTCTCTGGTTTAGTGTGTGTGGCCCCTTTGCAGCTCGAGGAGCTAAGGGGGAAGAAGAGTACCCCTAGTGTTGGCTAGGAGGTACCGGTGAATTCTCAGCGGTCAGCAAGAGGGAGCTGCATAGAGCGTGTGGGACTACGACTCGGAGCGGATGACTTGGGATACGGTACACTTACTTTTATTCTACATGGTAGATTATTATTGACCTTATGCTTTCAATAATGTACTTTTAACTGTGTAAAGAAGGTGTTGGACTTAGCATTTTAATTGAGAACTTAATTTCCGCATAGCCTTAAGCTCGCTGCTTGACTTGATTCCCTTGGCATTCGATCCTTCCTTGAATGTTGTGATTGTCCATTTGGTTTTATTGATTTGTTGTGAAGAGTTGTGCTTTTTACTTCGTCCTCATCCCTAGTTTGTCAATCCTCACCTAACCAGTCGGCTAAGAGCCAAATCGACAGTCGTCACTTTGATGCACAGTGACCTATAGATTCTAATGCCCTTCTTTTATGTGCATGGATGATGAGAGAAGGATGTGTTGCCCATTCGTCTACCCTTGTTGATTTTTCTTGGTTGATTGATGGTCATTGTGCCTTCTTGCGATTGAAAACCTCTGTGTGTTGTTCTTCATCATTCTCTTCGATTTAATGACAATGTTTCTCTTTATTTAGACTACGTTTTTATTCCCACTTGAATGTCAGCCTTGATTTATATGTGGACTGCATTTTTATGTATGTTGTGGTTACTGGGCATTTTTCTTTACCGTTTGCGATTATTATATTCAGTGGCATTTTGACGCTGCGTTTTTAGTACATTGGTGTATATACTCTTTATCTGCGTTTTACATAGAGTCTTTAAATGACAACATTCCTTTACCTCATTTATTGGCTACGAGTTTTTAGGTGTGACTGATATTATTTACATAGTGACTGCGACCAAGATACTGTGACAACGTTTTTTTTAACCTTGATTTACAGTTTCCCTTCTGCATTTTTTTTACCTTGGCAACTCTACCTGCGTTTTCATCTAACCATGATTTACCTAGGATTCCATTAAATTATTGTGTACAAAGTGTGATTGCGCTTTCATTGATGCTTGGCAGTGATTCTGTATAGGCCTTGGTAATTATCATGTGAATAATTATTTCATACAGTGATTCCCTCCTATGTATTATGTTTCAGTTTACCTCTTTGAAAACAAAAAAGGAACATGAATTGATGTATTGTATAATAGTTTATTTGAGAGAATGAATGATATCCAACATTTGATTATTCTAGCAGCACTATCTCGGCTTCATCAAATATTCCCATGTGCTTGAGGCAAATAGCCTTCCCTTTTAGAATAATAACAGTTGACTGACACTTGTCATTGAAGTCCTGAAAAATTTAATATGCTTCCTGGACCTTTGAACCACCTACTGCCAAATTTGTCCAAGAATTCTCAACTTGTGCCAAGTATGATCCTCATCTTTTGCGTTAATTTCAATTCCTTCTCTGCATAACCAGACCTATGCATCTTGAGAAATATCGGTTTTTGTTTTTCAGAGCGTACAATCCTAGAGTTCCTCCTGAGTGAGTGTGTTTCAGAGCCTCTTTGTAGTCGTGCTCATGCACGTAAATGGTTACATCTTTCAGCTTCAAACATGATTGATGCCTTTAAGAGTATCGTTGATCCAATCCTTGAGACCAACCCCCATAGAGATAGAAGTTAGCAGTATACCCAAGCTGCGTCCAACACTTTTTTGGATTGAGTTTCAGCCCTTGTACAGTCCACGCATTCGGCATATGTGTAAGCCACCTGTAACTCGCTTTATGGGATACGATTTTGTTTTTGTGAACCCCGAATGCCAGCACGTCCATTGTTGATACACCCACGTTTTAAAAATATTGTTGACAGCCGGTCATCTATTACGTGGCTTAAACATAAATTTTATCTACAGGATTTACCCAGCCATTAATTTACCCAACCATTTAATTTTAGACTTACAGGTTGTAGGCGTAATGGTTGATTATCTTGTGCAAGCTTATTGGACGAGAGTTTAGTAGACGTATCAACTAAAACCTTAAATTGCCTTTAGTTATTTGGCAGATTATGTGCCTTGTGCCTTAGGTCGAGCTGGAAGGGGTGATTGGTCTTGTCGATATGTTTCTTGGTGTGTGGGCGTAGTCTTGTTGTCAGTTGTTTTGGCTCCTACCGCGCTGGATTTTCTTGAGTCCTTGGTCCTGTTAGGTTATGTTGTGACAAGGTTATTGATGTGTCTATCACCTAGGGATGGCATGATTCCTGATGAGGGGATCATGGTGTGCCCTATTGGATAGTGGCGAATGATAACTTGGTCGGAGTCGGTGCCTTCCGTGTGAGTGTTGTTGAGCGTTGTAAGTTTTCTTTTGGCACATGGGTTGAACGCCTTCATGTGTTTGGTTCACGCGCCTTGAGGTTCTAGTCATTATTCATCAAGGCCATTGTTTTCGAAGGGGGATGTTTTCCCTTAGCTTGTATGCGTGGTCTTATTTGCGTCGGGTGGGTAGTCGTTTCTCCTTGTTGTTCTACACATGTTTTTCCCAGTTGCTCTTGTGCCAGTGCATGGAGTCATAGTTGTCTGTTGCCTATTCTGCGGGCATGGTGCTCACTGTCAGATGTGTTGTTTAGCTATAATTTTCATTGTCATCCTATTTAAAAAAAAAATTGCACCTTATGCTTTGCTTGTAGTCATAACGAAGGGGTCGTTACATATGGTATCAGAGAGGGTTCAACACGTAACTTGGGAACACTACGAATTTCATTGTTGTGATATTTGATTATAATTTTTCTAATTAAGTTGACTTGTATTCATGCAGGTAATCATGGTTAGAGGACTTCGTGGAGGCAGACGACGGGGTGCTAGGGGAGGAGGCGTGACGCCTCCAGTAGAATCCCTACCTGAGGGGTCTAACCCCCAAGGAGACGAACAGGTTGTCGGGCAGGAGCAG
Source organism: Picea engelmannii (assembly GCA_009831015.1). Taxonomy (NCBI): domain Eukaryota; kingdom Viridiplantae; phylum Streptophyta; class Pinopsida; order Pinales; family Pinaceae; genus Picea; species Picea engelmannii. Next base: position 68,926 of record ML795893.1, read on the forward strand.
ATAGCGGTGGGTGATGTGGTTGGGATAATGAGGTATTTTCAATGCATGTCTGAGGCATTGATCAACTGTTTGGACAGATATGAGGCCAGGGCGTCGACACCCCCTAAGGGTCCACCGCACTCTCCAGCTGGTATTGGTAGCATTCACCGCGAGCTCAATTGTTGGAGAAACGAGGAAAAACATATGAAACTAGGTACACACACCTCTTATCCTTCTCTCTCAACCCTCCTGCAAGAAAATATAATGGTTTGTTAGGACGATGTTAGTGTCCATTTGTTAGAGGTTGTCTCACTTGTAGGAAACCCAAGTGAGGGGAACTCAACTTGTCCGTAGGGGTAGAATTCTCACCATAGTAAATTAGTGAATCCACTGGGGAGAAATATCTATTTATTCTTAGGTTTTTATCCATTTGAATCTTTTGAATTTGTATGCACCTTGCTTCTTTTTCTTTGGCACCCTTATTCTCATCAAAACCCTGAATTTTTCTAAGAAATTTTGGCAAATTTGAGCCTTCAGGACCTCACCAGAGTGACCATTACCTCTTGTTCGCCCCCTATCTAACTGCCACAAAGAAACCTGGTCACCTATTTATAGACCATTAGGGATTGAAAAACACCCTTTGGTCGCCCTATCTTCCATTATGGGGGAGCGTCCTTCTGTAGCAGACTAGTTTCTGAACCCTGTTTTTTGTTTTTTCTCAGATTTTGCTCAGTTTTTCTATGATTGTTTCAGGTTCTTCCTTGACTCTCTATGATAAGTTCCAAATGGTTATATAAGTGTGATAATCTCTTACTTAGAGGTTTTGGTTCCAGGTTTGATTGATCAAATTGTTAAGTTTCAATTTGCACATATCAAGGTTGATAGTTGTTATAGTATAAGTAAACACTATAGTTGTGACAACAATCTTTGATAGGTTCTATTACTGTTAGGTATACTTGGTCGCATGTAAGTACTATTGATATAGATGCATATTGCACTTATTTTTCAAAATGAACTAACTTCTCCTCTAGGAGATATCTCTTGTTTTTCCCCTGGGCAATCACCTTGGTAATTATATGATCCTTGTTACCATAGATATATTCTTATGAAAATGCTATTGGAAATACTTTTTCTCTTGTTTTTCTTGTTCTGGGCAGCCTAAACAAATATCTCTGAGAAGGAGCTACAATGACAGTTGCAAACATGCAGCAGATGACTCCATCAAGTGGTGAGGCAGGTGATCTCACCAAGTACCAATTCTAAAGGAAGTGTGTAAAGTAGTCGAGATTAGGAGGGAGATAATTTTTCCACATAATCCTTAATAGAATGGTGTGGCAAAACCGATCCATTGAAGAATCTGTTAAGGAAATGATGAATAACCAAAATATATCCATGTTTCTATGGAGAAGCAGTTATGACAGTCGTATATATTCAGAATAGAAGTCTTTTCAATGTAGAACCTTCCAACTTTGGAGAAGCATTCAAGAAGAAAGAATGGAAGGAAGATATGATGGAAGAATGTCAATCCATGATGATGTATGGGAAATTCTACCTAGACCTAAAGGAAATTCTGTAAAGTATCGATAAATACAAGGAAAGATTCATGGCTAGAGGGTTCTCCCAGCATGAGGGAGAAGAATATGATGAGACGTTTTCTACAATTTCTAGATACACCTCTATTAGATCCATCATATCTCTTGTAGCATCCATGGGTTGGATTTTACATCAGATGGATGAAAAGACTATTTTTCTCAGGGGAGAAATTGAGGAAGATGTATACATAGAGAAACCTCAAGGCTTTGAGGTACACCCGAGAGAAAACCCATGTGTGCAGATTAAATAAGATCTTGTATGGACTCAAGCAAGCTCCAAGAGCTTGGCGCAAAACCTCTCATTATTTAGTGTAAGAGGGAGATAGCCTCTGAATTCGATATGAAGGATCTTGGTCTCATGCATTATTATTTGGGACTAGAAGTATGGCAGAAGCACGAGGAAATATTCCTGGGGCAAGAGAAGTATGTTGTAAAGATCCTTTAGAAGTTTGGGATGATGGATTGCAAATCCATGGAAAACTCCCATGGTGACACATCTAAGGAAGTTGAGAGGCTTTGATTCTAATCCAGTAGACTCATCCATGTACCATCAGTTTATTGGCTCATTGATGTATTTGGTAAATACCAGGTTAGACATTTTCTTTGTTGTGAGAATATTGAGCCAGTTCCAAGTGGAACCCAGACATGAGCATTGGATAACTGCAAAGCATATCTTGAGATATCTTCATGGGACAATAACCTATGGTTTGAGATATGCCTCAAATAGTGAAGTACAGTTGCATGGATTTACTTATTCAGATTGGGCAGGGAATGTAGATGATGGAAAGAGTACTTCTGGTATGTGTTTCAATTTGGGATCTACTATGATATCATGGGATAGCAGGAAACAAAATTCTTTTGTACTCAGTACTGCAAAAGCAGAGTATATTGCAGTTTTGATGCTTGTACAGAAGGAGTGTGGCTACGCAAGCTGGTTTCTGGACTGTTTGATCAGGTGTTGGATTTGACTATGATATATTGTGATAACCAAAGTTGTGTGAAAATCTCAAAGAACCTGGTGTTCCATGGCAGGTCGAAGCACAATGGGATCAAGTACTATTTTCTTTGTGAGGGGAGAAGTGGTTCTCCAATATATCTCCACTGATGAGAAGACAACAAATATTTTGACTAAGCCTTTGTCCAAGATAAAGTGTGCATACTTGAGGGACAATTTTTGGCTTGTGGAGATTGCTTCCTTGGTTTAAAGGGAGGAGATGACTTCCTCAATTGGGAGGGAGCTCTAATATGTGGCATCATGGATAGTCAGTGAGTTGCATATATGTATCATGCTATTACAACTTAGATATGGTCATACAACTTAGAGATAATGCTTGCATCATGCTAGTTATGATCATGCTAGTACAACTTAGATATGATACAGATGGTTGGAGTTGTGGATGATATAGTGGCCTGAGGTGCATCATGCTAGTACAACTTAGAGGTGGACATGCAACTTAGATATGATGTATTAACATCATGATAGTTATGTTCATGCTAGTACAAATTAGATAAGATGTTGGTGAGTTGCATCACGCTAGATATTGCCATGCTAGTACAACTTAGAGATGGACATACAACTTAGATATGATGTATTGACATCATGCTAGATATGTTCATATTCGTACAACTTAGAGATGACCATACAACTTAGAGGTGATACGAATGGCTTGTGTCATGCTAGTACATATTAGATATGACATACAACTTAGATATAATGCATTGGCATCATGCTATATATGTCATGCTAGTACAATTTATAGATGATCATACAACTTAGAGATGACACAGTGAGGCACTGATCTACATCATGCAAGTATAATTAGATAAGGCATGCAACTTAGATATGATGCATTGACATCATGCTAGATATGTCATGCTAGTAAGACTTAGAGATGATGTAGATGATACTCCAGATCACACCGGTACAACTTAGATATTATGCATTCACGTCACGCTAGTATGGATTAGAGGTGATGTAGATGAAGACATTTTTTATGCAGGATGATATCAAATGATATGATTTGATTGTTGTGGAGACTGTATGTCTCTGAACAGTAGTTGTATGCTACTCTGGTGGATGTGCTCCACCAGTAGTCATTGTGTGTCACTGGTTAGTAGTTGTGTGCTACTAGGAGTGGTTGTGTACCACTGGACATTAGTTGTGTACTACTATGGATCGACATTGTTGTGATCTATTGGATGTAAATTTAGTAACTGTGTACTACTACTGGATTTTCATGGAGATTACCAGTAGTGTTGAAGGTGTTTCCTAGGTTGGTGTGCCAACCAGTAATGTTGGAGGTGATTTCCATCTAGTTGTATAGTGATATGATGCAGAGGCATTGATCTACTTCATGTGAGTACAACTTAGAATGGTGCATTAACACCATGCTAGTATGGATTATAGATTATGTAGATGGTACTCCACATCATGTTAGATATGATGCAGAGCATCATGCTAGTACAACTTAGATATGATCATACAACTTACAGATGATGCAGTGGAGAGGATGGTTCTTGGAGCCATTGAGAACATTCAACATTTGTTGGGACAATCATTCTTCTAGGATGTATGTCTGGATTAGAATAATGGTCCTTGTATCACTTTGTTGAGTGAGTGACTTATTCAACATCATGCTTGATTACTCAAATGGAGTATGGACTCAAGAGATGATGCAGTTGATGCTATCATATGATATTGATAGTGGTGATGTAGCTTGTGAGTTGATCTATGTGATCATGAGATATATTGTGTGGATATGACGATGCTACTTGTTAATATCTCCATAGCTAGGAGGGAGTGTTGATATTATGGTAGTTGCGGGAGGTATTAACTTCCATGTGTATCCTTTGGCTAAAATAAAATATTCTGGAAGAAAGAGAAACCCTACACAAATTTGTAGAAACCCTAGAAGACAAGTCGTCTCAGTAAAATAATTAATATTAAAGTATTATATTCTAAAAGGACAAGTCGACCCGGAAAAGTGACAAGAACCACTATAAATAAGAGATGATCTAGCTCATTTGTACACATACACTTCACACGCTCTCTCAGTCAAGTCTGGTGCAAGTTTGGAGCTGCAGCTGCAAGGATGGAAGGTGGATCTTCTGGGATGGTTCTTGGTCTCTCTCTCTACCACTATCTAGCCTAAGATGTGTTCCTTGTCCTCTAGTATCTCTTGGTGGTGTTCTTGGTGATATTTCTTGGTGGTATTATTGGTAAGTGAAAATGCAACTGCAGCTACTGCAACTAATGCATTTGTTGCAACTACTATAGCTGAGTATTGTTCTTGTTCTATGGATTTAGGACTTTCTGTTTGGTGAGCTATAATTGGAGAAATATAATATCTCTTGGTTATCTGTTGGTTCTAATGCTTCTTCCGGAATCATTCTATCTAGAAAAGGTTATGGTGCTCGGGGGTGGCTGTGTGCCTATGGTTGGTTGAAAATAGTGATATTGTCTATGGTAAAATGAGCACACCTATTATTTTAACAGTTCCTTATTCAAAAGGTTCCTTGTGGTACCTGAGGAAGACTTCGTATCACACTTTCAATACCCCTGGAGGGTGACTTCGCGAAAGCAAGGTTACTTGCACTGGGTAGGGCTGGAAGTGGAGGTTGGGGTAATTTCTTTTTATATCTTCATTGATATCCTCATCTCCCGTATTCAGAAGATCCCTACTTCCTTTGTTTGTTTGCACTTATATTTTAGGGACTTTGGTAGTGTGTGTTGTTTGATTTAGGATACTTTTAAGTGATTCTAAGTCTATGGTGTCAATTCCGAGATCTACCAACCAAGGAAACCCTTTTCCTGGGGAACCTTTTGTTTTTACTTATTTTGGGAACATTGGCCCACCTTATATTGCTACTTTGACTTTACCTGGTCTCACTATAGGCTTACCTGTACGATTTTTATCCACTCCAACTTTTCCCAATGTGCCCAATGTATCAATTGTAACTCCCCCATCCAAAGATTTTCAACCTCATGTTGACACCAACAAGACATCTAATCATGCACCTCGTAAGCCCAAATATCCTTGCAGGATTTGCAAGGGTGAGCACCGTCTTCGATATTTCCCTGGCATCCCCACGGTTCTAGGAGTGTGGTCCTAGGATTCCCTTCAACCTATGTCATCAGCCTCTGGTCATCATGCTGGTGACAAACCTTCATCTAGTGATAGTAATGTTGAGGAAAATAAAAGTAGAGTCAAGATTCCTTGTAGGTTATGTCAAGGTGGTCATCAAACTCAGATTTTCCCTCATATGGATGAAGCCTCGAAATTGTTATCGGACCTTGCTATTTCTCAGCAAAATATGTTTCCTCATTATCGCAAGCTTTCTCCCAACCCTCCATTAGTTGATAAATTGGTCGATATGACTTCATCATATGTCGATCCCACTCCTACTTTGAAGAGTGAAACCAAAGTTCTCGATCTAACTCTGTCATCGGTCGATCCCATTTTTTGCTTGATGTGTTTCCCTCATAACGAAAACATGGTGACCATAAACCATCTTTCATTCATTACCCCTCATATGAAAACCAACCATCTGACTTCACTAAATATTACTTATATTCAAGTGGTGTCATCCCCGTCATAGGTCAATTATGTGGCAACCTATCCCATACATTCAACTCTGAATGAGAAAGAATCTCTCCCTTATTTTGATTTAGATCTGGTATTTGACATGGTGATCTCTTTGATAGGGATATTAAAACCTAATCTCCCTACCCCTATCGCAACCCTCGACATGTATTTCTTCAAGAGTGTAGTTTTTCCATCTAGCGAAGGCCTCTTGAAAGTCATGATCGAGGATTGTCCCTTGACATGTATTCCTTCCAAAGCATTGTCCTCTTGGAATCCATGATCAAGTAGATGTCTATGATCATAGTTATTTTCTTGTGTCAAGATCGTTAAAAAATGAAACTGAGGTCTTAGAATCAGACCCAGAGGTTATGAGCATAGTTTTATTCATGTGTCAAGCTCATTAAAAAATGAAACAACCACCTCTCCCATTAAGTCGATTCATTCATTAGATCTTGTACTTGAACCTTCCTTTCTCTCTCCTTGGACAATTAATCGTGTTTCTTCCTCCCTCTATGGTGAACATTTTCCTATTCGTAGCCAGGAGTTCTATTGGATATAGAAATTGGCGACAAAAGAAGAGTTGGCAGATTAAACAAAGCTTGGGGGGCATGTCTCTAGCCCCTGGGCATCATGTTGGAGTTAAGCCCCTAACTTCTTAAGTTGGGGGGGAAATACCAACCACCCATGGGTATCTCTTAAAACCTTTGGACTTCACGTTGGGAAGTTATGAGCATAGTTTATATTCTAGTTTCAAGCTCGCAAAAAATGAAACCTACCCAAGCACAATTTTACTTTGTTTCAAGCTTGTGTAAAAATGAAACTAATGAACGAGCTTAGTATTTTTTCTTTCTCGTGCTCATTAATACATGAGAATAAATTACCGAGATCAGTATTTTTTCGTTCTCGTTCTCGTCAATACATGAGAATAGGTTACCGAGTATACTTTTATCTCTTTTATGGACTCGTAAAAACTATACCAAAAAGGAACTTTTTGGAGTTTCCTTTAATCTCTTTTCAGACTCTCTAAACATGAAAAGATTTTCAAATGATCTTGTTTCCTTTCAAACTCGTTAAAAGGATTAGAACAGGCATATTTCGAGTGGTATTTTACCCCTTTTTTGACCTTATTAGACTAATTATGAAAAATAGATACTCTATTCAAACATGATTAGAAGAGTTCTCCTAGGTATTGTTTTATAATTTTTTGGACCATGGAGACTAATTTCATGAAAAATTCCATTTGGAGTCTTCTTTATCAAATCTTTTCAGACTCTCAAAATATTGAAAGACCATCGAGTTTTCTTTCCTTGGACTCATAAAATATACACAAGGAAGGACCCATTTGGGACCGAACCCTTCCTTCTTCAGGCTTGTTAAACATGTAAAGATGGGAATAATCAAAGATGAGTTAACTGAGCATTATTTATCCTCCTCGGGCTCGCTAAAACACACAGAGGTACTCTCCTATCTGGGTGGGGGGGAATTTTGAGAAGTGGGTCAAGTATTTCATTCATGGGAGCTTGATGTCACCCTTGGACATGGAACGTATTTGAATCATGTGTGTTGTCATACTCCTTTGACTCCTTCAAAAGAGAACCCTTGGTTGTTGTCCCATTCCATGCGTCGTCATACTCTTTCGACTCCTTCAAAGAGATCCATTGGTTGTCATCACATCATCATACTTGGTCTTCATGCTCTGTTGAATCAATGCTACCAAGTCATTCATTGTGCCACCATATGTTCAAGGGAAGTCAACCTCTACATTTTCACCCCTGTGTTTGTTCACTATAATTTTATCCATCATTATTCATCACTATCCTTATTTGTTTCATGTCGATAATGGTGGATACATCATGGACCTCCTTCGATGAGTCTCTTTTCATCGACATCAACACATTATCTGGGAATTAGACTTAGAAACTAAGTACCTTGGATCCTACATGCCTCAATGGCAAGTTTCCTCACTTTTGATAGTGTGATTACATCATTGACCCCTGATTGATTGATTCCATGAGTGTTCGAATTTAGATCATCTATTCACATTCGATGGAATGTAATCAAATTACCTTGGGAATAATTTTCATCATTGGTGATTTCCCTCGCATTTGTTAATTATTTACATCATTGATCGGTAATCAAGTGGGTTCTACCATGTTCAACGTCAAGACCTTTATTCACATGGCTAAACTCGTACTATTCAGGACTGGGATTGAAGACCCTCGGAGACTATCTAGTAAACACTCATTTTTGTTATCTTCTTTCCCCAGGATGTGATGGGGATTATGAAGTTTTGATATATACCGAGACATAGATCCACATTGTATTGGTGTGTGGCTATGTTGTTTTATCATGTTGTAGATCCACTATGTACAATCTCGTGGCTACATTATGATTGAGTCATGGAGATATAGATCCACATTGTATATTTGGTGGCCATATCCTTAGTCAATACTCTCATGGATCAGCAATGTATTGGTCGATGACCATGCTTTGATACATATTATTTTGAGTATGGGTATGCCTACCTCTGGAATGTTATATGTATATTGATGGGTGTTTTCTTGCTTCTCCGACAGGTCTTTTGACTTCAATCCCTTGATTCCACATTATTACAAATTATTTTGGTCATCATTTCTATCCTCTGATCTCACACTTTGGGGGGAATATGTTATACGCCAATTTGTCACACCTAGCTAACTATCGCATTCCACTTTGCTAAGTGTCATACTGCTGGCATCTCACCTTAAGTGTCATGGTTGCAATGGAATAATGTCATGCAATAAGTTTCGCACTTTCCTGGTATTTAAACCTTGTTACGATGTAAAAATCACATGTCATGATCCCTTGTGAAGTTGGAGGAAGGAAGGCATCATTTGAGGGTCGAAATCTCACTTTCCCCCTTGTTTTTATAGACCTTTTTGACCATGGTCACCCCCTTCCTCACTCTAGGGGAGCGACCATCCCCTTGAAAAAGTGTTAGGGAGGCATATTGTTCACTCTGTCCACCTCTCTAGAGGAGAGACCATGCATATTTTCTCAAAACCCATGAATGTAGGGGTATCTTTCAAGGACTTTCTAGATGCTTCTTGGTTTGTTTTCATCAAGATATGATTCGAGTCTCCTTCTATCCTATATTGGGAGAAAGAATAACCATGAAGATAACTAATCCTTTACCAAGATCCATTATTTTCTCAGCTAAGTCCCTAATTTACCCTAGGTGATTGGGCTCCTATGAATCTATATAACTAGGCCATTTTATAGTGAGGGGGGGTGGAAGGAAAGCATACCAAATTTATGATCTTGTCAGGAGTGAAAAACCTTAGTTGTGTGAAGAAGATTGAATTGGATTCATGTTCAAGGGATAAATAAAGGAGCTTGAAGGATTGTAGCAACATCATCTGGTTGTAAGCTTCATGCTTTCATTAATATAAGAACTTGGACTATTTCTCTTATACTCTCTCATTTATTTCTTTTCTATGTGATCGTATTTTCTAAGTTATCAATAGGTAGGGTTTCTATTATTCAATCATAGATAGTAGTAGGAGAAGGTTTCTCTTGTTCTTATAGGTTTGACTACGCAAGGAGGGTTGCTTGGATTGGAGATCAACTACTAGATCAGCGAGGAAAAACATCATAAACCAGGTACACACACCTCTTATCCTTCTTTCTCAACCCTCCCACAAGAAAATATAATGGTTTGTTAGGAGGATGTTAGTGTCCATTTGTTAGAGGTTGATGCAAACCCCCTTCTCTCCTAAGGGTTGCTCGACCTCTCGGTCAAGGATCTTCGATTCTCGGAGTTGAATCGGATCTCTGAAACCTTAATGGTCCCACTTGTAATTAAACGCAGGCCCTTTCAGTCTTCTGGTACAATTTCTATGGCACCCGCAACCTCTTGCTTCACGCTACTGAACTCTCAAGTTTCAGGCGCAAGCTCCTCTCTCCTTATCCCCCTCTCATATGTGGCCTTGAGCTATGTCCTCATGTAAAAACACGGTTGCAGGCGCGGTTGAGAGTGGTTTCGTATCAACCCTAATTTCTCGGTGCAATTCACTACCAATCAGCACACGTCCCTTTTTCAATACCGTGGTTTTGATTGTGACCCGCTCTCAAATTTTTAAAGTCTGAGCACTTTCTATCCCCGCAATCCTATGTGACCGTCAATCTCACGATCTCTGATGGAGCCTCTCGATCAATGGTTCATATATGCCTCATTTCCTTCCTTCTCTCTAGATCACGCCCTCCTAAATCTCCATGATCTGTTGACACGTGCCCCTTTCAAATCAACGGTCATGATTGACTTCACCTTTCGGGCTTTGGGAGTTTCAACTCTCAACGCCTTCTTTCTCTGCAATGGCTATCTTCCGAAATGGAATATCTGCTGACACTTGTCCTTAAACCGATGACCCTAGCCACTTTGGGACTTCAGACTTCAGAAATCTCAACTCTCAAAATTTTCAAAATGATCTTCTCCAAAGCTCGCGATCTAATGACACATGTCTTCTGTAGATCGACAACTGCAATTACTTCGGATCTTCAGACTTCAAAAAACTCAAATTTCAACTTTCATTTTCCCTCAAAGTGCATGGATTTCTATCATGTGTCCTCTTGAATCAGACGGCTATAATTTACTTCGGGTCTTCGAGTTTCGGAGATCTCAACTCATAACTTCTCTAGAGTGATTTTATCTGAAGTTCGTGATCTATCACCACTCATCACTCTGGATCTAACGGTCCAGATTCACTTCGAAATTCAGGTTTCGAGAGTTTCAATTCTCAACTGAAATCCTCGAAGTGATTTTTCCCGAAGCCTCAGATCTATTGACATGTAATCCACCTAGCGATCGACGGCTGGAATCTATTTCAACTCTTCGATTATTTCTCTTCCTATGTGCACACAAAGGCTAAAGCTCGTGTAATTTGCCCAAATCCAGTGGTCTGGAATGATCTCGCTCCCTCCTAGATGGATCTTAGTCGGTGACTCGTGAAAACTTCAGAGCTTCACTCCCCTGAAGATTTATCCCACTATCTCTTCAAAGATTTTTCCTTTGAACCCTTTGACTCCTTAGAGGGTTACTTTGACACTTAGTCAAATTTCGGATATGTTCACTCCTTGCAACAAACTCTTATGCAAGATTTAGCTTCTTGCGGGCGATTGTGCACACCTTGCAGAAGTCCCTTTGCACTGCTTGCAAATGGAAACTTTACACTATCTCTTCTGAGCTTATGAGTCGAAACAGACTCAGTCCCTCCTTACAATATATTGTCATGCAAGACTTAAGTTCTTGTGGATGACTATGCACACCTTGCAACAGTCACTTTGCACTCCTTGCAAAGGGAAAGTTTCACGCTATCTCTTCTGAGATTTCTGATTCGAAACAGACTCTGTCAATGCACTCCTTACAGGTTGTATGCATACCTTGCATGAACTCAACGAAGAGAACAATTCAAACTTATCTAAACACTTCATAGTTTCATATACTCTATAACATAACTCATTCATTCATGAAAACAACAATAATAGGGAATTATAAATTGTAGCTACACTATGCATTGGATCAATTTTCCTCTGTTATATTCATTCAAAAGTAAATGGCTACATCTATGATAAAACAACAACAAAATTCAACAATAACTACATCACAACAAACTCCTACAAACTTGCAGTAGCCCCATTCGAGCGTACAAACTTCTATTTATCTTTGAGGGTTCTTAGGGTTCCCTCCGACTACTCGTCTACTCGAAAACAAAAACCTATCTTCAACTTAATTTTCATTACATCCAAGACTAGGAGTGAAACTTTATATCCTTCATGATCACCCGGCTCCCAAGCATTTGATCTTCTTCAGTTTTCAATCTTTTCAAAAATATTTGCAGGAAACACCAACGGTTAAGATTCTAAAATGATTCAAAGGCACGCTAAGGTGTTGAGTTGTCTCTCCATGTGTGCTTGCTGACGATGCTTCTGCATCATACTCCCCTGGATGAAAATTCATGGAATCTTATCCATGAGCTCCTGCACTGACTTTCCATGCTTATGGATATCAACTTCATTTTCCCAACTGGAATCTTCTATCGAGTGTCCCTTCCACTTGACCAAATATTCAAAATAGGTTTTCCTCCTAGTCTTCTTACCAATCCTCTGATCAACGATCTTCTCCATCTATGGTTTTTCTGCTACAGGCATCTGCTTCTCCAACTGAATCTTCTCCTTATCTTCGGATCTCTCTGTGTCATCTTTCCCATAAGGATACAAGTATGATATGTTGAATATGGGTGATATGCCCACATCATTTGGAAGCTCAATCTCATAGGCATTGGCATCAAACATCCTTAAGATTTTACATGGTCCTATCTTCTTTATCTTCAACTTGTTATATGTTCCCCTTGGGAACCTTTCTTTCCTAAGATGTTCCAGAACCTGATCTCCTACTTCAAATTGAATCTCTTTGTGATGTTGATCAACTTTGTGCTTGTACTCTTGGCTAGAGTTCTGCAACTACTCTCTGATCTGGCTATGGAGCTTCTGCATTTCTGCAGCAAAATATTATGCTCCGGTGCTTCTGATCTCACTCTATTCCAAGTCTCTCAACTCAACTACTCCTCTTGGTTTCATTCCATACAATATTTGGAATGGGCTCTTTCCAGTGCTCCTGTTTGGTGAGTCATTGTATGCAAATTCTACTTGTGGCAGAATCTAATCCCACTGATTATGATGCTCAGTAACCAGACTCCTCAATAAGTTTCCTAAACTTTTGTTCACCACCTTGGTCTGTCCATATGTCTGAGGGTGAGAAGTTGAGCTAAATGACAAATCTGTCCCCAACTTTTTCCAAAGTGTTCTCCAGAAATGACCAATGAATTTAATATCTCTGTCTGAGATAATAATTTTGGGTAATCCATGAAGTCGAACAACTTCCTTGAAAAATAAATTTGCAACATGTGTCACATCATTGGTCTTCTGGCATGGGATAAAGTGTGCCATTTTTTAAAATCTATTCACCACCACAAATATGGAATCACATCCTCTTTGTGTTCTTGGAAGTCCCAACACAAAATCCATGTTTATTGCATCCCAAGGCCTCTCTGGTATTGGAAATGGATGATACAATCCATTGTTCTATCTTTTACCTTTTGCATGTTGGCATATTTTACATATGTTCACAAAATTTATCGCTTATGTTCTCAAACCTAGCCAGTAATATGCACCTCTCAATTGTGCAAATGTTTTATCATGGCCTAAATGTCTAGGCAATCCTCCACTATGATTTTCCTTCAAAAGGTTATCCCTCATTGAGCATTTTGGTATGCACAATTGCTTGCCCTTGACAAAAAATCCCTCTTGAATTGTATACTCTGTCCATTGGATCATGTCTCTTAGCACAGGATTTATACATGCTTCGTATGCTTCCTTGAAATCTAGATCATCACTATACATTTCCTTAAGGTGTTCAAACCCTAAAGTCTTCACCTGAAACTCCTGCAGAATCAAACATCTCCCGCTCAATGCATCAACAACTTTGTTATCATTTCTAGAAATATGTTTTATGACAAAATTAAAATTCTGGATAAACTCAATCCACTTTTCATGCCTCTGATTCATATTTTCCCATCTAGTTATGAATTGTAAATCTTGGTTATCGCTATACAAGACAAATTCCTTTGGAACAAGGTAGTGCCTCCATTTCTTCAAGGCTTGAATTATAGGATAAAATTCCTTATCATATGTGGAGTACTTTCTCTTAGTCTCATTCAACTTCTCACTAAAATATGCAACCATTTTATTATCCTGGCTCAAGATTGCTCCATTGCAACTCCACTTGCATCACATCTCTCTTGAAATGTCTTTCAAAAATTTGGTAAGACCAAAATTGGTTGTTATGTTATCTTCTCCTTCAATATATTGAAGCTCCTCTCATCCTCCTCTATCCATTTAAAAGACTTGTGCCTCTTCTTCACTATATCCATCATTGGTGCACAAATTTCACTGAAATCCCTTATGAACTTCCTATAGAAACTTGTTAATCCATGGAATCTCCTCACTTCAAACATACTCCTTGGGGATGTCCATTCTTTGATTGCTTTCACCTTCTCTAGATCCATCTTCAATTCATTTGACTAGATCACAAAACCCAAGTAAATGAGTTATGTCCTCATAAAAGAGGACTTCTTCATATTTATCAACACCTTCTCCTGTTGTAGTCTCCTCATCACTAGTGTCAGATGTCTCAAATGCTCCTCTTTCGTCTTGCTAAACACCAGTATATCATTCATATATACAACCACAAATTTTCCAATGAAATCTTTTAGTATTTCATTCATCAATCTCATAAAAGTACTAGGGGAATTTGTTAAGCAAAATGGCATAACAAGCCACTCATACAACCCTTCATTTATTTTAAAGGTTGTTTTCCATTCATCACCTTCCCTCATTCTTATCTGGTGATATCCACTTTTCAAATCTATCTTAGAAAACAAATTTGCTCCACTTAAACAATCCATTAAGTCATTCATTCTTGGCAAATGAAATCTGTACCTGATGGTGATCTTGTTAATGGCTCTCGAGTCTATACACATTCTCCATCCTCCATCCTTCTTTGGGCTCAACATATTTGGTACTGCACATGGACTCAAGCTTTCTTTAACCAAACCCTTGTCTAACAAATCCTGGACTTGGTTCTTTACCTCTTCATTCTCTTGAGGTGTCAATCTGTATGCTGATTTTTTTGACAGGCTTTCTCCTGGTATCAAATCAATATGATGGTCAATACTTCTGATGGGTGGTAATGAGTTAGGCAACTCATCCACTACTATGTCAACAAAATTCTCCAACAGCTCCAGAACTTCTTCAGGAAAATCATCCATTGAAGTACTTGTAAGGAAAACTCTGGGTTTCCTCACTACAACAAATTGTATCTCATGTTCCTTCTTGACTTCTTTTAGGAGTTCATTCCCACTCATGAGAAGCATGCTTGTGTTGGATTCTTCTTTTACTTTCTTCTCCTCTATTGGCACCAACATGTGTGTCCTACCATTCTTCTCCAAGGTGTATGTATTTTTCCTCCCATCATGAATGACATTTCTGTCAAACTTCCATGGTCTTCCCAACAAGACATGACATGCATCCATGGGAATCACATCACACAAAATTTCATCTCTTTATCCTCCTATCTTAAATTCAACGAGGCATTGTTTAATGACCATTACCCGGTGTCCTTTCTGAAACCATGATACTTTATATGGATTTGGATGTGCAGTTGTCTCCAGCTCAAACTTCTCCACCATCTCTGTGGATACTAAGTTATCAAAGCTCCCACTGTCAATTATTACCTTGCATACTCTGTCTTTAGTCTTGCAAGTTGTCCTGAATAGACTGTTCCTCTACACCGGTTTTTCAATTTCCGACTCTGGTTTTAAGATAACCTCCCTCAGCATCAGGGATGTTCCATCCTATGTACCTTCTGCTTCAACATTCCTTTTTTGTGCTTCTGAAATGTGAGCTTCACCTCCTCCTTCTTTATTTCTCTTGGGACATTCCCAAGACATGTGTCATGTTTTTGCACAGGCATAACATCTTACTTCTCCTCCTCTACTTCTTCCTCTTCCTCTAGAATAATTTCTTCCACGACCTTGTCTTCCTCCTCTCTCTGAGTGACTGTGTGGTTTCTCAGTCCCATATTTGTATTTTTGTGTCTTATCATGGGAAACCCCCTTACCTTTGCTTGGGCTTCCCATCTTTGGATTTTTGTGTCTTATCATGGGAAACCCCCTTACCTTTGCTTGGGCTTCTTCCTTTGTTTTGTTGACTCTGTTTCTTGGCCAACTTCTCCTCTGCCTTCAGATAAATCTAATAAGCATCCTCTACTATCCTTACTGACATCATGTTGATCTCATCCTGGATTTCATATCTCAGGCCATTTATGTACCTGGAAAAATTTTCCTCATCCTTCTCTCACTGTCCAGTCCTGATATTTAGCTTGTAGAACTCCTCCATGTACTCTTTTATGGTCATACCATTCTGTCTCGGGTTCTACAACTTCCTGAAAAGATTTATTTGATAGTCTTTGGGCATGAATTTAGCCTTTAGCTTGGCTACCATTCCATCCCAATTCTTTATCTTCTGTTTTCCTTTGCTTCTCCTCTCAACCTGCAATTCATCCCACCATAGTAATGCATGCCCTTTGAGTCTGGTGACATCATGTCTCACCTTTTTCTCCTCATCGACATATTCATAGTCAAAATATTTCTCCAAGGATCTTATCCAATCCAACAATTCTTCAACATTGAGGTTGCCTTCATACATTGGGATGTCTACCTTATCTCTAGCTCCCAATTTAATAACCATTTCAAGAGCATTCTCCCCTGCAGCTTCTTCGACTTCTACTTCTTCACTTTACGCATCACTAATGTCCCTAGCATCAGGTGCCCTCCTCTGTGCTGCCTCCATTGCCTCTAATATTGCACGAAGCTCTCGCATTTCTCTTTCTACAACGTGATTGGCTAAAGGTAGCTCCACGTGTCTCCTCAGTGGCATTGTGTTGACTGTCTCTCACCCACAAAGTACACCTTTGAGATCTTCTTCATTTACTGAAAACAATTTCAAGATCTGATACCACTTGATGGTATCAGACTATATCCTTTGTCTCCTTCACCTAAAATCTACAGACGAAATCAGGCTATGATACCACTTGATGCAGACCCCCTTCTATCCTAAGGGTTTATCGACCTCATGGTCAAGGATCTTCGATTCTCGGAGACAAATTGGCTCTCTTAAACCTTAATGGTCCCACTTGTAATTAAACACATGCCCTTTCAGTTCTCTGGTATATGTTATATGGCATGCGCGACCTCTTCGTTTATGCTGCTGAACTCTCAAGTTTCAGGTGCAAGCTCCTCTCTCCTTAGCCCCCTCCTATATGTGGCCTCGAGATATGTCCTCACGTAAACACACGATTGTGGGTGCAGTCGGGAGTGGTTTGGGATCAACCCTCTTTTCTCCTTGCAATTCACTACCAATCGTCGTGCGTCCCTTTTTCAATACTGTGGTTTTGATTGCGACCCGCTCTAAAATTTTTAAAGTTAGAGCACTTTTTGTCCCTGCAATATTGCATGATGGTTGATCTCGGGTGGATCCTCTCGATCAATGGTTTAGATCTGCCTCCTTTTTCCTTCTCTCCTGATCACACCCTCCTAGATCTTCGCGATCTATTGACACATGCCCCTTTCAAATCAACGGTTGTGATTGACTTCGCCTTTTAGGCTTTGGGAGTTTCGAATCTCAACTCCTGCTTTCTCCGCAGTGGATATCTTCCAAAATGGAAGATTTGCTGACACCTATCCTCCTCAAATCAAAGGCCCTAGCTGCTTCGAGACTTCAGACTTTAGAAATCTCAACTCTCAACTTTTTCGAAATGCTTTTATCCAAAGCTTGCGATCTAATGACACATGTCTCTATAGATCAATGGATGAAATTACTTCGGATCTTCGGACTTCAAAAAAATAAAATTTCAACTTTCACTTTCCCTCGAAGTGCGCATATTTTTGTCGCATGTCCTTTTGAATCAGACAGATATAATTTACTTCGGGTCTTTGGTTTTCAGAGATCTCAACTCTCAACTTCTCCATAGTGATTTTATTCGAAGTTCATGATATGTCGCCACACTTCCCTCTGGATATGACGGTCCAGATTCACTTCGGACTTTGGGTTTCGAGAGTTTCAATTCTCAACTGAAATCCTCGAAGTGATTTTTCCCGAAGCCTTAGATCTATTGACACATAATCCACCTGGCTATCGACGGTCGGAATCTATTTCGAATCTTCGACTATTTATCCTCCTATGTGCACACAGAGGCTAAAGCTGGTGCACTTTGTCCAGATCCAGCGGTCTGGAATGATCTCGCTCCCTCCTAGATGGCTCTTAGTCGGTGACTCATGAAACCTTCAGAGCTTCACTCCCTTGAATATTTATCCTGCTATCTCTCTTGATATTTCTCCTTCGAACCCTTTAACTCCTTAGAGGGTTACTTTGACACTTAGTCGAATTTCGGATCTGTGCACTCCTTGCAACAGAATCTTATGCAATATTTATCTTATTGCGGACGAATGTGCACACCTTGCAGTAGTCCCTTTGCACTCCTTGCAAATGGAAACTTTACGCTATCTCTTCTAAGATTATGAGTTGAAACAGACTCAGTCCTTCGTTACAGTAGATTCTCACGCAAGACTTAAGTTATTACGGATGACTATGCACACCTTGTAGTAGTCACTTTTCACTCCTTACAAAGGGAAAGTTTCACGCTATCTCTTATGAGCTTTCTGAGTCGAAACAAACTCTGTCAACGTACTCCTTGCGGATTGTATGCACACCTTGCATGAACTCAATGAAGAGAACAATTGAAACTTATCTGAACATTTCATAGTTTCATATACTCAATAACATAACTCACTCATTCATGAAAACAACAATAACATGGAATTATAAATTGTAGCAACACTGTGCATTGGATCAATTTTCCTTTGTTATATTCATTCAAAAGTAAATGGCTACAACTATGATAAAACAACAACAAAATTCAGCAATAACTACATCAAAGAAAACTCCTACTAACTTGCATTAGCCCCATTCGGGCGTACAAACTTCTATTTATCTCTAAGGGTTCTTAGGGTTCCCTCCCACTACTCGTCTACAAGAAAAAAAAAACCTAACTACTACTTAATTTCTGTTACATCCAAGACTAGGATTGAAACTCCTAGATCCTTCATGATCACTCGGCTCCCAAGCATTTGATCTTCTTCAGTTTTCGATCACTTCAAAAAGATTTGCGGGAAACGCCAGTGGTTAAGATTCTGAAATGATTCAAAGGCGCGCTAAGGCGCAAAGTTGTCTCTCCACGTGTGCTTGTTGACAATGCTCCTACATCAGAGGTTGCATCACTTATACAAAACCCAAGTGAGGGGAACTCAACCTGTCTATAGGGGGAGAATTCTCACCACACTATCGTTGACAATAACCTTCAGAAATCGATGCAATTTATAAATATTTTTGCAAAAAACCATTTGCAATTTTCTTTGTTGAGTCACTTTTTCTTACTGCCATGAAATTTGCATATTTGGTTAATCTGTCAACCACAACAAAGATTTTATTCTTCTTGTCATACATGGGTAGCCCTTCAATGAAGTCCATTGATATCTCTTCCCAATTTTGGTCAGGAATATGTAGGGGATGAAGTAATCCTGGAGTCATAACATTTTCATCTTTATTCCTTTGACATATTTCACATTCAACAACAAATTTTTGAATATCCTTATTAATTCCTTTCCAATAGAATGATTGTCGTGCATTATAGTAGGTTTTGAGAAAACCTACATGACCTGTTGTTGGGGAGTTGTATGACTTCTTTAAGACTTTGATTTTAAATTTTGAAGCTTGAATTAGATATATTATGTCCTTGTACCATAAAATGTCGTTTTTTCCATTTAAATTTTGGGTTTTGGTCCAAATTATTGATTATGGAATTAGATTTAGGATCTTTGGCATACTCAACTCAGATCTCATCTAACCAATCATTAATCAATATTGTTGTTTCATATGCTCTTAATTCCTCATCTTTTCATGATAGTGCATCAACAGCTACATTGTCCTTCCTTTTTTTTGTATTATTTTTATGTCAAAGGTGGAAAGTTTTTCCATCCACTTTTGTTGTTCGGTGGACAATGTTTTTTGCCTTAGCAGGCATTGAATACTATTGTGATCAATACATATCAATAATATTCTTCCTAATATATGTTTTCACCACTTGGCTAATGCATTCATAATAGCTTGCATTTCCTTATTATAAGCACACTTTAACTCTTCCCTTTTGTTGAGCTTTTGATTTTCAAATGCTATTGGATGGCCATATTGCATTAACACTGCTCCTATTCCAATTCTCGATGCACCACACCCTACTACAAAGGGTTTTGTAAAATTTAGTGTTGCTAACACATGTTTATATGACATAAACCTTTTTAACGTTTCAAAACATTCTTTTGCATTGTTATCCCATTTGAAGGAATTTTTCTTTAATAGGTTTGACAATGGTGTTGTCAACTGAGTGTAGTTCTTGATAAATCTTCGATAATAAACTGTTAATCCAAGGAATCCCATTACTTTTGATATGTTTTTTGGTTTGGGCCATTTTGTGATTTCCTTGATTTTATTGGGGTCCACCTTGACTCCTTCTCGGGATATGATATGACCAAGGTATTCTACTTCCTCTTTCCAAACAAACATTTTGATAGTTTTGCATAAAACTAATTTTTTTCTAAGAGAGAAACTACCTATTCTAAATGCTTCATATGTTCCTTACAAGTCTTAATGTAAATAAGAATATCCTAAAAAAAGACTAGTATGAACCTTCTTAAGTAGGGTTGAAAGAGATGATTCATAGTGGCTTGGAATGTAGTTGGTTTTGATGATTACAACTGCGCGAAACATCCTCCAGGACACAGACCTGAGAGAGAGCCCATGAGTTGGGTGTGCCCATGAGATGGGTGTGTGGTTCCTATCTGAGATAGAAATGGAAAGTTATGTTGTCCTCCTCTGTGCAGAGAGTTGAGATGATACTCCATATGGTTCTCTCATGTAATGCAGTGAGAAAGAAGATCTGTTGAGTTGGACGTGAATGTGGCTGAGGACAGGTGAACGTGTGGAAAATCCCATGAGTTGGGTGCATCGTTATGAGACAGAGATGAAGCAATGTATTAGCCTCCTCTGAGAAAAGAGTTGAGATGATGTGATACTCCATATGATTCTCCTGTGTAACGCAATGAGAAAGAATATCTGTTGAGTTGGGCGTGCCTCTGGCTGAGCATAGGCGAATGTGATCCTAGTGGTTGAGAACTAGTGAGTGTGGTTCTCCTATGAGACGCAGTGATATAGAGTTGTGGACATCCCTGTGGTTGAGAACAGATGGATGTTCCCCTAGTGGTTGAGAACTAGTGGGTGTATGAGATTCCTTGCTATATTTTTCAAGATTCATACTTACCTGTAATCGTATTTGTGATTTAAAGGGTACAGGTCGGCCCCACCATAAAGTGAAAAATAATTAATGTAAAAGATAATTAATATGGTAATTATTAATTATATTGTGAGTTATTGAGGTCAGACCTATTGTGCCAATAGAAACCATTGTTGATAGGTTTATTCTAATATAATTAAAGGTGCATTCCCCATTGAGGAATTATATCACAAGTGTGAGTTTTAAAATTTCAGCAAGTACTTACTTATTGGGAAAAGTGCATACCTCTCTTGGGCGCTAGTATTCTAGGGTTTGTGAGCACCCTTGTGTGTGCTAGTATTTTATAGTGGTGGAGGTATTTCTCTTGAATAATATAGCAAAGGATTGGTTGGGTTTTCTTCCCTTGTTGAGAAGGGTTTCACAGGATACTTCTTGTGTACTTGTGCATGGTGTTTCTTCTTGTGATCTTGGTTGTTGCAACAAATTGTCTATGGTTTAAGTAAAATGCTAAAAATGGAATGAACTTCATGCTTAAGCCTAGATTATTGAAAAATAAACATGATATTAGAGCATAGGTCTTGAAGAACCCATTTCACAAGTAATTTTCATCCATCTTCTCTCTCTTGCAAAACCGTACGACCCTCCTAGGGTTTCCAACAATTATGTACGGACTACCTTTCTGAGAAGTTTTAGCACTTGGAAATTGGATGTTGGGGATAAAAAGAGCATAGGGGTGTACAGACTCCTTCAGCAGACCTCCAACAAGCTTCAGATTTCATTTCCGAGCATTTTGACTTTTTGGCCCTAGGGTTTCTAGGGTTTCGCTAATTTCTGTAGAAAATTTAGAATTAGGGTTTCTACAACACTTTGAAGGATCTCTTCAGCTCACCAATGTTCTCGTATCTTTCAAATGCTTATTTTTGGCAGTCATAAGTCCAAAAAAACCTAAAAGTGTTAGCCTTACATGATCGTTAGGTTTTCTAGCCCAATTGACAAGGGTTTGTGAAGAATCTAAAATTATGATGAACATAATCATGATGGAAGACAAGCTTGATGGATCAAGAAAACTCAATTCATGTAAGCCAATACTTCAAGGAGATGAAGACATCGACATCTCATCACTCGCAGGTATGGTCCCTACCAATGATAATACTTGGTTAATTGATAATGGTGCCTCCAAGCACATGACCGGTTTTAGAGATCACCTAAAAAAAATTGTTGAGAAAGAGACACATCTACATGTTGTCCTTGGAGATGATGCTAGATATAATGTGAAAGGGGTTGGAAATTCTAACTTCCAACTAGATTCATATATGCATCTTCAACTAAGAGAAGTATTATATCTACCTAGAATGAATAAGAACCTTGTCTCCATTTCTGCCTTGGAAGACAAAGGCTACAAGGTTACCTTCTCAGAAGGAAGAGTTCTTGCATGGAAGAAAGACTCACATATAAATTTTTCCAAGGTAATTGGTGTCCGAGAAAACAACTTGTACAGACTAACCATCAGACCAGTCTAGGCCCTGCTACACGACACTATCAGCTTGAGTGATCTATGGCATAGAAGACTTGCTCACATTCATTATAGAGCTCTCCCAGCTCTAGGGAAAATGGTAGCAGGTCTTCCGTAGATATAGATTTAGCATAAAAGTGTTTGCAAAGGTTGTTCTCTTGGAAAGAATGTTAAAGGATCCTTCTTGAGAAATGACAATAGATCCAAGGAAATCTTGGACTTGATACATTCAGATGTGTGTGGGCCAATGAATGTTGCATCTTTGAATGGGTACTTTTACTATGTATTGTTCATATATGATCACTCTCAGAAAATTTGGATTTACTTCCTGAAGAACAAAGATGGAGTCCTTGCAAAATTTCAAGAATTCAAAGCTCAGGTTGAGAACCTGACCAGAAGAAATATCAAGATACAAAGATTAGATAATGGAGGAGAATACACCTCCAAAGATTTCAACAATTTTTGTATTAAAGCAGGGATCAAGAGGGAGTTCACAATCCATTACAACCCTCAGCAAAATGGCATTGCAGAGAAGAAAAATAGAACTATCATCGAGGCAACTAAAGAAATGATACATGATCAGAGTCTACCTATGACTCTATGGGAAGAAGCATGCATGCCAACAGTGTATGTTGAAAACAGGAGTCCTCATCAGATCTTAAAGAACATTACTCTAGAAGAAGCATTCACGGAGTAAAGCCTGAGATTGAACACTTCAGAATATTTGGGTGTCAAGTATATTTTCCTGTACCCAAGGAGAAGAGATACAAGCTAGACCCTTCAAGGAGAAAGGGCACATTTGTAGGATACAGTGAATCCTCAAAGGCATATCGAATCTACATTCCTGGTCAAAGACAGATTCAAATAAGAAGAGATGTTACTTTTGAAGAAGAGATAGCCTTCCAAAGATCCAGAGAATCTCAGATGGAAATTCATAGTGAGACAATGCCTTCTCCCCCTTCAACAGTTCAAAGGGAGACATACATTATTCTAGTTGATCCAGTTGATCCATTTTTTCCAGCTTATCCAATTTTTCCAATTGACATGCCCAGAGATATTACAGTTGGACATAAAAGGTATGCTTGGGAATGACAAACTCTACAGGAAACAGAGGGACATAAATCCCCTCAAGGGACAACCAGAGAGAGAAAGAGACCAAAGATATTCTCAAGATACCTTTTAGCCATGAGCTATATCAATGACTCTGAGCCTTCTTGTCATGCAAAAGCTTCAGGTGAACAAGTATGGAAAGATGCCATGACAGAAGAATATTGGTCTATATTGAAAAATGATGTATGGGATATTGTTCCACGACCAGAAGGAAAGTTTGTAGTGACTTCCAAATGGATTTATAAAATCAAGAATGCAGTTGATGGAAGCATCGAGAAATACAAAGTGAGATTTGTAGCTAGAGGTTTCTCGCAATAGAGGGAGTTGACTATGATGAGACTTTTTCTCCAGTAGCCCAATACACTTCCATCAGTTCTATCATTGCACTAGTTTCTTCCAAGGGTCGGAAGCTACATCAGATCAATGTAAAGAAAACCTTTCTCAATGGTGAAATTGAGGAAGAATTTTATATCGAGTAGCTAGAAGGATTCATTATACACAATGAAAAATCTCATGTGTGCAGGTTGAAGAAAGCCTTGTTTGGACTAAAGCAAGCACCACATGCTTGGTAAGAGAAAATGGATGGATTCCTGATGAGTTTGGGCTTCAGCAAGAGTGTTACTGATCCAAACCTATATTATCACATTGATGGCAATGAGTGTTTGATCTTGGTCTTATATGTGGATGACCTTTTCCTCATAGGTTCAAAGAGACTCATTGTTGAATGCAAAAAAACATTGACTGCTAAATTTGAGATGAAGTATTTAGGCTTGATGCATTAGTTCTTGGGAATAGAAGTATGGCAGAGGACAAATGAGATTTTCCTGAGTCAAGGAAAATATACTGTGGAGATATTGAAAAAGTTCAGTATGACAGAATGAAAATCCATTCCTACACCAATGGTGATGGATTTGAAGAATATGAGTGATGTTAATTCAGGAGAGATTGATCCACTATTGTACAGACAATTGATTGGATCACTGATGTATCTGGTTAACACTAGACCAGATATATGTTATGCAGTGAATGTTCTTAGACAATTCATGAGCCAACTGAGACAGACTCACTGGATAGTAGCAAAACATGTATTGAGATACCTATAAGGCACAGTTGGTTATGGCCTAAGATATTCCTCCAGTGTAGACTTGAGCCTATAGGGATATGTCGATGCAGATTGGGCAGGGAGCATAGTGGACCAAAAGAGAACCTTCGACTATTGCTTTACTTTATGGTATGCCATGGTTTTCTAGTGTAGCAGGAAACAGAGCTCTATGGCACTGAGTACCACAGAAGAAGAATACATTGCATTGAGTGTGGAAATCTGTGAAGCAATGTGGCTTCGTAAAATTCTGACTGATTTATTTGATCATGAGATGGATCCTACTACTATTCATTGTGATAACCAAAGTTGTGTGAAGCTCTCTGAGAACCCCGTGTTTCATGATAGATAGAAACACATCGAGATAAAATATCACTATATCATAGACATGGTGCAAAGCAAGACAATACACGTGCAATACCTTCCTACCCATAAGAAAATCACAATTATCTTCACCAAAAAACTTGCCAAGATGAAGTTCGAGTACTTCCGTGAGAGACTTGGCATGGTGGAGAATCATCCCTAGATGAGAGGGATTATTGATGATTATAGCTGCATGAGACATCCTCCAGGACACAGACCTAAGAGAGATCCCATGAGTTGGGTGTGCCCATGAGATGGGTGTGTGGTTCCTATCTGAGACAGAACTGGAACGTTATGTTGGCCTCCTTTGTGAAAAGAGTTGAGATGATACGCCAGATGATTCTCCCATGTAATGCAGTGAGAAAGAAGATCTGTTGAGTTGGATGTGCATGTGGCTAAGCACAGGTCAACGTGTGGAAAATCCCATGAGTTGGGTGCATCATTCTGAGACAGAGATGAAGCGATGTATTATACTCCTCTGAGAAGAGAGTTGAGATGATGTGATACTCCAGATGATTCTCCCATGTAACGCAGTGAGAAAGAAGATCTGTTGAGTTGGACGTGCCTATGGCTGAGCACAGGTGAACATGATCCTAGTGTTTGAGCACTAGTGAGTGTGGTTCTCCTGTGAGACACAGTGAAATAGAGAGGTGGACATCCATGTGGCTAAGAACAGATGGATGTGCCCCTACTGGCTTAGCACTAGTGGGTGTATGATATCCCTTTCTATATTGTCCAAGAGTCAAACTTACCTATAACCCTATTTGTGATGTAAAGGGTACAAGTCAGCCCCACCATAAAGTGAAAGATAATCAATATGGTAATTATTAATTATATTGTGAGTTATTGAGGTCGGCCCTATTGTGCCAATAGACACCATTGTTGATAGGTTTATTCTAATATAAGTAAAGGTAAATTCCCCATTGAGAAATTATATCATGAGTATGAGTTTGGAAATTTCAGCAAGTACTTGCTTCTTGGGAAAAGTGTGCACCTCCTTTGAGCGCTAGTCTTCTAGGGTTTGTGAGCACCCTTTTGTGTGCTAGTATTTTATAGTGGTGGAGTTATTTCTCTTGAATAATATAGCAAAGGATTGGTTGGGTTTTATTCCCTTGTTGAGAAGGGCTTCCCAAGATACTTCTTGTGTACTTGTGCATGGTGTTTCTTCTTGTGATCTTGGTTGTTGCAACAAATTGTCTATGGTTTAAGTAAAATGCTAAAAATGGAATGAACTTCATGCTTAAGCCTAGCTTATTGAAAAATCAACAATTGGGGGATTTGTTAACTCAAAGGGAATCACCTTGAATTCATAGTGACCTTCGTGTGTTTGAAAGGTAGTTTTTGGCACATCCTCTAATCTTACTCGGATATGGTAGTACCCCGAACTTAAATCCAATTTTAAAAATAATTTTTCTCCATGGATTTGATCCAACAACTCATCTATGAAGGGTATGGGGAATTTTGTTTTTATAGTTATTTTATTTAACCCTTGACAGTCTATACATAGTCTGAAAGATCCATCCTTTTTTCGAACCAAGATTACTGGGGTTGTGTATGTGCTTCTACTTGTTGTAATAACCCCACATTTCAATAGGTCTTGAATTATCCCTTCTATCTCTTTTTTATGTTGGTGAGGGTATCGGTAGGGTTTGATATTGATTGGTGTTGAATATGGTTTAACTCAATTATATGCTCTATGTTTCTTTCAAGTGGAAGATTCATCGGTAAGTCTTGGAATACCTTGTATTATTTTTGGATTAATGCTTGAATCTCTTGGTGTTGATATTTGACCATTTCTACTGCTAATATCTCCATTTGATGACACTGTTCCACATAAGTTGGTGCTCCTTTTCGAATTATTTTCTCCATTTGTCATGAAGATATAATTTGGGTGGGAGGTGGTTGGAATCCATATAATTTATATCTTCTTCCTTCCCATTTGAATCTTATAAATTGTTTCTGGTGATTTGCAGAATAGGTCCCCAATGTTTGCGACCATTGAATTCCCATGACATTGTCTACTCCCTCCAAGGGCATTGTGTAAAATCTAGATTCCAATTCATAATATTCTATTTGAAGCTTGACCTTGTGACATTTTCCCACTCCAATTTTTTTTCCTTCTTCCACCATTACTCTTATATCTGCGGCTAGATACACAAATAGGTTTAATCTATTTGCAACATTTATTTCTATAAAATTATGGGTGCTCCCTGTATCTACTAAAATGGTGACATTCTCCTTTTTTACGTGCCCCTTTAGTTTTAATGTTTGTGGTTGACTTATTATTGTTATTGTTGCCAAACATATCTTGGGCATGACCTATTTTGGTTATGTATTGGGGGCATCACTTTCTTCTTTACTTTCGTTATCTAGGTCACTGTCAGATTTGTCTGATTCTTTCTCTGCTTCACAAGTATACATTTTTTTATTGTTGCATTTGTGCCCAGGTGACCATTTGTCTCCATAATATCGACATTTGTTTTCCCATTTCTTATTTGGGTCTTGATACCGGCCTTCACCTTCCCTCAAATGAGGTGGTACATACTTGTTAGACCTATCTACAGAGTATTTATTTGTTCTATCATCTAAATATTTATTTAACTTTTCTGTACTTGTGAATGATGGCTTATTGAACTTGTTTTTTTGTTTAATTATCCTTGTTGTGTGTCTAGCATCCTCGATAGTTTTAAGATTCCATAGTTTAATTTCAATATCGATGTAGTCCTTCAACCCACAAATATACATTTTTAACAATTGTTCCTTCATGAATCCACTTTTCCTTGTTTCCAACACCTCCCATTCATGTGTATAGTCATTTACGCTTCCCTTTTGCTTAAGATGCATGAACTTGTTATATAGGTCATCATCCTCTTCATCATGGAATATTTTTAGTAGGGTAGCTCTGAATTTTTTCCATTGGAAGGAACGAGCATCACATTTTCGGGACCACCATAGGTACCAATCATAAGCTTCTCCTGTAACATCCCCACTATAATCCCCAGTTTAATTAAAATTTATGTATATATAATGTGTGGCTACAACCAAAGCGATGTAATATTTGAATTGTATTTCTGTGTTTTATTAATAAATGTGATTCCAACTGCTAAGGGGACATATACAAGAGATGGGGGTTGAATTAATCCACAATAGGGAAGTGTGTATAAGATAATGGCCAAGAGGGGTTCAAGGGGGGAAATACCCATGTATATTTATTTAATCAATTTTCCTAAATTTGATAATTGTGTATGAACCTTCCCATTTCTGATTGAGTGTTCCCAAAGCCAATCATTGAATACATGTAACAGGGTGGGTGTGAGTGGTCACATCCCAAAGTTATTGGGCACATGGGGATTGAGTACAATCATCTTGGGGAAGAGTGTGAGTCAATAAAGGCAAGCCAAAGAGAGGAAATTTGTATGGGTTGGGACAACAATTTTTAGGCAGTCAAGTTTTATACATGAGAAGTAAGTAGAGAGAAAGAAATAGAGCTTGAAGTTGATGCAGCCATGGAGGGATAATTCTAGAGCATGCTGGAGCATATTTGGAGCGAATTGGAGTTGGAAAAATGAAGATCCATGTTTTCAGGTCTGAAGAGTGAACTCTTGTGTGAGTTGCACTAAAACAACAAGTGTTTGTTGTTGGTGTTGACAGTTTTCCTAGAAACAAATTCCCTTGAGTTCCCAACTGAGAGATTCCTAGCTACATGTGCTAGAGAGGCCCTAATAAACGAATGGGATGCCCAAGGGACTGAGATTAGTAAAGGCGTACATTCCTTGGGTTGGACAAGTCAAGAGGAAGAGAGCTAGTGGAAAACTGAGATGATTGTAGGAGAATGTTAGTTGGGTTGAGAGTTTTATGAGATGTGAGTGGATTGTGAGAGACCACCCTCTTTTGTAGATTGTTAGCCTCAACTCAGGGGTGACTGGTTGTTGAGATTTGGAACATTCAGTCTATGGTTGGGTTGAAATTGCATCCCAAGCAATTGGTTTCACAACTCTTGTTTAAAGATACGTGTTTTATCTTGTTGTTGAGTTATTTAAATGTGTTATTGTTGTGCATGAACTCTGTGTAAATGAGAACGATTTGTATGTTGTTGTAATGAGTTGTTTAGCTGCATTTCATGTTGATTATTATCATGTTGTAGATTCATCTATTTTCTGGTTATAGGTAGTAGATAAATCTGTTTTAATTCGTAGTTGTAAGCTACATGAAATGTGTTAACTATAAATGAATTAAATTAGTTAGCAGAAAATTATGTTTTTATGTTTATTTTGCACCATAATGTCCCTTGGTTGGACTGGGGGACTTTACATTATGGTATCAAAGCTTTTGGTTCAAACATCGGGCTTGTATGGACCAATATGGCTGCAAATTCATGAAATTTGGCGTTGCAGACTTTGTCTGTGACAAGTTTGGGGAAAAAAAGGAGATTTTAGAGAGAAATCCCCAATTTTGTGAATCAAATTTGAGTTTTAATGACTTCAGATAGTTTGAGATGGTTAATGGAAAATATTGGTGAAGTTGCAGATCGAAACCTGACATGGAATGGTCAAAATTTGAGTTTTAATGGCCGCATGTAGAGTTACAGGCAATTTGTAGAAATCAACAGTTGAGATCATGTTTGATCTCGTGAATGACGGTCGAGATTCACTGTGATAAATTTAAAAAATTATAAGGATTCAACCATTTGAAAGGTTGATGGGATCAACGACCAGGATTAAATCAGGGGTTATGAAAGGGAGCAAATCAAAGGTCTAGATCAATCAAAGAAAAGTCAAAAATTTTCTAAGTGTTAAAGTTCACCAAGAGAAATCGTTGACATTCGATGGACGGATCGGCCGAAATGGCGAAGATTTTGGTTCGACCATAAGACATCTATAACCATCGATGGCCAATGGTAGGGGGTTGGACGAATCTACCGAATTGTTTTCAATCGTTGATGGTCGATGGGTCGATATTTGGATGTCAACTGATTCAGTGAAGTGTCTCAAATAAGAAACAAAAGTTGTCGATGGTCAAAGATCGGTCGAATTTGGTAGAGTGTTCGAACCAAGCAAGATAAGTCATCAAGGGTCAATTCATAGATGGTTTTGCGTCAATCAAAGTCGGTGAGTTATCTATGTTGTCCAAGAAAATCAGTCAATGGTCAATGGGGGAAAGAGGATGATGACATCATCATCAACGTGTCATGCCATGTCAACATCCATGTGTCATGCCACATCACCCAAGTTGACACCTCAGTATGATGTGTCATACGATGTCAGCAGCTACCACGTCACCCAACAAAAGTGATCGATGGTCAAGTCGACTGATTTGGGAGAGCGTTCGATAGTCATCGGGGATCGTCGATCACCAATGGGCTAGTGGTCGGGCATCGACAATTTCAACGGAGAGTTTTTCATTTACCATCAAATATTGTCAATGACCAATTTAAGAGTTGTTTGAAAATCGGGTGTTGGGGAATTGGACCGACAATCGACGGTTGGATCGGTAGTTTTGGAAAAACGTTTTGCGTATCCAAAGGATGATACTAATCATCGATGGCCGAAAAGGTCAGATCAATGGTTGTTGTGCATCATTATTTGAGATCAGCGATTAATATTTAAAGAATTGTTCCAGTAATAAAACAATGAATTTTGTGTGAAATTTTCATATTTTTGAAGGTCATTAACTTTCAGGGCATTTTTTAGGCCCTAAACGACATTTTTTGCAAGTCAAAACCCACAAGAACAGAGTGTACCAAGACACACTTTGTCTCTGTAGCTCAAATAAAAGAAATCAAAGAGAGATATCCAATGAGCTAAATGGTTTGTGAAATAGAGCTTATATGAGAAAGTTACAACCAAAACAATGATGGTAAAATTTTGGCACCAATATTACTTCCAAAGGGCATAACTCTATGCTCAGAAGTTTGTTTGGGGAAAAGGAATAGTCGATGGAAAATTTATGACCTATAGAAGCTATTGGTGGAGTCATATTTTGGTTATGGGTACTTGAAAATGTGCAGGAAAAGAAATAAGACACGTGTAGCATACATGCGTAAATTGAGTAAAATAACCTAAACTTCTCTGGACCATAACTTTCAGCTTGGACATCGGATTTGAGAAAACAAATAGTCGTTGGGAATGTATTGAGTAGAAGACATATTCCAACCCATAATTTTGATTTTGGCAATTAAATTTCTTGAAAATTAATAAATAGATTTCTATAGCAGTAAAAAGAGTGGAATTGCAGCATGTAGTTGTTGTAACTTTTCACATAGAAATCATAATGAGGCATGAGTCCAATCATTAGGAAGATGTTTATGGGAGGAATGCATCAAGAAAATCAAAATTTGAATTGGTGAAATGTGTCCTGTTACCTCCAACCTAGAGGTAACTAAGGATATTATCTCTCAAGGCCTGTAGACATGGAGTGTCG
Source organism: Picea engelmannii (assembly GCA_009831015.1). NCBI lineage: Eukaryota > Viridiplantae > Streptophyta > Pinopsida > Pinales > Pinaceae > Picea > Picea engelmannii. The sequence continues at coordinate 100,586 of ML795893.1, forward strand.
AGAGCCAGATGGACAAAGCATAGCCCTGGAGGGGCCCTTCTTTTCATTGGTCCATCCTACACATCACCAATAGTAGAATCCACCACAATGAACTGGTTCCTACAAGGCAGTGGGTCTTTCTCCATGAGGTAACAATTATGGGTATCATGGTACATATCACTATGATATTTAAATCATTTGAACATGTTTCAAAGGATCTTTCTTTATTTTCAAAACATTTTCTTGGAATTTATGCTCTTTGCCTTATTTAAACCTGAGAGGGGTGTCATTGTGTCCTAGTAAGTTGGTTACCCTTTGGAATAGGTTTATACCAGGTGGTTCTTTGAAAATTCATCGTCCGCTCCTTGCCATACTTGTCACTTTCCATACCTTTTTCCCCTCCATCTCCCCATACTTTTGGGATCTTTGGGTGTATTGACCCAAGAAGGGAGTGTACCTTACCTCGTGGGAAGAAGGGGTTGAAGTCCCAGAGGGTAAAAGTAGTTGGAAAAGATAAAATCCAATCATAAAACCTTTGAGATGCTTCACCTAGGGATCCCCGAGAAAGCAATGAAATGCTTCTCTGTAATAATAGAGGACCCACAAAATGAATGATAATGAATACTCAAGGTATTAGTTAGGGATAGGAGGTCTCATCATGAGCTGAACTATCATTATCAGAAGTATTTAGCAGTATGAAATTACCATCATCTGGTCACCAAGCCAAGGTAGTGGCTCTTAGTTACATGATTGAGGGAAAGGGAGTCTCATCATGAGCCAAACATCTCATTTCCGCGAGGTATTTGTGAATGAAACTGACGTATCTGGACACCAAGCTAGGAAAATGGCCTTCAATTAATTCCTTGAAACATGAAAGAAACATGAAAGAAAAATCTAAGAAGAAGAATGGAAAAAAAATGGGCTTGGAAAAAATTGCATTGAGGACAAGGTGCAGCTCACCCTCCTCAAAGGCACCCATAGGTACCCTTGTATGCCATGAACCCTGTGCCCAAAAGTTTACCCCACACAATATCACATACACACATGATTAGGATAGGTTCCACTTGGGAAACACCCTAGACCTGGGAGTCATTAACCCAATAAGGCATCTTGAGACCCTTCCCAAACCTAAATTTGGCAAGTCGTATAATGTCCTTGAGCATTTTTTTAGTTTAGGGGGGGTTTGATGCACATGTTCAGGTGCTTTGATTATTAGATGTGATTTACTTTATATGATACTTGTGACTCATGGATCCCTAGAGAGCGTACCTATTGTCTTTGTAGGACTTTTCTCGGTGGATAGGTATTCATGAGGAGATTATCAGTTTGGACCTTCGTGAGGGATTGAAGCCCACGTATGGATGCAGAGACCCCATGCTTAGGGAAATACAGTGATGGAAAACTTGCATGATGAAGGAAGAGTTCATTTCCTTTGGAGTCACTTTAGCAGACCTAGATGAATGGTTCTCAGCTCCTCCCACCTGGAAGTTATCCCTTGGAGGCCTTAAACATCACCCTAGTAACCCTAGATGTCACCCAAGGATAGGGTTTGATATTTCAAGGACATTGATGAGGTTTTGGCATGTGTGGGCATAAATTAGGGCCTTTGGAGGCCTAGAGTTGAAAATTACTTGCCCAATGTCCCACCTATGGGGATTAATGTCACCCTAGAGGTGAATGACGTCATCCTTAAGAAGATTTTTTATGTAATTTTGTGTAAATTTATTTGTTGAAGTCAATGTTCAGGGTCAGCCCTGATTTTTTGACCTAAAGTAATTAAAGGTCAAATTTGGTATAAATAAATAAAAAGTGACATTCATTTTGATGATAACTCTCATTGTGGAAGACAAGAGGACTGGAATTTTCACCCTCTAGAGGATTACTTGGTTGATTAGAACCTAGGAGGACTAAAGTTATTACTCCTCCTAACCCTCTTTTCCCTTCTTAGGTCTACATTATCATTATGTTATCAGTCCTAAAGAGAGTTGCCATCCTTAACTCCATTACCCTCTTGAAGGCACTAGTTTCCAAATCCCATCTCCTTGACAAAACTATCAACCTTAAAACTTGAACTTCCACTTGTTATGTTGCTAACCTAACCTACCAACCTAGCCTAGAACTACTAACTTTTAAACTGTTGTTGTTATAATCACTGCCACAACCATCCTAAAGAAACAAATTGTTTGTGTAATCTACATTAAATGCTATCTAAACACTTCTAAAGTTGCTTATGACATTTGATTATCATTCTTCCTAGTAAATGATATCTTTTCATTGTCTTTTCAAGCAATCTTGAGGAATATTTCTTGCATTTGTTACAAAATACCTCTTGTTGTTGTAAACTTTCATTTTGCTGCAATTTTATATCAGCTAGCATATATTTCATTGGTTTATTTTCTGGTCTAAGAATTAATATCATTTTTAGTACTTAAAACTACTATATATATTTTCCATATTGTTATCTTGTTAAGGGAAGGTACATTTCACTTATGCATTTGCTTCATTTTTTAAGACATAAACCCAACAATACCACTTGACTTGAGTGACCAGTGAGAAGGGGGGACAATATTTACATCTTTGTTTCATTTCACCATCCCCTTAGGTCACTAGGGACGTCTCCTTCGGGTAATTTTATCTTACTCCTAAACAGAAAGGGGTTTCCTATTAAGGTGACAGTGATAGGTCACCCCCTTGTTACACCAATCTAGATTTACTTGCCTTGGGCTTTGGGCAAGTACTAATTGTGCGATAACATGTCCTTCATAAATTGATGAATAAATAACCTATATTCTATATGATGAAATTTTTTATGCTATACATATTTCTAACAGTTATTATTACTTGCACCTTTCTTGCAAAATTAAAGGTACAGAAAGAAACTTTAGTTCTTATATGAGGATTGGAGGCATGAAATATGCTCAAGGATCTTACAACCATGAGGAAAAGATCATAGGTTTGCATTTCAGCATGGGGAATGTTGAGACAAATTCAAATGGAAGAAGATATAGGTAAGATCTTGTCACTATGAGAAGCCTACGTAGGGAAGTGTAGAGCTACAGAGCTGATAATGAAAGGATTATGAAGGCCCAGGAAGAGATACTTCAGAGCTTGAATATGTTTCATAAGAAAGTTAACAAATATTATGGAACCAAGCAAGAAACTAGTGCTAGACAAGTATTAGCATCTAGATCCCATAGAAAAAGGGATGATCATGGAAATGATAGGAAGCCAAGAAGCATGAGCAGGCACCATCATTATCCAAGGTAATCCACTAGAAGAACGCATGCAAGTTCAGGACCAGGAATAAACCCAAGTGTGTATCTTATTCGAAGGAAAAGAAGAAGGCCTGAGGAAAACATATTGCAAGGTGAACTCAGGAAAATCAAGCCACCTACTTTCAATGGTGAAAATAGGAAAGGAGAAGAGGCAAAGGCCTAGCTGTTGGAAATGAATAAATATTTCCATCTACATGATTACCCCTCTCGGGTAGAAGGCAGAAGTTCCACCTACCACTTGCAAGGAAAGGCAACCATGTGGTGGGATCAACTTAAGAAATCCAAGAACCTTGAAGAGAAGAGGATCTAATGGAGGCATTTCAAGGGATATTTCCAAGATAATATTTGTCTGAGCATTATTATGAAATAAAGATGAAAGAGTTCTTTGAACGCAAGATGGGAACCATGGAAATGGAGGAATATGAGAAGAGGTTCATTGAATTATTGAACTATGTTAACTTCATAAATTATGAGAAGGTTAAAATCAATCCAAATGTTTCTAATTGGGTCACCCTCCTTCTATAGTGACAAGACACAATATGATAATCCCAAGACTTTGGAGGAAACCATAAGGAGAGCAAGGTACCTTAATGAGCAAAGCAAAGGAAGGCTAATTTTCCAAAAGCTTGGGATGACAAGATGAAAGGGAAAAGGGATCAAAGGAAGAACGGTTTTAAGCCACCATTTTCTGAAATAACTACCAAGCAAATCAGCAAGTCCATACTACCCAAAATTATCAAAAGAATGCAGATTCATTTGGGAAAAGGACAAGGCAGCAACATGTTCAATGTTGGGGATGTGAGGGAAATCACTTATATAGGGTCTTCCCTCATAAAGGAGAAAGAATGAGGATTGTATAAAATATTCAAGAGGATGAAACAGTGGAAGACATGGGAGGAAGCATGCCAAGGATTTATGTAGCCTTGGACAATAAGCATGCAGAGTATCAATCCCCTGTGATCGAAGTGGAAGGTAAGATTGATAACCAGCCCATAGCAATTTTAATTGATTCTGGAGCTATCCATAGTTACATAAATGCTAACATTGTTGAAATACTTCACTTGAAAATAAGTAAGCATAATAAATATTGGTTAGTTCAGTTATCCACAAGGGCTAAGAGGAAAATCAATGAGTTGGTTAAACATTATCAAATAGACATGAATGGACTCAACACGAAGGTAGATGTAAACATCATACCATTGGGTTCATATGATTGTCTAATTGGCATGGATTGGTTGGAAAAACATCATGTTGTCCTAGACTTTTACAACAATACCATTACATGTCTTAATGAGAAAGGGAAGTAAGAAAAAATTCAAGGCATTCCAATAGTTGTAGTTGTTAGAGAAATTGCAACTACATATTTGAAGAAGATCTTCAGGAAGGGATGTCATATGTTTCCAGCCCATGTAGAGGAGGAAACCAAAGAAAAAGTGGCAAGCATTGAATACCATCTGGTCTTGAGGGATTTTGAAGATGTTTTTAGAGCAATTCCAGGATTGCCACAAAAGAGAGACATTGATTTCTCTATTTATTTGGTGCCAAGAGTTTCCCCAGTGTCTAAGACACCTTAAAAAATGGGCACACCATAATTGAAGGAGTTGCGGATGCAGCTTGAACAAATTTTGAAGAAGGGGTATATACGACCAAGTGTGTTTCCTTGGGGAGCCCCAATAATTTTTTTTAAGAAGAAGCATGGAACCTTAAGGTTGTGTATTGATTTCAAGAAGCTTAATAAGGTTACCATAAACAATAAGTATCCCTTGCCAAGAATTGATGATTTGTTTGATCATCTGAAAGGTGTGAGAATATTTTCAAAGATTGACTTGAGATCAGGCTATCATCAAGTAAAGATAAAGGAATAAGACATCAACAAGACATCATTCAGAACAAGATATGGGCATTATGAATTCACGGTGGGGCCATTTGGACTATCAAATTCCCCAGCATCCTTTATGTGTTTGATGAATGGAGTGTTCAAGGAGTACCTGGACAAGTTTGTAATTGTGTTCCTTGATGATATCCTCATCTACTCTAAATCAGAAGAGTAACATGAGAATCATTTAAGAATGGTATTGCAAGTGTTAAGAGAGAATAAATTGTATGCTAAGCTAAGTAAGTGCATCTTTTATCAAAATAAGATTCACTACTTGGGGCATATAATATTAGCAACAAGGATAGAAGTTGATCCTGAGAAGATAGAGGCCATTAGAGGATGGTCAGTGCCAAAGAATGTGACATAGGTTAGATAATTCATGGCTCTTTCCGGTTATTACCGAAGATTCATAAAAGGATTCTCAAAGATTGCAATTCCAATAACTTCTTTGCAAAAGAAGGGAGTGAAGTTTGAATGGACTTCCAAGTGTGAAGAGAGTTTTCAACAGTTGAAGGGAATATTGACAAGTGCACCAATATTGAATATTGCATATCCAAATGAATATTTTTTTGTTTGCATCGATGCATGCAAGGAAGGACTCGATGGAGTTCTCAGTCAAAAGGATCAAGTGGTATGCTATGCATCCAAAAAATTAAAAAAGCATGAGAGTAATTATGTTACACATGACTTGGAGTTAGAAATGATTGTACATGCATTGAAAATATGGAGGTATTACCTTATGGGTAGAAAATTCGAGCTAAGGATAGACCAATGTGGTTTGAGGCATTTGTTTGGACAACCAACACTAAATGCCAGAAAAACTAGATGGTTGGAATTTCAAAGTGAATATGACTTCGAAATTAAACACATAAAGGGAAAGGAAACTAAAGTGGCCGATGCACTCAATAGGAGAGCTCATGAAGTGCATATTGCAGCTATCAGCATGTACAAGACATATCTGAAAGAAAAAATTATTGTAGCAGCAAATTCATATCAACACTATGTGAAAATAAAAGAGAAATTACAACAAGGTAATTTTCAGTTGAAATTTAATTATTATGAGTTGAAGGAAGATGGAATTCTCATGTACAAAGGTAAGGTGTATGTGTCTAATTCCAATGAGCTGAAAAATGCAATGTTGAAGGAGACGCATAATGTGCCATATGTCGAGCACCCAGGATATTAGAAGACAATTGCATAAATAAGACGCCAATACTTTTGGCCAGGAATGAAGAAAGAAGTGGCTAATTACATAGCTAGATGTCTAGAATGTCAAAAAGTGAAGATTGAACATAAAAACCCAGTAGGTTTTCTATAGCCATTGCCCATTCCGAAATGGAAGTGGGAAGTTGTCATGGTTGATTTTATTACTAAGATGGAAAGGAAAGTGAAGCAACATGATTCCATCATGGTGGTGGTGGAAAAATTGACTAAAACAACACATTTTATTCTAGTAAATACTACACACAAGCCAACAAATATTGTAGAAATTTATATGGAGTTGCTAGGTTACATGGAGTGCCTAAGGAAATAGTTTCAGATAGATATCCAAAGTTTACTTCCAATTTTTGGAAGGGTTTGTTCAAGGGATTTGGAACAAATTTAAACATTAGTACAACATATCATCCAAAGTCAGATGGGAAAACAAAAAGAACTAACAGGATAATTGAGGACATGCTTAGAATGTATGTGTTGGATCATCCATCAAAGTGGGAAGATTATATTCATTTAGTTGAATTTTCCTACAAAAATGGGTATCAGGACTCATTGAAAATGACTCTGTTTGAAGCATTGTATGACAGAAAATATAACACACTAGTAAGTTGGGATAATCCATCAGACAGAAAAGTCATTGGACCAGAATCGTTAAAGGAAATGGAAGAGAAGATGGAAAAGATAAAGCGGAATTTAAAAGCTACCCAAGATAGGAAGAAACGTTATGCAGACAAGAACAGAGTTTTCAAATATTTTAAAATTGGAGAACATGTGTTCTTAAAATAGAAGGCAAAGAGAAGTACTTTGATAAGATTAGGAAATTCCCTGAAGTTGGCAGCAAGATATTGTGGAACTTTTGAAATATTAGAGAAGATAGGGCCAGTTGCATAGATGTTAGCATTTTTTGCATCCATGAGAGTGCATAATGTATTTAATGTATCATTGTTAAAAAAATATGTGTCTAATCCTAACCACATAATTTATTGGAATGTGATCCAAGTGGAGCACGAAGGGGATTTCCGGGTGGAACCAGTACGCATCCTGGATCGGAAATTCAAACTGCTCAGTAATAAATCCATAGGGATGGTAAAGGTTCAATGGACCTGCTACAGTACTAAATATGCTACATAGGAGCATGAAGAAAAAATGCACGTGAAATACCCACAAATGTTTTACAATTTCGAAGAAAACATAATGCAAGACTCCATTTTGAGGAGCTAAAATTCAGGAACCACATCTCCAAGTCCTAACCAACTATGTTGGGGACCTTGATAAAAGAATGGATCATTCCTTGGGTTATCCTTGATAAATGGATGGTACATCCCTTGGGTTATCCTTGATAAATGAATGGTTCACTCCTTGGGTCGGCAAGTTGAGAGGAACATGAGATTATGGTCAGAGCTGTTGTTGGAGTTGTTAAATTGTTAAATGTTTATTTCTAAATATTTTGATGTAAATTTGTGTATATGTATATTGGCATAGAGTGCACCGAGGATGGCACAAAATTGTAGGGGAGGGGGAATGTACCATCCCCACTACAATCCCCAATTTAATTAATGCTTATGTATATATAATGTGTGGCTACAACTAAACTGATGCAATATGTGAATTATATTTCCTTGTTTTATTAATAAAATGTGATGCCAGCTGCTAAGGGGACATGGACAAGAGATGGGGGTTGAATTAATCCACAAGAGGGGGGAGTGTCTAAGATAATTTCCAAGAGGGGTCCAAGGGGGGAAATACCCATGTATATTAATTTAACTCATTTTCCTAAATTTGCTTAATTGTATATGAACCTTCCCATTTTTTATTCAGTGTTCCCAAAGTCAATCATTGAATACATGTAAGAGGGTGGGTGTGAGTGGTCACATCCCAAAGTTATTGGGCACATGGGGGTTGAGTACATTCATCTTGGGGAAGAGTGTGAGTCAGGAAAGGCAAGACAAAGAGAGAAAATTCGTATGGGTAGGGACAACGGTTTTTAGGGAATCAAGTTTTGTGCATAAGAAGAAAGTACAGAGTAAGAAACAGAGCTTGAAGTTGATGCAACCATGGAGGGAAAATTCTAGAGCATGATGGAGTGTATTATAAGCGAATTGAAGCTATAAAAATGAAGAGCCGGGTTATCAGGCCTAAAGAGTGAACTCACGTGTGAGTTGCACTAAAACAACACATGTTTTCTATTGGTGATTATAGTTTTCCTACCAACAATTTCGCTTGAGTTCCTAGCTGAGATATTCCTAGCTACATGTGTGAGAGAGGCCCTGATAAATGAACGGGACACCCGAGGAACTGAGATCAGTGAAGGGGTACATTCCTTGGGTTGGACAGGTCAAGAGGAAGAGAGCCGGTGGAAAATTCGAATAGTTGTGGGAGAATATCAGTTGGGTTAAGAGTTTTATGAGTTGTGAGTGGACTATGAGAGACCACCCTCTTTTGCGGATTTCTATCCTCAGTTCGAGGGTGACTGGCTGTTGATATTTGGAACAGTCAGTCTATGGTTGGGTGGAACGTCCGTCCCAAGCGGTTTCACAACTCTTGTTTAAAGATAAGTGTTTTAACTTGTTGTTGACTTATTTACATGTGGTATTGTTGTGCATGAACTCTGTGTAAATGAGAATGATTTATATGTTGTCGTAATGAGTTGTTTAGTTGCATTTCATGTTGATTATTATCATGTTTTAGATGCATTTATTTTATGGTTATAGGCAATAGTAAATCTATTTTAATTCGTAATTGTAAGCTACATGAAATGTGTTAACTATAAATGAATTAAATTAGTTAGCAGAAAATTTGTTTTTATGTTTATTCTGCACCGTAATGTCCCTTGGTTGGACCGGGGGACATTATATCTCCTTCTAAATTGTTGGAGGTTTTCATTAATTTTTCTTGTTCGTCCAACGGGGGGTTTAATTTGAAAATTCCATCCCTTTTGTTGATCCAAACAACAACTCCTCTATGGTCCTTGTCGTCATATTTCGGTAACTCCTTTTTAAAGTTTTGGTAATCTCTATCTTGAAATTTGTTTCTTGAAAACATTATCTCTTGTATTTCATGGTGTCCTTGATCCTCTGGTTTTTGTGATCCTGGACTTTCTGGTGGACTTCGAAAGGCTAAGGGTTCTGCGTATAATGCGTCCATTCATTTGGTTAATTAATCAATTATCGCAATCTGTTCATTAAACATCCTTGTATTTTTGTCCTTGTTGTTACCTGATGCAGGAGCATCTTTCCGACTCGACAGATGTGTTAACAAATCAACATGTCAACACACATTTGGAGATAGGGAGAGGCACCAACCCTCTCATTTTAAAAATTCAAATTATAAAATTAAGTAAATTTATGTGTAAGAGTGATAAAACGCCAAAGCCATGCCCTTGGACAGGTGTGGATCGGTTCATTTAAATGACTGATTATAATCAGGTCCAGATCTGTGTTGGGTCTGGATCTCCTTTTGATGTAATGAGTCATAGGTTAAGGTGTCTTAAAAAAATAGTGATAGCACTAAGGCGGTGGAGAGGATAATCTCGGTAGAGCCTCTTTTGTAAAAATAGAGAGAGATATTTGTAGCTAGATTTTTTAGATGAGATTAGATTAGAGAAGAGATAGGAGGTAGAGAGGAGCCAAGACTTTGTTACAGACAGAGCTTCTATACACAGTTGTAAACAAACATTTATATTAATACAAGAGAAAGAAGTTTTTCCTACATATGAGTTGTCTGCGTATGTTTATGTGTTTACGCATTTGAATGATATATGTGCATGTTCATGAGTTTATGATGTAGATGTATGTGTTTGATTTCATATACAGGGAGAGTCAAAACAGAGGAATCATAAATTCAAGGGAGGAGCCTCAGAGTTACTGAACACTCTGAAGGAGAGACTGTGCAAAGGAAGGCATAGAAGAAAACAGAATTGTTGAGGATTTTGTAGAGCTCTGCCAGGAGGGTAGTGAGAAGATACAACCGTGATCAAAGAGGACTCTATTTCGAGTTCTGTAATAAGAAGAAGTGTTGGAGGATAAAACATTTACAGATTTGTTGAATACTCTGGAGGAAGACCTATGCAAGGGGTGCACCAAGCCAACACTCGGATGAAGTGTTGAAAGACAACCATCTGAAGGTTAGTCTAGCGCAGGGAGTGAGCACAGAGAGAACTTGTGTCAAGTTTGTAAGCCCAGAAGGTTGAGCGTCGAACGTTCCAGGTGAGCACCAAGAAGTCCTTTGAAAGACGCAGAAGGGCCAAGGTCAAATGTCATTGACAAAATCTCGGGAGGGACAGTGCTTTCAGAAACCCAGACGAGACCCAAAGTTACAGGGCTCGCGGGAGAAATTTCAAAGGTCGTAGCCTTTGAAATGCTTGAAATATTCCAAGTCCAGGAAGAAAGCGAAACCAAAGCTCAGGAGGAGTAGTGGTTCTAATATTCGAGAGGAAACACTTAGAAAATTTTCTAAGTCTTGAAGAGTTGGAGTGTTCAAAGGTGGAGCACAGAGATTCGAAGCAACCAAAGGAAGATCAAGTGTTAAAATCCATCCAGGAGGAGCCGAACCATTTCAGACCGTTAGATTCAGAAGGGTACGTGTCGGCGGGTCGTGAAATCTAGAGGAAGGAAAAGGTGAAAGGTTGAAACATCTGAAGCCCGAATAGCCGAAGAGCCGAGAGCCATTGATCTGCAAGGGAACACTTGTCAACAGATCATGAGCTTTGGGTAAAGTGTAGCGGGGTTTCATTTGAGACCTGATATTGTCGAACCTCAAAGATCCGAATTAAATCTAGACCGCCAGATCTAGAGAAGACGTGGCGTGAATCCATGGACTCCGGGTAAAGTCCCAAAGTTATTTGTAGCCATCGGATCTAATATAGATGTGGCATAAATCCATGCACTCCAGGTAAAGACCCAAAGTAATCCTCGATCATCATATCAGCAAGACACACGTCAGTGGATTATAGCCTTCGGATAAAAATAAATTGGGAAGAAGGGTGAAGTTTGAGATTTGAGGTCTCAGAAGTCCGAAGACCTGGAGGAGATTTCGACCGTTGATCGAGAAGAGGGTCGCAGGACCGTTGATCCGAGTTAAAGGGTCAAACACCCAAAGTGAAGGCAAGACCATTGATTGGAGGACAGGTGTCCATAGATCGTTAACTCCTAAATATTGACGTACGGAGGAAAGCAAAGTTTGATATTTCAAAAGTCCTAAGTCTGGAATTGGGAAGGAGATCACAGTCATTGATTTAAGAGGGACAGATCTGGTCTACAGATTTGAAAGGCACAGATATGAACCGTCATTTCATACAGTACTATCAAGATCGGGAGATCGATGGTCCTGTAACATTGCGGGGACAGGAAGTGCACGGACTTTAAAACATTGAGGGCAGGCCGCAATCCATACTGTGGTTTCTCCAAGAGGACACGTGGAGGTTCGAGGAGAATTGTGGGTTAAAAAGATGTTTGATCCCAAACCTCTATTGGTCATGCCCACAATCGTGTGGTCACGAGAGGCCACCACCCAACGTCATATCAATAGGGGGCTTATCAGAAAAAGAGCTAACACTCAGTACTTTGATATTTCGCAGAAGAGTGAAAGGGAAGGTCGCAGGAGTTATCAGACCTACACCAAGGCGTCGAAAGGGCCTGTGTTTAGATACAGAAGGGAACCATTAAGGTTCCAGAGAGTCACTTGACTCAAGAATTGGAGATCCTAGACCGAGAGGTCACTTAGCCCTTTGGGGAGAAGGGGGGGCCTGCACCATTACCCCTCATTCTTAAATAACTATTCCATCACCTCCAACATGTTTATTAATGTGTCAATTATGTCTTGTTTTTGTAATAAGTTATTGATTTTTTCCAATAGTTCATTTTTCCCTTCATTGAATTCCTCCTAATTTTTTTCGAATTTATAGAGACGATATTTAATATTGTTTATTTCGCTTTTACGATTAATTTCTTCTTTTATCTCCTCATTCTTTTTCCTACTTCCTTCCATATTTTATTTTTTTTAATTTAATTCTCCAAGAAAAATAAAACGAATGATAAGTCTTATATAAGGTGTTTTGTTTTATAATATAAGTTACTTTATAATAAAGTGACTTTATTAAAACAAGTAACCTTATTAAAATAAAGTGACTTATTAAGATATGATATCACCTCTTTTCCTCGATGCATTCTACATATCACCAACAACAGTGTCCACCACACTAGCATGGTCCCAAAATACAATGGGTCTTTCTCAGGTAATGAGTCCAAGTTTCATGGAATGTATCACTCCAATATTTGAATCACTTGAATATGTTGTAATGAATCTTTCTTGATTTTAAAAAATTTTCTTGGAATTTATGCTCCTTGTCTTGTTTAAACCTGGGGAGGGTGGCATGGTGCCCTAGTAAGTTTGTTTCTCTTAGGAATAGGTTTCCACTATATGGTTCCTTGAACATTCATTGTTTGTCCCTCACCATACTTGTCACTTTACATGCTCTATCCTTTTCACCTCCTCACCTTTTTTGACTTTTGGGTGCACTGACCCAAGAAGGGATTGTACCTTACCTCATGGGAAGAAGGGGATAAAGGACCAGAGGGTAAAAGTAGCAGGGAAAAGAAAAAATCATATCATTCACCTTTGAGTCACTTTGTCCAAGGATCCCCAAGAAAGCAGTGAAACGCTTCTCCACAATAAACAGGGAACCTGCAAAAATAATCACTAAGGGTGTCAGTTGGGGGATAGGAGGTCTCATCACGAACCGGCCTATCATGATCATGGGTTCTTAGCAGTCTGGCATTACCATCATTTGGTCACCAAACTAGGGTAGTGGTTCTCAGTTGCATGACTGGGGGAAAGGGGGTGTCATCATGATCCATCCTTCTCATTTCCACAAAGTATTTGTGAATGGCATTGTCATACCTGGACACCAAGCCATGAGAGTGGCCTCCACCTAGTTCCTTGAAACATAAAAGAATAAAAAATAAAAAGATTAAGAAAATGGAAATAAGTGGGCTTGGAAAGATTTGCATCATGGACAAAGGACTTCTCACCCTATACAAGGGCACCCATAGGTAAGACAATGTAAACCCTTGTATGTCATGGACGTCATGCCCAAGAGTTTACCCCACATCATATCACATGCACACATGACTAGGATTGGTTCCACCAAGGAAACACCCTAAACCTAGGGGTTATTTACCCAATAGGACATCTTGAGACCCTTTCCAAACCTAAATTTGGAAATTTTTATAATGTCTTTGAGAATTTGTTTGGGTTAGGGTGGTTTGATGCACGAGTTAGAGAGATTTGGTTATTAGATGTGATTTACTTGTCATGATACTTGTGACTTATGAACCCCTGGAGGGCATACTTGTTTTCTTTACAAGGCTTTACCCGATGGACATTTACTCATGAGGAGATGACCAGTTCAGACCTTCATGAGGGCCTAAATCCCATGGATGAACGTTGAAACCCCAAGCCTAGGGAATGGCATGGGTGGCTGACTTTCACATTGAAGAAGGAAGTTGTTTCCTTTGGAGGCACTATGCCAGGCCTAGACAGACAAGTTCCACCTCTCTTCACTTGGACGATGGCCTTGGGAGGCCTAGAGACCAACCACCTAGCCCATGAAGTCATCATTTGGGGGCTAGGTTTCCATGGAGATGATGTTCTGGTGAAAGAAGGGTGCTTGGCACAATGTTTGGCAGTTGATGGTAATTATCAATCCTCCAAATCCCTAAAGTGTTAGAACTTTGGAGGTATTGATTAATTTTGGTTTCTTATAAATTTAATTCTTTTAAAGAACTCTAAGAAGAAGAAGCTTTTAGGGCCTAGAAGATCCTACACCCTAGTTATCCCTCTTCTCAAAGCTTGGATCCTAGGAAGACTTAAGGTGCTACTCTTCCTAGGACCATTCTCTCTTAGATTTAGCGATATCATTATTATTATCAGCCTCAAGTATAAAACACCACCTTTTGACTCCATTAGTCCCCACAAAGAAACTAATCCTCAAGCTCCATCTCCTTGAGAAATCAACCAAACCCTTATCTTAAAGCTTTCAACTCCTAGAAAACTAACTTTATCGTTGTTGTTATAATTGTTTGCTACAACCATAGTAGAGAAGCAAATTTTATGCATATTTAATGCTTATTGCTAGCTAAGCACTTCAGATTTTGTTAATGATGAGATATTATCATTCTAAGTGATAAATGTTAAATTTTCGTTGTCTTTAAAATCATTTTTTGAGGAGTATTCTTGAAATTGATACATATTTCTCATTGTTGTTGTAAAATTATTAATTTATGCACTTGCATATCAACTAGCATATATTTCACTAGTTTACTCTCTTATTGAATCATTAATATCATATTTGTACTTATAACTGCCACATTCTTTCAATTGTTGTCTTGTTAAGGGCAGGTACACCTTATTTATGCATTTTCTTCATCCCTTAAAGACATAAACCTTGTGACACTTTTTAACTTCAGTTACCAGTGAGAGGGGGGTAAATTATATATTTGCTTCATTCCACTAGCCCTTTAGGTCACTAGGGATGTCTCCCTTGGGGTAGTCTTATCTTAATCCTAAACATAAAGTGGTTTCTTATTAATGTGATAGTGATAGTGTTGAAATTTTAAATTTTCTAGTTACATAATTACAATACTTAATTCAATAGCAACTGTAGTAGGATCATTGAAAGATAGACAATCACATATACAATCGAACAAAAAGATTATCCTGGAAAACCCTCGTGGGGGAGAAAATCCAGCAATGAAAATCCTCAATATAGATTCCTTAGACTAGTACAATGATGCACTATAGCTCTCCAAGAAATACCAAGATGAAAACACCAAAAGAACCAGTCTCCAAGACTTGTGCCATGGACCTTCTTATGCGCTCCAATATGCACAAGAGAAGCGTGTGAGTGTGTGTTTGAATGAGAGGAACCTATCCTCTATTTATACACAACAATTTCTCATGAAGAGACATGACTCTTAACCTAACTAACCCATAATAAGTAAAATACCAATAATATAATAATTTATGTTGAGTGGCTTGTACAATATAATTATAATAACACTTTAAAGGTTTGACTAAAACAAATATACAAGAGTATCTTTTGTAGTTACACCAAAAATATTAACACTCCCTCTTAACTAGGAAGGTATTATTTCCATACACAGACTCCAAGTCTAATACCACATGAGCTCACATGCATTGATTGTTGAACATGTGAATCTATACATCCTCAGATATCCATACTGAAACATGACTTCACCCCATGCAACCAAGGTCTATGGGTATCTCTCAATAGCTAAAACATGTCCCCAGGACATCCACTCCCTGCAATGCATTAGTACCTGATCATGTGCACTCATGTCTCAGTGCCAACCCTTTTTCATATTGGATGAGACCCTCCAGACTCAGTGCCAACCCTTTTTCGTGCTGGATGAGATTTTTCCATACTCAGTGCTAGCCCTTTTTCATGTTGGATGAGTTCCACCTGACAGTCCCTCTGAAGAGGGACCAAACCAAGCTTGTCCCCGAAGTACTCTAATTTCATCCTTGACAACGCCTTACTGAACACATCAGCAACCTGATCCTCGGTAGTCATGAACTGGAGCCTCACTTCTCCCCTATGTACCATATCCCCAATATAGTATTATTTGATCTCAATATTCTTCGACCTGTCATGGAACATCGGGTTCTCTGACAACTTTGTGCAACTCTGGTTGTCACACCAAATGCAGGTCGCCTCCAATACGAGAACAAATAACTTATGAATCCATACTTCTTCTCTGCTCGTTGCACATGTTTCCACATACTCATCTTTAGTCGTGCTGAATGCCATACATGATTGCTTTCTACTACTCCACGAGACCATACTGGAGCCAAGACTGAAAAAGTATCAAGAAGTGCCCTTCTGGTCAAGAATACTTCTAGCCCAATCTGAATCTGAGTATCCATACAATACAAACTCATGGTCAAATCTATACCAGATACCATGATCTAGAGTACCCTTATGGTACCTCAACACATGTTTTCCTGCAACCAAGTGAACCTATTTGGGATACTCCAAATGTTGACTCAAGGTTGTCACAACAAAACATATATCTGGCCTTGTATTCGTCAAATACATCAACGAGCCCACTATCTACCTGTACAAGGTAGAATCCACAATCTCTGAATTTGTATCCTGCAACAACTTAAGATTTGATACCATTGGGGTAACCATGGACTTACATTCCAACATCTTGAACCTCTTCAATATTTCCACAACATACTTTCCTTGATTTAGGAAAATCCCATCTAATCTCTACCAAACTTCTAGTCCCAAGAAGTAGTACATCATTCTTAAATATTTCATCTCGAATTCTACAGCCAATTTTCTCTTTCATTTAGTGATTATATTTTTCTCACCTGTTAGAAATAGGTCATCTACATACAGTAGTAGAATCACCGGTTCACCATCCTCAACCTTAAAGTAAAGGTTAGGATCTGCACTACTCTTGGAAAACCCCAAGCTCATCAAAAAACTATCAATCCTACCATACCATGCTTTGGGTTCCTTCTTCAATCCATATAAATCCTTCTTTAATCTGTACACATGAATCTCCATGTCATGTGTCTCGAATCCAAGTGGTTTCTCCACATAAACTTCCTCTTTTATTTCACCATTCAAGAAGGTTGTCTTTACATCCATCTGGTGCACCTTCCATTTCATCATAACGGTGAATGAAACTATAGTCCTGATCGAGGTATATCTTGCTACAGGAGAAAAATTTTCTTCATAGTCAATCCCTTCCTTCTGAGAGAAAACCCGGGCCACAAATCTTGCCTTAAATTTTTCAATATTTCCATCAACTGTGTGTTTCGTCTTGTAGATCCATTTCGAACTCACCACACATTTTTCCTTTGGTCTGGGAACCACATCCCATACATCATTCTTCATAATGGACTGGTATTCCTCTACCATGGCATCTTTCCATACTTGATTTTCTGCAGCCTCTTCATAACTAGAAGGTTTTGCATCCATTATGTCACACAAGCATGCCACATAGCTTCAATACAACTTCGACTTCTTACTTTCCCTGAAATATTTCTCTGGGGCACCAATTCTTTCTGCATATCTGATAATCTCTTATGCCCAAGTTGGTATTCTCTTGCGCGAAGGTATCTCAGCTGGTTTCGAAGGTTCTACCATGTCATGATCCTCTCGAATGACTTCCTCTGGTTCAACTGCATCTGGAACTTTAGGAACTTCATTCTCTTCTTCATGTGCCTCTTCTGCATAGATCTGTTTAGATTTACAGAAAGTTTCATTCTCATCGAAGGTTGCATCTCGGTTGATCTCCACTTTCTGGTGACCGAGAATGTATATCCTATAAGCCTTCGATGTGTCACTGTAACCAAAAAATATTCCCTTCCGTCTGGAAGGGTCCAACTTTGTCATCTTTTCCTTGGGGACATGAAAAAATACAGGACAGCCAAATGTTATGAAATGGTTGACTTTTGTCTTCTCTCCTAAAAACATTTCCTCTGGTGTCTTGTTTTCAAGCACCTTGTGGGTACTTTTATTTTGCATGTACACTTTCGTTTTCGCTACTTCTACCCACATATGCATAGGAATATATTGATCATGGATCATGGCTTTTACTGCTTCCATGATTTTTCGGTTCTTCCTTTCAGCTATTCCATTTTGTTGTGGGTTATAGGGAGTATAAAGCTCCCTCTTAATCCCAGCTTCCTTGCAATACTCCTTGAATTATTCTGAGGTGAATTCACCTCCACTATATGATCGCAAGGTCTTTATCTTCCGCTCTGTCAATTTTTCTACTAGAGCGTTGAACTCTTTGAACTTGCCAAAAACTTCATTCTTTGCTTTTAACAAATAAATCCAAGTTTTATGTGAGTAATCATCAATGAAAGATACATAATATACATACCCACTTAGTGACGTTGTCGACATCGATACACATACGTCTGAATGCACAATGTCCAAAACTACTTTGGCTCTATTATCGCTATTGGGAAAGGAGTGCTTCATGTTCTTGCCTTGTGCACATCCTTTGCACACACCATATGGTTCTGTTTGGATTTCTGGAAGACCTGTCACCATTTTTCTCACAACCGGAAGAGATTTGTATTGTAGGTGAGAAAATCTCCTATGCCATAGTTCAATGGGATTCACAATATCATGAACCATTACAGAGTTTGAATGTCCTTTTAATTTGTAAAGTCCTCCTTCTTCAACTCCAATCATTAATGCATCATCAAGGTTCTTCCCTCTAGGCGACATAAGTACTTGACCATCAATAAATGCTACTTTAAATCCTTTCTTGTCCAATGATTAAATTGAGAGAAGATTCTTTTTTAAACATGGAACACAGAGAACTTCCTTCATCTTCATTGGCTTTCCTGAGTTTAACTTGTAGGAATCTTCTCCAACACCTTTGATTGGATATTGATAGTCATCACCCAATTTCACCTTGTGAGGTGAATCTTTATGAATAATTTTAGATAAGGAGTCTTCTTAGCTTGTCAAGTACTTAGAAGAACCATTATCTATCAACCACGTGTCACTTCCATGAGTAACAGTACCTGTGAGGGATGATATAAGAACATAATCTTCAACACTTGATTCATATTGCTTTGCAACCTTCTTGGGAGGCTCATCATCGTCAGATGTGTGAGGTTGATGCCTCTTACTTCCTTTATTATTCTTAATTTCCATAATGAGGGGGAAATCCCTAACAAAGTGTCCCAATTCCTGACAACAATAACATCTAATCTTTGATTTGTCTCTTTGACCCATCTTAAACTTCTTAGGTAAATAATGCTCCTTCTTGTTCTTTCCTTTCCTGGTGTGGGAAGCTAGGGCTTGATCTTCATCTACCATATTTTATTCTCTTGTATTTGTCCTAGCTTCTTCCTGGTTACAATCTTCCCAAATCCTACTGAACTTTGGAAGCTTCTTTCTTGAACAAATTCCTTGGATGAATGCATCCCATGACCTTGGGAGGCCATACAAGGTAGTCATCACCGTCTCTTCTCCTTCTACTGAGTCGCCAATGGATTCTATATTATCCTTGATTTGATTCACTCTTGAGAAGTACAAGTGAATGGTTTTTGAGTTCTTCATTTTCACATTCTTCAACTGAGATCTCAGAGTCATTTTTCGATTTATGTTGCTTCCCTCAAACAGAAGAGTTAAGGTGTCCATAATTT
>ML795893.1:175178-196516 GCA_009831015.1 Picea engelmannii
AGAAAGGAAACCCCACTCAGGAACCAAACCATTGCACAGGTTAAGGTGCAATGGAAACATTTTGGCCCAGATGAGGCTACATGGGAAATGGAAGATGCCATGAAATAGGCATATCCGATTTTGTTTACTTCTGTACATACACGTCATATTGATAAATAGAACATCGAGGACGATGTTCCTTTAGGGGGGAGGGAATTGTAACACCCTGTTTCCCCCAGTCTGTAAAAATAACTACATGGGCCAAGAACTATGACAAACTCAAAGATGTGAATGTTTGATTTGATGGAACTTTGTATAAAAGGTCGATGAATGTAAATTATGTTATGATTATGTGTTGCATGACTGTTGGGAGGGGGGATGTGCTAAAAGATACCACGGTGGCTAATGAGAGGTGGTGGAAGGGACCTGGAATGGTTGTGTTAACTTCCACCGAGCCAGTACCGTACTGGTTTTTACTTGCTCAAAGATCAAAGCAACTCTCTGACCCTGGAATGGATTTCCCGTTAGATTGGTAGGTGGGGAGGTTCCTCAAGATTTAATGAGGTGATGGGGGTGAACCGCCCATCCGTAACAGCTCCCAGACCTGACCACGGATGGGGAAATTCGCACCACACGCAATCTTGCAGAGAAAAGGCAAGAGAGGAAGTGTGGTAAGGAAGAAAAGACAGAACACGCGCAGCAGGGATCGCGGAAGAACTGGAGAAACTCTGGAAACACAGGGAGTTCTGAACAGAGGAGAAGGAGAGTAACCTTCGTCCTTGTCTTCCATTGAGCTGGAAGTAGAAAATTGAACCTCAAGCATCGTGGTCTAGCTCGGGGGTGGCTAGTGGTAAATCCGTTTGGAGTCATTGAGCCTACGGTTGGGTGGAAACGAGCACCCCTCTCAGCATTCGCATCACATCCAAAATTTCTAATAAGTGTTATGTCTTGCATTTGGAATTGAATGTCACGATGGCATGCTCATTTTTATACGCTCGTAAATAGTTTATGTATAGAAGTGTTTACCTTGTGTTTTGATTGGAAATAATGGATGCATGCTTATACTGATATAACTACAAATCGATTAATGTATATAATGTATGAGTTCAAGATACGAGTATGTTCCCCTAAGGGTTGACCCATCTAACTTGACTCGTGCTATGCCCTGGTTCATCCTCCCGAAGGCACCTTTTTCGGGAAAGTTCCCTTGCATTCCAAAGTCGGAGTGAGTCCCTTGAAAAGACTACCATTGTAGTAAATCCATGAG
Source organism: Picea engelmannii (assembly GCA_009831015.1). Taxonomy (NCBI): domain Eukaryota; kingdom Viridiplantae; phylum Streptophyta; class Pinopsida; order Pinales; family Pinaceae; genus Picea; species Picea engelmannii. The sequence goes on from ML795893.1 coordinate 176,425, forward strand.
TTTACCTTGCCCCTGTCGCGAAGTAAATGGGCTTCAGAGTTTTAGCTCTCGGGAAACCCAGGTGCAAGACCCCTTGTCTTCGCACATCGTGAAATATAGACATGTGAAACCCTGAAAAGAGCTTACTGTAAATGGACTTCGAAGTTTCGACTCCCGGGAAACCCAGGTACGAGACCCCTCATCTTCACACATTGCGAAATCCCAACATGCGAAACCCCAAAAAGAGATTAGTGTAAATGGACTTCGGAGTTTCGGCTCCCGGGAAACCCAAGTGCGAGACCCCTCATCTTCGCACATCGCGAAACCTCGACATGCGAAACCCCGAAAAGAGCTTAGTGTAAATGGGCTTCGGAGTTTCGGCTCCCAAGAAACCCCATGGTATGAACCTTACGTCTTCGCAAGTTGTGAAATCTCGGTACGCGTAATCCTGGTATGTGAAACCCCAAAGCGGTGAAGTGTGAATGGGTTTCGGCATTTCAGCACCCGGGAAACCAAAGGGTATGAACCCTTGTCTTCGCATGTTGCAAAATCCAGATATGCGAAATCCCGATATGCGATATCTCGAATTGGTGAAGTGTGAATGGGATTCGGCGTTTTGGCACCCGGAAAACCAAAGGGTATGAACCCTTGTCTTCGCATGTTGCGAAATCCCAGTATGCAAAACCCCAATGCACTTTGTGAATGAGCCCTAGGTCACCGGACAGGGTCTCGTGGTAGGAAGGAGGAGTCCCAAAAGAATCTGGACCGCCCATTGTAGGGATGCATGGCGAAGATCTAAAGCCACCAGGGTTCTGGACATCAGAGAAATAGGAATGAAGACCCCACCTAAATCTCGAAAGGTAGAATGCCAGGATTTAATCCGAGCCATTGATTAAGTCGATGATCGGGACCACAGATCCGGATGACACCGAGCTTTCGAGTTCCGGGGATTCGAAAGGGAAAGGAGGAATTCTTTCGTCACGATTCTCCGAATCACGAAACCTCAAATGCATTTAGAGGATTAGCACCAGGTCATGGGATCGGTTGTATGAAAAGCGACCCAAGGGAGGAGCTAAGGATCTGTTAGACCCTTTCGGGTTTCGGCATTTCGAAAGACAGAGAACAGGGGAATTCTTGCATCGCGATTCCCCGAATCTTGAAAGTCATAAGCACCCCTTTTGGTAAGGCCTGTGGTCATAGCCAATGATCACATGGGGGAGGTTAAGGGTAGGAAGGGTCTGCGCCAGGCCCCATAGAAATTTGGGGATTCTGATCCTTGAAGAAAAGACAAAAAGAAAAAGAAAATCTTAGTTGTCGTAGTGGGTGTGTGATAGTATGTGATGGGAGCAGTATCGATGCAGGGAGGAAGGCATGTCTACTATCATTTTGAAGTATTTCATGGGGCGGTTCTGAACTACCCTACCCGCGACAAGGATCTCTATGCCTTGGTACAAGATGTCAAAAAGTGGAAACACTATCTGATGGGAAATGATACCATCATCTACACAAATCACCATCCACTACATTATGTGTAGGCCAAAAGTAAGCTACAACAAACAAGGCATTACAATTGGATGGGGGTTTTACAACAATTTTATTTTGTCATAAAGTATAAGAAGGGTAGCACAAATAAGTTGAAATACATGCTTTCACGACCACCCACATCCAATATTATAGTTTTTGGAACTATAATGCACATGGAGCCTTTTACCCATGATGCATACAGAGAAGATGATGACTTCGAGGAGGTGTTTCAGCAGCCACATGGCCAAATTCATATAGAAGAAGGTGACAACAAGGCTAACTATCATTTCCAAAATGGTCTACTCTACAAGCTCGATAAGCTTTGTGTTCCTAAAGCTGAATGATTACATCTTATCAGAGAGGCTCACACCTCCAAGGTTGCAATAAATTTTGGTGTTGGGAAGATAGTTGTTAACTTACAGAGGTATGTGTACTGGCCCAAAATGCAAGAAGATGTAGCACCATATATTAGAGTATGTATACTTTGTTGCACTAGCAAGCCCAGTAACATGAAGCAAGGTATATACCATCCCTTTCATGTATTCACTCAACCTTGGGAAATTATTTCCATGGATTTTGTGGGAAGTTTACCAACAACCAGGAAGGGACATGACTATCTATTTGTGGTAGTTGAAAGGTTCAACAAAATGTGCATTATCATGCCTTGTAAAAATACCATCAACGGATAAGAAGAAACAAACAAGTTCTTTGAACATGTTTGGGTGCACTTTGTGATACCAAGGATCATCATCTCAAATAGGGATATCATATTTCTCATTGTGTTTTGGAATACATTGTGGGAGAATATGGACACTAAGTTGAAGAGGTCTATAACATTCCATCCACAGACAAATGGGCAGATAGAAGTAGTCAACAATACTTTGGTGTAGCTTTTGAGGGGTTACAATCAGAAGTGTCTAAAGACCAAGGACAAAACTCTGATCTATATACATCACTCTTATAATAGAGCAGTCCACACTTCTACTGGTAAGTCACCTTTTGAAACTTGCTTTGGGTATTTGCTACCTTCACCCTTAGATATTGTATATGGACATCAAGGAGGAGTGAGGGAGGACCTCATAGGACATGCATTAAAAGAAGAATTCTTTTTTGAGAAGATCAGGCAGATCCATTTGTAAGTATAAGATACACTGAAGAAGTCACATGAAAAGTAAAGGCTAGACATGACCAGCATAGAACAAAGATAACATTTATAGTGGGAGACAGAGTATGGTTACAACTGAATGAGGAAAGGCTATAGGGTCCTGGTAAAAATATCAAGGCTTTGCGATATGGTCCTTTTGAGGTATTGGAAAAGGTGGGAGATCATGCCTACAGACTCGGTCCATCCCCATACATGTGCATTTACTCAGTAGTGAATGTGGATAATCTCAAACTCTATGAGCCTTCCATGTTGGATCAGGACGAGGAGCAGGTCCTACCCTCCATAGAGAACTTAGCACCAAATGCCCAAGAAAAGTTAGAATAGGACATGATTTTGCAGAAGCGGTCTAGAACTACAAGACAGGGGCAAAATGAGATTTGGCATATTGGGTTGAAAGGATAACTTCCAAGCAAAGAAAATTGGTACTCCAAGTAGAAGGTAGAAGGAAATTTTCCTCACCTCATTCAGTAAATATTTTGGGGACCAAAATCCACCATAAATGGGAAGGTATGATCTGAATTTGATCATTAAATTAGTTTTCATCTATCTCGATACTTTTAGAGTGGAAAATATTGGAGGAATCAACTTGTAAGGTCATTTTACTGGAAGGTCCCATTTTGGAAAATTAGGGTCTGGAACCTTCCAGATCCTTTTTGAGGCATTAAATGGTTTTTTTTGTGAGTTATAGTGTTCGAAACTTGTGCATACCCCCTTGACTGTGTTCTACACTCCAATACCTTTCCAAAAGTTCAAATTGTGTACCAATCAGAGTTCATATGAAAAAGTTATGCCTCCCACAAGTTGATCTATTGTGTTGACCACCATGGTATGAAAGGACGCCATGTCATCCCCCATTACTCATGCATATGGGGATAACCATGTGAGGAATTTCAGGAAGATTCTAGAAGGTTTAAAACCATACCACAATTGAGGGTTGGGGAAGTCAAAAATCTACCCCTAGATGGCTATCGAGCTATGTTAAATACCAGGCCACTAGGAGGAGAAGGGGTCCCATTCTATGTTATTGTATTTTGTTCCACAGTAGAGAAAAACAACCGGGAGTGGGAAATTAGGGAGTATAAAAGAGGGGCTTAATGTTATGTAGCAGCCTAGCAGGTCAAAGGTCTCAAGTAACTCCATAGAGAGTGCCTTCTCCTTTGTGCTTGCATTATTTCCATACAAAAAAAGAGAGAGAGATTTATGTTATCTTGTGGATGGTGTATGATTGTACTTTACTTTTATCTATTTTCCACATTTGATCTATTTCATGCATCAACATAAAATTAGTGACTAAATATTCTGGAATCTAAAGGAATTTAACCTTCATAGTGTAGATTATTAGATCTGTTGTGACGAACTGTTCCATTGGAATATAAATAACATTTTACAGATCAATATTCTAAGAAAATAGCCCAATTTTGGGCTAGTATTGCCACATGTAATTCTAGGATCCCTTTGCATGTTTTGTTGATTAAATTCTGCTAATGTCATCATGAACACATGTCTAGATCTTATTGGATAAGACACCTTCTTGTTTTTGTTCTTAAAGTCATATTGGATATTAAGGTTGTGTCTTGTGGCATCACATGGCATAATTATCTCTTTTTAAACTTCCACAGTGTGTTGCATTGTTATCATAGATATTAGAATTCATTATGTTAAGATAAAGCATGTCAATGTTTCAGATCTATGATGTGTAGTCCATTATTAGGAAAAAGGAACCACGATACACAATCCATGTCAATGTTTCGGACCATAAATATATGTAGAGAAATGAATCAAATAACATCAATCATCACCTCTAAGGCTTGCACCCAGTAACCATGACTTCCCAGGATGTCACCCATCCCTTGTTTCCTCTGACTCGAGTGTGAGAATTATAACCTTTTGATCAAATATTGTGTACTAGATTATATTTAACTGTAACCATGTTAATTCAGTCCCTTTTTGTGTTCTTATAGACTCTGATCTTCAGAAGAATAAGAAGAGGCTTGGAATGATGATGATGACTAATCCTCCAATGATGGTTGATTGATTGACTCTTGTATTATTGACATCTACATGGGTTGGTGGTAGACCACTTGTATATAGGAAGAATGTATTTTACTGTGTACTTAAGATTCACATTTCTCCTGGGGTGGTAGTATACCAATTGTTATATGGAGAAAATTGAGTATTGTATATAAATATATGTAAACTTATAGACATGTGTTATTTTATTTTGTGTATTGTGTATTAATATATATTGATTATTGTCACATAATGTAAAACATTGTTTAATGTCACATGTAATTTTTCATAATGAAAATATATCGATTGATTAATGTCACATAATAAACAATGTTAAAATGACAAGTGAGAACACCAAATTGGCACTATAGAGACCCATGAGGATGTTACGAGGATGTTACTTAGACCATTGAGGTTGCTAATAGTACACTAAATAGACCATCAAGGATGCTAATAGGATTCTAAGAGGAACTTTGATGATGCTCTTAGGATGCTAATGGGGTACCAGTGAAAAACTTAAGGATGCTACAAAGAACACTAATGGGAAAATAAGGACACTAAAGGGATGCTAGTTAAATGCTAATTATAAAAAGAAGACATNGATTCTAAGAGGAACTTTGATGATGCTCTTAGGATGCTAATGGGGTACCAGTGAAAAACTTAAGGATGCTACAAAGAACACTAATGGGAAAATAAGGACACTAAAGGGATGCTAGTTAAATGCTAATTATAAAAAGAAGACATAACTAAGATAGTAAAAAGGATGCTAAAAACATAGAGGATGCAAAGGAGGATGCTAACTGGACCTTTAGGACATGACAAGAGACACAAAAGGGTTCCAAAAGACAAAAAGGACATGTGATAGGACATTGTTGGGACACAAGAGGAAAAACAAGAACGACACAAAAAATGATGTCTTCTTATTGCATCCTATTTTTCTTTTCAATTTCACAATAAAAAAAAAAAAAAAAATCACAAACGAAGAGGACACAAAAACATGATGCAAAATTACCCTATTGTAGTAGTGCATCTTCTAAAGAAATGAAATATGAACATTGTTAGAGGCGATATGTGAGAATGAGGTGAAAGAGCTTCAAATGTATATACATTATTAGTAGAAGGTGTGCTTTCCTTTAGGATTTCTCCCACTTCCTCTCTCTTTTTCTTATATTTCATAGAGTGACACAATATTTAAAGCAATAATGCTCATAAGTGTGGTGCTTATGAGAGTATGTGTATTTAGTTTGTGTACTTTCTCTAGAAGTTTGAATGTTTTTATTAGTTCTGGAAGGATAATTAATTGTATCAAACTATTTGGGTTGTTATGGAGAAACAAGTTGCTCAATGGTATTTTAAACTCCTATAATTATGTCCTTCATCTCTTCATAATTAGAATGATCTTTACCATCTTGATTACAATTTAGCTCTTCCTCTATTTCCAAAGAAATTTTTTGACTATTAGTTATCTATATAATTATGCAAGGATGATTTTAAGGATGGAAATTTATTTTAAAATGTAGAAACCTTGGCGAATCTTACTAATCCTTCATATGCCAACCATAAATGTTTGGCGATATTTTTGTAAAAATATTCAAATTTCTAAGGATTTTATATAGTATTTATAAAATTTTGGTGATTTTTATGGTAAAATAATTTTATCCTATAGAATTTGGGCGAATCATTTTTAAAATAGCGAATCTCATTTTTGGAAAAACCATGGAAAATTATCCCATGAGCGAAATTTATCCCCTAAAATCATCCATGTAATTATGTCATCATCAGTGGAAGAAACAAATCTATATTAAAGGATAGAGACTAGACACAAACCAATTGATGCATTATTTTCCCTCAATTTCGTATTAAAGTTGGCTCAACAAGTCTTTAATGCAAGATTCATCCTTAAAAATGGTTTTGATTGTATATTTTTGTAGTCATTAATGAAAAATAGATGGTTGACAATTAGGTCCTAATTGTATTCTCAACGAAAATTTCCCACAACCCATCACTAGGTTGTAAAATGATAGGTGCAATTTGCCATATAATATCAATTGAGAGCATGTCCTCATAGGGAGATTTTGAACTAGGCCCATTTATTCTTGGGTTTCCATTGCTTAATAGCCTCTGAAATGGCTTCAAAGGTGAAGAGATGGTCACCATCATTTCTGGTTTCATTATAAGTGGAGACCTTGGAAGGGTCATATGCAATCCAGTCTCTTTGAGATGTCAAATGGCTACCACCTTGCGACGGGTTAGTATTTTCTTCATGAAATGGATGCCTATTTACTAAAATATCCTAATGAGATTCATTTTTGTCTATCTTCTTAGTTGAATATGAGGCTTCAAGGCCATTCGTATGCTCTTGGCATGGCGGTACATTGTTAGTAGTATTTTGTGGCTAACAAGGATGGTAGTCAACCGACCCATGAGGGGTCACTTAATAAAAGATATTCAAAACATGTGCATTCATGAACTTATAAAAATTACTCATATTTTAAAAATTACCACATTCTTCTCTTATTTCTCTAATCCTTTAATGGTAAATCAATTTATAATGAGTAACAGTCCTTTATTAAAATTTTAACATTTTGTCACAAAATGTTGTATCAATAATCAAAAAATTATGCTCCCATATAATTAAAGTCCATACCCCAATTATTTAAAATTATTTTTTTCCAAGGAAAACCTTACAGGGAAGCCCTAAATATTTTCTTGAATTTTATGGATGGTACCTAGTGTAAACTTACCAAGGCTAATTATAGTGCTTGACCTAGCATGGGCATCAAGTGAGGCACATAATAGAGGCAACCATCTTGGGGATCTACCCCAAGGCCTCCTGCATGAAGCTCAAAGCACCCAACCACTTGAGCTAGCTCACTAGGTTCCAATTATTTATTGTTACACCAAAATACATATTGATAAAATTAAATACCTTCTATATGCACTAGGGTGACACCCCCTCCCCCAACCCCCCTTGTGAACTAACCCTTTCCCTTTAATAGAATTTCTTATCGGGCATGAGGGTATCATCAAAAGATGCAGTAATGACTTTTGTATTAGCTATCAAACACATAGTTTGTGAACAACTTATAAAAAAAAGTTAATACACAAATAAAGGTATTCTAAGTGAATAAAGGAAAAAGATGATGAGGCAACAAGTAATGACTTTTGTATTAGCTATCAAACACATAGTTTGTGAACAACTTATAAAAAAAAAGTCAATACACAAATAAAGGTATTCTAAGTGAATAAAGGAAAAAGATGGCGAGCCAACAACCAGACAAAAAAAGAGATGAAAGTTTTAGTAGCAACAAAATGCATCTTTTAAAAAGTAGATTGTGAAGTGTACACTATGATAGTAAAGCAAAGGAAGAATATAAGAAAATAACTTAAAAGTGAGAAGTTGTACAAATTTAGATTTGAATATTTCTAAAATATTGTTTTTTCTTCCAATTAAAAAAACTAAAAATATTATAATTTATGATATTCTACACAACTTTTACATAATAGTGAGTTAAAAAAAATTATATCACATATTCTAATTTAAATATTAAAAAACCAAAATAAACAAAAACTTTAAGATAACCACAATTAAAGATGTGTTCATGAACATTTATCCAAAAATTTAACTCATTAATTACTTAAAGTAATTAATATCATGGTATATCTTCATTTAACATAGAATGTAAAGATGCATAAGCTTTTTATTAAGTGTCAAGTAATGGTTGAAATAACTCTAAAGAAAAAACAATAAAAACACTTAGAGGTTTTTCTCCTCTCATATTCATATTTTTTTACATGAATATTTTGTTTAGTAAAACAATTCGCAAATTTTTTACATGAATGTTTTGCTTAATAACCCATGTACAAATGACTACCCTATATCCTTACAAATACAAATAAGTATCATATCTCTTTCATGATATTAATAGTGATCCAAGAAGGATCCAAAGGCACCTAAAGAAGATAAGCTAAGAGTGGATCAACATGACTTAAATTTGCATGGTGTTCCTGTAAAATGTATTTTGGTTTGTCCATCAATATTCATTAAAATTTCAATAATTTTATCAAGATAAACTAGAATATTCTTTTGTCCACATGAACTAAGTACATGCCTTATCTAAGGAGAGTTCTATTGTAATTTACCTTGTATCTTCCATAATTGCATTAGCTATCACATCCCATCATAAGCTCCTAATATTCATTAAAAATTCAATAATATTGTCTAGAGAAATTACAATCCTCTTTTATCCACGTCTACAATCCTCTTTTGTCCACGTGAACTAAGTACATGTCCTATCTAAAGAGAGTTCTAATGTAATTTACCTTGTACCTTCGATAATTGCATTGGCTATGGCATCAAATCATGAACTCCTAAACTATAATAAATTCCCTACCAAAGAACAATTGTGCTACAAATTACCTTTTAGCTTTGAAAAGTTCCATTAAATAAACATCTCAATAAAGTGTTTTCATTAAAAAAAATCATATACACATATTTCAATGGATCATATAATGAAAAAAAATTCAGTTTAATTCAATTTAATAACACTTTAATTGAAATCCCTTACTAACCTTATTCCACCTTCACTTTGGAATTATGAAACAATATCAAAGAAGATTAGAGTCTTCCAACCACCCCTACCATGAACTTATATTCCAAACTTTAGTGGGATGACATCACTATATTCACTTATTCTTAAAATAAAATATTTGTCTCTTAAAGGGCGCATTGACATATACTACGCAAAGATGTGGAATATTAAGTTGYCCACATTATATAAATAAAGATTTCTTTAGACATGTTTGTAAAATCCACACCCATACCAATTGACTTCTAGTAAAGTCAAAGGGTATTGTGCTACGTTAGGTCTAGGGAAACATTATTAATTAGCTTATGCAATGTCAAAGGGTRTATGTGGATCATATCCACATATCAAACACATTTAAGTGGCATATTACCTTTATTTTGCTCTTAAAGGTGTGGATATATACTTTTGACTTTGCATAYACTAATTGATGTATTAGTGTATATAAAGGATGTATATATATATATTTTTAAATGAAATTATAATTTTTTTAATAAAAATTAAGTTTTAGTTTTTAGTATGTAAGTAAAATATTTWTTATTATTATTAAGTTGATAAGGACGATTTAAGGTAATGATGAGGTGATGTGGAAATGTAATGATCTAAGAAAGAGTAACAAAATTACATTTTGCGTTTCACAAGTGGAATGTAAAATGTGAAAATGCAAATAAGGGGAGAACAATTCAAAAACTTAACTCCACACTCCACATTAGAGGTAGCAATGCAGGAATGCAGGAACCCAACAATGGGAAGAAAGAGTGACAATCTACTCTCTGAGTTTTGCAATATGCATGCGAAATGTGGAAATGTAGATAAGGGAAAAACAACTTGGAATCTCAGCTCTATAGTCCACACCAGATGCAGTGATGCAAGAATGCATGAACTCAACCATGGGGAGAAAGAGAAATAAGACTCTCTGCATTTTGCATGCAGAATGTGGAAATGCATAAATATAGAAAATAAAAGAAAAACAACTTTTAGTATCTTCTTATTGTGATATCCAGATCACATAGGCTAGATAGACTAATATTATGATCAAATATGTTATTATTGAAGACCAACATAGAAAAAATCTCCAAAGGCTTGATATATAGCCTAGGAAGAATGTGTTTTTTTTATACTTGTTAATATATGAGTAGCTAAATTGAAAAAAAAAAATGTAAGTTAAATATTGTCAATTAGTTTTTTAGAGAGATTTGTTGGGAGAGTTGGTTGGGTCTTTCTGTTAATAATACTAAATGTTATGTACCTCTAACAAAGAGGTTAAATTGTAATTAAGGCTAGTATCTAGTTTCATGTATGGGATTGAGCTAGATGCTACTTCAAAATACATGACCCATTGTTATAGCCTCAATGATGATAGTACACTAGCTTTCTTGTAAATACTATCTAGCCTAAAACCATTTTTTGGTCTTGGAGTATGACCTTTAATTGTCTCTGATTGGCTAAGAGTTGGTCTTCCTTGGACATAAGGAAATAGGTTAACAACACAAGACCTAGATGCATTTCATATAAGTGTAACTTTGCCTCCTTACGAACCACCAAAGGGTTATTTCAAGTGGCCAAGTTTTATCTACACACAATGATGTAGCTGCACATCGAGGTCTAAAGATTGTAATGAGGAAGGTTAGGCTAGTAGCCTTGAGTAGTGTAGACTTCGTCTTACTTCAAAAGAAAATATCAAAGTCTTGTTCAATCTAAAGTTATGTGGATTCTACTCGACTTCATAAATTGTATCTATGGGAAAGCCCCTACTTGATAAAGACCTGGAAACGACATAATATTAACATACTAGATGGATCACGTTTTTACATATATGTCAATCTTATTCTACTACGAGATAGTTGTCTTAAGCATGATGATACCAAAATATTGACATTATTACTTAAATCATAAATAGTAGTAATAAGCATTCTTCAAAAATATATTTGTGTCCCTAATTATTTATAATTCTTTTATACACATAAGAAACTTTCTAAAGCAATATGTGCCAAACAAATATATCTTCTCTTCATCTACCTTTTTGATGTCTCAACTTCCTCTTCTAACTCATCAACATCTCTTTTGACATTTTTATATCTACCACGTTGATCCATCTTCCACTTATAACCTTGTAGTGTCCTTTGCCACTTTCGTTCCTTCTCATACATACTCATTTTTTGTATTTTAAATTTTTTTATAAAAATTATTATTTTTTTAATCAAAATCTTAATGCATCAAAACTTTGATTATTTTTTTAAATATATACTAAAATGCAGCATACATTGAACTAAAAAATTTTAGAGTTGCCCAAAAAAATTGACATCCTTTCACTAAGGGATATTGTATAGACTAGAATATATATTATCTGATTGAAAGTATATTGAGATTGTACAATATATATTCCACAATCTATACAACATTAATTACTTTTCTGCAATGTACATATTATCTGTAGAAAGAGTACAATCCTATTGTTTTTACTATTACAACAACTAGCACCATATTAATTGGAAAGTGAGCCCAACATTTACAGGCTCTGAATTTTTTGTTTCCAGAAGACTCAGAACATCAGAAGCAGCAGCAGTCTGTTTTTCTGAGAATCAGAACAAGCACCTTTTCACTCTTATGCTGATCCCTTAGATATCCAGATTTAAACCCCCGAAAATCTGTGTAAAAATTTATGATGAGACAGACACATTAACGTTGACTTTGTAAAGACGACATGGGTTGTGAATTGTACTGTCACTCTGGCTACATAATTTTCTTCCCTATGTCAATGTCATGCACGTGAATGTAAGGTAGGTAGTCCATCAAATTAGAGAACAGCTCTCACGTAATTCAGACCAGCTAAAATACAAAGCGGTACGTCTGCTATCTGTCCTCTTCTCTTTAATGTGGTCGTCTGTATTCTCGATTCACATTTTTTGTCTGTTTGACTCTGAATTCAATGTACCCATTTTATTATTATTAATATTCTCATACCATAGTTTTGACCTGTTAGTAGTTACCCGGTTTAAATTGGCGTTCTATATTCAGTACACAGAATGCACCTTCCCGGCAAGTATTAGCCCGGTGAAACAGATTTTTTTATAATTTTCAGCCGTCTATTAGCGAAATATGTCATCGTGATTCTAATCAATCAGCCGGGTTTCCAGTTTTTCTGAAGTCGGGATGAATGGAGAGATTCCCGAAACCTCACGGCATGGAAGCAGGTTTCCGAGATAAGTGGTGGTGGGGTAAGATAATGGCTTAACGTTTTGTTTTGTTTTTCCAACAAAACTCTAACTCTTTACATATAGGATGGATTTAACATATATATATATATATATACACTCTGATATATATATATACACACTAAATATGTGTTTTAGTTCAAAAGGTTATAAATTCAAATTTAAAGGGGATAGGGTATGTATACTCCACTTTATCAATCAAATCGCATAGGATCCCTTGTCGACAAACAAGAGGGTCTCATACACCAATTTAGTGGCTTGGCTTGGTTGTAAAATTTATCAAATTTATCAAATTTTTATAAAGATTGAAGGAATTGAAAGATTACCCAAATTTGTTTTTGGCTATGACTATTTAATAAATAATCATATTTCTAAGTTTTTGAAATTAAGGATTGATGGGTAATTTGAAATGATATAAAGTTCAAAGGAATTGGAAGATTCTCTAAATTTTTGGGTATATTGGTATAATAAATAATCATGTTTGAAAGTTTATATGAGATTTAAATTTTTAAGTATGGTGGTATAATAAATAATTATTTTTAAATTTATGTCATTAAGGATTGATGGATAATTTGAAAGGAAGTAAGTTAAATAATAGACACATTCCCAAAGTTATAATTCCATTTTATTGATGAGAATTTTGATTATGAAACTTTTTCTTTAAAATTTTTGATTTATTTTAAAAAGATAAAAAATCTTCAAATTAAAAAAAAATAAAATTAAAATAAAAATTAAATTGAAACTCTATTTTACAAAATAATAATAATAATAAGTTAGAATAATAAGTTAGATTTTTCCATCATTCATTTCATTTTAAAAACCTATAATTTGTTACCATGTTCAAACACTATTCCAAGTAAAACCAAACTATTTCATATTTTAACCTTTTATATTAAAAAAGTAATAAAAATATTTAATATTCATACATAAAAAAAATTGTTTTCCTCTTATGAAATTGTACATACTGCAATCATAATCTACAATTTCAATTACTTTGAAGGTGGATTTTAACACCAACTAGATCGGGTGATAGGGATGGGAAGAGGTGGGGAGATTGCACCTAGAGGTGTGTGTATAATGTGCACACTTGTCCTCCCCACGACCCTCCCCGACACACCCAATGCTCCCCCTTCATAATTTCTTGAGCATTCCTTCATCACTACTTGTTGGTCTTTGTTTGATGGGGTACTCCTCTGATGCGATGCTTATTTTCCTTGTCCTTCCCTTCATGCGATGTTTATTTTCCTTGTCCTTCTCTGAATTTTCTGGTTGTGGAGAAATTCATTGTTAGTGATTGCAATGAATGACCTCATCGTCAAAGTTTTATGGATTGTGTGCGTGCCATTGGCATTAATTGACCCCCCTTGGTCGAACCCACAACCTCTCGCTTCTCTATCTCCTAACTCTTAGTGCCCTTCAACTTGTCTCATGTCCTTGATGGTTCCCTTCAATCTCCCTCTTAATCTTTGGCTCTCCCTCCAGCCTCGCTTTCCTTTCTAGTCAACCCTCATGGTGAGAGGGAGCTCTCACAATCACTTGCTTAGCAAGTGAGCCAGAACTGCAATCTCGAGGGTGCAATTGGAAGCAGAGGACTCGACAACAGATTACCAAGTGCATACACCCCCCGAAATACAGGCGGAGCTCGACTTAGCTGAGGCAGACATGATGGTTGTAGGGAATTTCATTGATGATGAGGCTCTCAACAAGGACATATATCCTTGGATTCTAGACCCAGGGTCCCCTCATGCTAGAAAATCCAAATACTACAAAACAATCAACTTATATTGGCACATGAAAACACTCATGGGAAAGGTGTTGATATAACAGAACGAGGCTTGTTGGGGGATTCGTCTTCAGCTCAACGATGTGCAACTCCATATCAAACTTGTGGACCAAAAAATCAATTTGTTTGCTGAGAAGATTGCAAGCATGGACTTCACCAACCTTACCTTTCCTTAACCCCTAGTTCTTGTTGCAGATGATCATGTTCCACTGGGTTTAACTTTGCTTATGTTAGGATTGTTGGTTTTTTTACTTTCTAGATTCAGAGGTAGGGAGGCTTTGGCCCTCCTCATCCTTATTTTTTGGCATTTGATGTAGACAAGCAAATTGTTTTTTGTTACTGGTATAATTTCCCAAATGGCAAACCAACAATATAAATATTGTACAATTTTTCTTTCAAATTAATATGAAATAGTGTCGATATTTTAAAAAAGTGAATTTAAAAAAAAAAAAATTTGAGTTCGGAATTCAAGTTTATTTTTTGGTATTTGATATATACAAGCAAATTGTTTTTTGTCACTGATATAATTTCCCAATTGGGAAACCAATAATATAAATATTGTACATTTTTTCTTTCAAATTGATGATGATGATGATTAACGTCCACTAAGACCTAATTGGTCTATCGACCTTAAGACAGTAAGTGATTACTTGTGATTCTTTAGAATTTTGTTTATGTGCTCGAAAAGCATTAAGAGAAGCTTTCCAAGATCACCATACTTTTGTTGAGTTAAGAGGTTAGGAAAGTTGGTAGTGTGATCAATATTTTGAAAATGAAATAGTGTGGATATCTTAAAAAAGCGAATTTAAAATAAAAATTGAATTTGAAATTCAAGTTTATTTTTTAGCATTTGATCTAGACAAGCAAATTGTTTTTTGTTGCTGGTATAATTTCCCAAATGGCAAACCAGCCATATAAATATTTTACAATTTTTCTTTCAAATTAATATGAAATAATGCCGATATCTTAAAAAAGTGAATTTAAAAAAAAAATGAGTTTGGAATTTAAGTTAAAATAAGGAGGGCAAATGATATATGAAATAGAAATAATGAGGATATCTTAAAAAAGTGAATTTAAAAAAAAAAATGAGTTTGGAATTTAAGTTAAAATAAAAAGGGCAAATGATATATGAAATAGTGTGGATAACTTTAAAAATGATTAAAAAAAAATCTAGTTTGGAAAGTTAAAATAAAGAGAGCAAATTATTAACCCATTAATAAAAGGTCAATTTAAAAAAAATAAAATTAACAGAATAATATTATGATGATGATGATGATTAAAGACTACTAAGATTGAATTGGTCTATCCGACCTTAAGAGGGTAAGTGATTACTTGTGATTCTTTATAATTTTGTTTCTATGCTGAAAAAGTATTAAGAGAAGCTTTCCAAGATCACCATATTTTTGTTAAGTTAAAAGGTTATGAAGATTGGTAATGTAATAATCATTAGTCCATCAATAAAAGACCAATATTTAAAAAAATAAAAAATCTTTTAAAAAATAATTTAACAGATTGCCTGATGTTGAACACCATGTAACAATGTTTTTTAATAAATTGCATATACCATATCCATAAATTCCATAATCATTTCAATGGATTTGATAATATAAATTTCAGCGAAAAATGAACACTCTAATTTAAATAATAACAAATAAGAAAAAATAAAAGGACCAACATTTAATCTTCTAAGTTGGATGAAAATATTAAAAAGCCATTTTGAATCGAAATCTGACAAATTTTAACCCCAAAAAAACGTGAATCCGTTGTTTGTTAGCTTCAATCCATAATACTAATACTAATGCATACCATGCTTGCGTTTTGTATGCTGTTTTGGCCAATACCGTAAAAGGTTTCACGTACCCGCTGACTTAAGGTATGACAGGCTAATTGCAATAATGCAAGCTCAGAGTAACGTGGAGCCGAGCCCGACGACAGCAGAAGGAAAAAAGATTGGGGTGGTCAAGAGCCAAAGTGTACGCTCACGGATCTGGCAGGTCAACTCTTTGTCCTCTTCGATTCTTCGAAATAAATTTTAAATGCAACTGCTCTTCAAACCTCAACCCGAAACCAGACAAACGACATTAAAAATATTAGAAGCTTTGTTGGGTTGAATTTTGTCTGTGCGAACCTTCGTTTTATTTATTGTACACATCTCTGTATCACGGGAACTTTCAGATCCTGCTCCGATGTCAACGCCATTGACGTTTTTTATCTTTTTACTTTCGTGGATTTGGGGAACATAATTAAGATTACCAGCCCACCGTGGATTGGTCATTGGGGTCTCCAGTCGACTATAAATCAAACCAGTGTGGACGTTCCATAGCCATCCTTATCCAGATTTTGATATATGGGTTTTTGAAGCTTCTCGTCTCTTTCTGTCATGTATTAGCCATGGATTCTAATATGCAGAACTTTTGTGGAATCGGTAAAAGAAAGCTTCATGATCAGGCAAGCGAAATCTCTGATTGCTGGGATTATTGCTGCAGTCTCCCCATACTGAAGAAATTCAATGCAGTCTCGCCTCAGAAAAACTCTGTGGATTCTCCATCAGAAGATAATATAATATTAGACGATGATTTTGATTTCAGTTACATGAGCGAGCTACTCCATGATGACCAGGACGTCGGTAGATTTCCTGATGTTAATATGAAATCCTTCGACCAGTCATCACAAGGTGGTTGTGATTATGTGGATGGGTTTCTGCAGTCAGAAAATCCAGAAAATATATCGATATCTGCCATGAATGCAGACAATTTGAAGTTTTTGAATGGGAATCAAGAGATAGAAATGGGTTCAGCTTGTACAAATACTCATTCATTTCCAACTCTAATGGATGTGCAATCTGCTTTATTAAGACAGAACCAGTCTGGGGCAATCTCGGCCACAGATTCGGTCTCCAATTCCAGTTCTAAGTCCTGTGTGTTTAATTCATTCTATGCCGGAGCTCTTCGATCACAAGCTTGGTTTCCAACTTCTGGGCTAAAGAGGGATCAGGATATTATGTCTCAGAGCTCTTATCGCAGCTTTTCGAAGTCAATGTAAGTAACAGTTATATTATTCAAGGTTTTAGGGATGAAGGAGTACATTTGCCCATTTAGCTGGGTTAGCTGGTTTGGAGAGAAAGATGTTTTATAATAGTAAAAACAATTCTGTGAATTCTACTATTATTTTTCATATACATCCACACAACACTTTTCAGAAATGTTGAACAAACCAGCACTGTTACAACCCCATTATTCATCTCTTACATCATGTCACGGTTTCCATCACTGTTACAACCCCATTATTCATCTCTTACATCATGTGATGGTTTGGTTTACCCACATGAAATGTCTGTGGTATAACCACACAGCAGATACTCCCAGGCTTACATAAATTTGAAAGCATTTCATTGAGTCTTCCATAATAATTAATTATCGATTTTTTTTAATCAATTGTGTGATGTTCACTGTTAAGCTTACATTTTGATTTCTGAAATTTTCTGTAATTTCAGAGACGAGTTGTAAACTTACATTTTGATTTCTGTAATTTCAGAGACGAGTTGTTTTACAGAAGATTGAATAGGGCTAAAAGCGAGTCCAAGTATTCTCTCAAGATAAAATGCCCAGGGAGCAACATAGATGATGGATACAAATGGAGAAAGTATGGCCAGAAGGCCATCAAAAACAGTCCCCATCCCAGGTATTGTGATCATTCAAAATGGATAGTTTTGTCAGCATATATCCATTTTAAGCTGTGATCTATAAGTATCAAGGAGGATCCCAAAAGAAAAACCACGTTAGGCCTTGAAAGGTCTGGGGTTCAGATAGTTTTTTCTTTTCTGGTATTGTTTTGTTCCATTTTAGTTAATGTTCTGACACATCTCTATGGAATTGATAAGCACAGCGCAATATTGCATTGATTGCAATATATCTCAGATCTGAAACGTTTTATGTATTTTGGAATTCGAAATGTGTTACATATTAAACAAATGTCCAATCCAATTGAACTCATCTATGTAACAGTATATATTCCAAGATATATTGGATTTAATGTTTTCTCTTTCTCCTGGAATACAAATACACCTCCTCCTCTCAATACAAAATTACTGTAACCTATGTTAATCTCTTCAACTTTCATTTGGATTTAATCCTTAATTTAATATATTTTTTTCTTTCATTTACAACTAATATGTAAATATGTTCTGATGATAGATAAAGTATCCACTAAAAACATCAAAAGTTTTGAAAACTCACACACAATCAATACAGAAAATGCACTTTTTTTTTCTTTCATTTACAACTGATATGTTCCGATGATAGATGAAGTATCCACTAAAACCATCAAACGTTTCGAAAACTCACACAATCAATACAGAAAATGTAGACACAACCTATTAATTAACATTATTATTATTATTATAATGGAGATCTCATAATCAAAATGTTTTGGTGTGCAGAAGTTACTACAGATGCACAAATCCCAGATGCTTTGCAAAGAAGCAGGTGGAGAGATCGGTGGAGGACCCAGAGACGATTACTATTACTTATGAGGGGCTTCACATGCACTATTCCTACTCTCAGATCCAGCTCACTCAACCAAATAACAATTCTAGTCTCCTTCGTCGCCTTCAAGGGGATAACAGTATTATTATTAAAGACGAGAATCCAAGCAAAGATCACAAGGGATATTATAACAATAACAATGTTGACGAGGGGGCCGTTGATCCAAAGACTGCATCATCGTCATTTAAGACAGATGCGGTGGAAGGCTGGGCAGCCACTGTAGCTGTCCCTCAACGTCATCAGCAAGAAGAAGTAGAAGATCAAGTAGAGGAGAATTGTCAAACGCTGAACATTGATGGGCGTCGTCACGCGTTTGGCGGTGGCTGTGGTGGAGATATTGGAGTAGTTGAACATGGCGGTGGGCGTGCAGATGGCCTCCTTCAGGACATTGTTCCCCTGGGAATAATCAATCCCTTTTCTTCCTCGTCGTCTTCTTCCTCTTCATCTTCTCCATAATTCTGACAATGTTAAAAATATAATACCACTTGACCTAATATTCTCTATTTTATAGATCAGAAAGTTGTTGTATGACAAACTGGACATAGATTTGATTTTATTTTTTTCTCTGGATGAGAATAAAACATAAAATCCAACCACAAATAAAATCCAACACCAGTCTAGTCTGATTGGGGACCGATGTTCCCTTAAACGTTGTGTATCAATGTATTCAAATAAGTAGAATACGTTGGTCTGTATTTTGTTCATGCTAAAAACTCTCTTGTTGTGTATCAATGTATTCAGATAAGTAGAATACGTTGGTCTGTATTTTGTTCATGCTAAAAACTCTCTTGTTGTGTATCAATGTATTCAGATAAGTAGAATACGTTGGTCTGTATTTTGTTCATGCTAAAAACTCTCTTGAAAAACATGATTTTTCCTTTATTTTAGGATATGTTGATTTGTGTATTTTGTTCATCTGTATATGAAAAACATGATTTTCCCTTTATTTTAGCAGGCAATTTGGTACATAGTTCATGGTTAATAATGAAATTTTTCTAAACATCCCTGTGGACACCATTTTTCCAAAGGACTCAACTCTAAAGAAACAAAGATAAATTTATAATTTTCACATTGATTACAGGGTTGAGATTGTTAGGTTGTCTATCTTATATTTCCATATTTAATATATTGATAATTTTATTTTTTTTAAATTTCTGTAATATCATTTTTTTCACATAAGCATAAAGTTGAGAGATCATTACACAATTATACACATTCATCCTCCTGTCAAGATGTGCAGGGACATTCAAGAAAAACACATATTGAATTTGTGACTCTTAAGTGTC
>ML795893.1:201611-231620 GCA_009831015.1 Picea engelmannii
AGTTTCTTCATTGACCTTCACCTCTGAATGCTTATTTAGAAAAGTATTGGGTTGTATGAATCAGTGTTTTTGTAAGCATGTAGTCGATAAGTATGTTTTATTTGGTAATTGCATCTTGAATCCGCAATACTATATATGATAATTAGTATGGTAGTTTCTCAACACAAGCCTTTTATCTTGCTCAACTCTAGTCTACATTTGTGATCTGTTGACCAGTCCCCTGAAGGAAGCTAGGGTGTGTCGGTATATTGGAATAGATTCTAGCATTGACTTTATCATAACCAATGTACCTCTCCTAGAGAGCCACCTATTGCACCAAAAATATACGTGTTTTTCAATTTTAAATAGCAACATGTACTAATATACATTTCCATATCAATTTAGCTTAAGAGTAAAGCCTGGATATTTAACTCCTTCTGACATGACTAAGTGTTGAAAAGGAAAACAGTGCCAGCAGGGATGATTTTAAGGATGGAAATTTGTTTTTAAATGTAAAAACCTTAGCGAATCTAACTAATCCTTCATATGCCAACTATAAATGTTTGGTGATGTTTTTGAAAAATATTCAAATTTCTAAGTTTTTTATATAGTTTATATAAAATTTTGGCGATTTTAAAGGTAAAATAATTTTATCCTATAGAATTTGGGTGAACCATTTTTAGAATGGCGAATATTTTTTTGGTAAAAACTATGGAAAATTAGCCCATGAGCGAAATTTAGCCCCTAAAATCATCTTTAGAAAACACCCTCCAATACCCAAATCTTGAATACCCTCCAAGACAATTGTATAAACTACATACTTATTCTCATTTATTTCTATGCTTGTAGCCTTGTAAAGCTATAAAATGTTCTTGAAACATTAACCCTCCCTTTCTTATCCAAAACATAATAGTAGAACATCATCTACGAATAATAAGTGTGTGAGTGCCTCATATCCTATTCTCACACCTTTGATTCTCCGTGTTCTCCTAGCTTCATCAATGGCTCTACTTAGTCCCTCTGCTACCAAAATAAAGAGATAGGGTGAGAATGGGCAGCCCTATCTAATCCCCCTTGAAAACTTAAATAAATTTGATGTTGATTCATCAATCAACACTATAAAGGAGTTCACAGTCACACATCCCATAATCCACTTGATGAAAGGAAGTGAGAACCCTATGTGAATTAAGAGTAACTAAAGGTACAACCATGAGACCCTATCATATGCCTTAGAAATATCCATATTGATCATTGTTGTTGGCATATGTGATGTTTTGATAGTGTGTAGTGTTGGGATTTGGTGACAACCAATTACCAAAAACAGATTTGGATCCTATTATTCTGCGTTGGTTACAACCAAATAGACCAAGTTAGAATATGGATAGGGATTGCATTTAATATTCAATTTCATGTGTGAATGTATAAATTCATGTAAGCCCATAAAGGCAAGACGACTGTGAGAGACTGAGTGTATGAGAGACTTGCAAATCTGATGTAATCTCCATAATCCGAATAATAAGAGAACCAATGCCTATGCTTGGTGGACGTAGCCCAACGTTTGGGTGAACCACGTGAAATCCCTATGTCTATATATTATGTGTGTGATTGTTAATTATCACTGTGAATTGTGTTTTCCACACTAACAATTCTAACAAGTGGTATCAGAGCTGGTTGGAGGAGCTTCAAATTCTCGGAGGAGCCGACAGAAGTTAAATCTGTGTGAGGGTGCGTAAATTTATACATCTCCGCAGGTCCCTCCTCTCGTAGGGTGCGGAGACTTATTACCAACCCTTACACTCGGGAAAAATTACTGGCATTTCCACAGCTGACCAAAAGGAACAGTGCGTAAATTTGATAAGATTTATGCACCCCAAGTGTGTCGTGAGGTGCAGACTCCCCGCAGTGGAAGCTTGAGGTGCATGTGGTGGCTCCCTTAATTCAAAAAGTCGTGATCTCCGAAGTAAATTTATTCGCATGGTTTTTTCTTTCATAATTTAAGGTATGAAGCATTGTGCATAAGTCACGTGATTTTTTTATTTTTTAAAAAAGAAACGTGAACAAGTCAACAAGCAAGTCATGTGGGTGAAGGTGAATAAAGTAAACAAATAAAAGGTTTTATGGAGTAAAAGGATTTAAAGTAAAGGTTAACTTTTATTTTTTATTAAACCTTTTCTATATATTATTAAAAGGTTTTTTGGATTAAACCTTTTAAACATTTTTGGGTTAATATTATTATTCCTCCACATTTTAAAAGACCTTGGTTATTATAAGCAGTGGATATTGGGAAATTTTTTGTGCAAATGGCTAAGATGCAGAGTTTGAAGTTTCAAGTTGAAAAGTTCAGCGGTAAAAACAACTTTGAGCTCTGGAAGCTCAATATGCACGATCTACTCATGCAACAAGGCGTGGTGAAGGTGCTTTTGGGAAAAGCAAAGCAGCCTGCATCCATAACAGATGATGATTGGGATGAGATGGATGCAAGAGCACTGAGTGCCATACGCCTGTGTTTGGCCAATGATGTTTTGTTCAATATTGTCTCGGAGAAGACAACAGTCGGTTTGTGGAGCAAGTTGGAAAGTCTATACATGACGAAGTCCTTGACAAGTAGAATCTACTTGAAGAGACAGTTGTACAGTTGGCGGATGAAAGAAGATACAAAAGTTGTTGACCATTTAAATACTTTCAATACCCTTGTAGTTCAATTGACTAGTATGGAAGTTAAATTAGAAGATGAGGATAAGGCTATTACACTATTGTGTTCGTTGCCTGAGTCTTGGGATAATCTAGTCACCTCTATTAGCTTTAGCTCAACAGAAGTTTTAGATTATGACTCTGTTGTGGGAGCTTTGTTGGTTGAGGAGATGAGGAGAAAATCTAGTAAAGAAACCTCAACTTCAGAGGCAATGCTGGTCAAAGTTCGAATTAAAGAGAGGAATGAGAGAAGTTCTTCTCGATCTGAGTCAAGACATAGAAAGGGTAAAGAAAAATGTTGGTACTGTGGAAAAACATGACATCTCAAGAAAGACTATTGGAAGAGAAAGGAATCTAAGGAAAATTCTACGAAGGAAGCAAATTTGACTGTAACAAATTCAGGTACAATTGATCATGTTTTATCCATTTCTAGTAATTTACAATATCAAGAAGAATGGCAGCTAGATTCAGGTGCCTCCCACCACATGTGCTCACATAGAAATTGGTTATTTTCTTACCAATCTGTTGATGAGAGTGTAATGTTTATGGGAAATGGTATTCGTTGCAAAACTGTTGGGGTTGGCAGTATTAGAATAGGATGTTCAATGGTATTGTTAGGGAATTGACGGATGTTAGATATGTACCTAAGCTTAAATAAAATTTGATTTCATTAGGAGTGTTGGATTCTTGTGGATATAAGTATATAGGTCAAGGTGGAGCTCTCACAGTGTCGAAAGGTAATTTAGTAGTGATGAAGGCAACAAAGGTTGATAACCTTTATAAGATGGAAGGCAGTACTGAAGTGGCATCTGATGTGACAGATGTATATTCTTCTTTATGGCAGAAGCATCAAGGTCATAATTGCAAGAAAGAATTGCAGGTACTGGTAAGAGGTAAATCAGTTCCAGGCTTAAAATCTTTGTTTCTAAATTCCTGCTTGTTTTATATCTCTGCAAGTTATGATGATGGTATAAAGGGATGTTGTGTGTGGGATCTTACTTCTCACAGGGTCATCATTGACAAAGATATAGTATGTATGGAACAACCAAAAGGGTTGATTCAAGATTGCAATGGTAAATTTGTTTGTATGCTAGGTAATTCATTGTATGGCCTATTGGTACCCAAGAAAATATACAATATATTTGAATCCTTCATAGTGAGTCAGAATTTTTCAAAGGGTAGGAATGACTATACATTTTATAGCACATTCACAGTTTTGATGTTCTTTGCTGATGATATGCTCGATGCAAGCCGAAACATGGATAAAATCAGTAAGAAAGTGACTCGGGTGGATAGGACAATTCAGATGAGGGATCAAGGAGAAGAAAAACAAATTAAGGGCATAGAAGTACATAGAGATGGTAATGGTAAGATGTGGTTGGAGTTCAGCATGAACATTATAAAACCAATTTTTATCCCTCTTGATTTCCATTATAAGTTTTCTTTAAGTATAGGGCATGTCTATAAAGAAGAAAAGGTTATGTCTCGTGTAAATTCAGTAGGAGGTCTATTGTATGCGATGAAATGGTTAAGACCAGATGTTTCACATGCTAATGATGTTGTCAGAAACGTGACAGATTAAGGTGCTGCAGTGAAATGGGTGCTTCAACGTTTGAGAAGCACAAATATCACCTATAATGGTTACACCGATATGATCTATGATGATTGTAATGTATACTATAATACAGGTGTTTTGGATAGAAGGAGAGTTATCACTAAATATGTCTCACAACACAGTTGTGGAAGACATGTTGGAGGTGGAGTGACCCCTCAGGAAATCCAAACTCGTGCAAGTTACACAGGTGAGATCATGAAACCAATTTTATTAGAGAAGCTGCAGTGGTGCTTGGCTTCTCTTGGCTTGCAGCAAAGGTGATGAACAAAAGGAATAAGCAAGGTATCAGGTTAATTGTTGTCAAGGTGGAGATTGTTGGGATTTGGTGACAACCAATTACCAAAAATAGATTTGGATCCTATTATTCTGCGTTGGTTACAACCAAATAGACCAAGTTAGAATATGGATAGGGATTGCATTTAACATTCAGTTTCATGTGTGAATGTATAAATTCATGTAAGCCCATAGAGGCAAGACGACTATGAGATACTGAGTGTATGAGAGACTTGCAAATCTAATGTAATCTCCATAATCCAAATAATAAGAGAATCGATGCCTATGCTTGGTGGACGTAGCCCAACGTTTGGGTGAACCACGTGAAATCCCCGTGTCTATATCTTATGTGTGTGATTGTTAATTATCACTATGAATTGTGTTTTCCGCACTGACAATTCTAACATGTAGTCCCTCTTGTGTTGATCCTATAGCCTCATGTATATGGCGCCCTTCTAGGAAGCCAAACTTCTCATGAGAGATTACTTCTGAGAGCACAATATTCTATCTAACTACAATAGCCTTGGGAAATAATTTTTTAAATGAAATTGCATAGGGAGATAGGCCTACCTCAAAAGTCTCAAGACAATCCACTTTTGGGATGAGATCAATAAAAGTGGAATTAGAAGATACAAGCACTCTCCCAAAAGTTTTGACTTCTTCAACAACTCTAAGCATGTCCTTGTTAATGTTTAAGCCATTATTATAGATGTTTGCATTTCATTAGATAACAATAGCATAATCCAAGATCACTAAGAAATACACAATCACAAGAGACACAACATTTATCCTGAGAAACCCTCTAGGGGAAGAAAACCCAACAAAACTTCCTTAATATAGATAGCCAATACAATGCCAAGAGATCTCTATGCTAAAACAGAAAGTCCTCTCCAAGATATGTGCCACTCTCTCTCTCCTTTGTTGGTAACAGATCAGAACTTGTCTCTCAAACTGAGCAAGTTAGTTGTATCTAAGTGAGGCGCTAGCCTCCTTTATTTATACAAGTATGGCACGTGTGAAGTGTCTCTTCACTAGTAGGGCCGACTTCTCCAACTAGGTGGGTAAACCCACCTTTATTATATTTCTGGGTCTCTTTGTTAACTGTTGGGGCCAACTTCTTATTTTGCCTATTATAATTGTCTTTTGACCAATCCGCAAAAGGGGATTTGGTCCTATTACAATAACCGACATGATCAATACATAATGGGGATTTATCCTATGAATAATATATCAATAATAATAAGAATACTCTTTGCAGTTACAATATTTCAACACTCCCCCTTAACAAGAAGGGTATTCTTCAACAACATCATGCGAGAGAAAGAGGACAGCATCATCAATATCATCTTGGCTGGCGTATCTATAAATCATCGGAAGTTTTCTTCATCAGCAGCTTCATCATTCTCAAAGGAATGCCATCATCATCTGCATCAATATGTATTAGTATAAAAAATGATACATCATCATCATCACATCACAAGGCTGGCTCATCATAATACAAGACTGGCTTTATGTCACAGCTATCAAGATGGAAGCTCAGTACTTGTCTCATCTCATCGTCTTGTTTTACATCACAGCACTCAAGCTGGAAGCAAGATACTCGTCATGCTTTATGTCACAACCATAAGGTTGGAAGCAGGATACTAGATTGGCTTTACGTCACAGCTATCCAGCCGGAAGCTCAGTGCTAGTCTCAACATATCATCTTACTTTACGTATGACAACTTGGTCAAAAGCAAGAAACATCTCATCCTGCTTTACGTCTGACAACTCGGTCAGAAGCAAGGAACATCTCATCTTGCTTTACGTATGACACTGGGTCAGAAGCAAGGAACATCTAATCTTGCTTTACGTCTAACAACTCGGTCATAAGCAAGGAACATCTCATCTTGCTTTACGTCTGACACTGGGTCATAAGCAAGGAACATCTCATCTTGCTTTACGTCTGACAACTCGATCAGAAGTAAGGAACATCTCATCTTGCTTTACGTCTGAAAACTCGGTCAGAAGCAAGGAACATATCACATCTTGCTTTACGTCTAACAGCTAGGTCAGAAGCAAGGAACACATCACATCTTGCTTTATGTCTGACATCTAGGTTAGAAGCAAGGAACACATCACATCTACTCCCCCTTTCGAGCAAGGTCCTTTCGGACTAAGCCAAGCTTATCTCGTAAGTACTCAAACTTTACACGAGATAGAGGCTTGGTCAACACGTCAGCAACCTGTTCATCCGTGCTAATGTCCTAGAGCTTCAAGGCTCCTCTATGTACCATGTCGTGGATGTAATGATAGCGTATCTCTATGTGCTTTGACCTGTCGTGGAATACAAGATTCTCTGTCATCTTCATGCAGCTTTGGTTGTCACATAGAATCACGGTTCCTCTCATCTCCAAGTCAAATAGGTCGGTCAGCAACTTTCGAAGCCATATAGCTTCGCAACTAGCAGAACATGCAGCAATGTATTCTGCTTCCACTGTGTTGAGAGAAATACTAGATTGCTTCCTACTCTGCCACGAGATCATAGCTGATCCCAAACTAAAACAACATCCTGAAGTGATTTTCCTATCAAAAACACTTCCTGCCCAATCTGCATCAGTATATCCACTCAATGTGAAATGATGATCTCCATCATAGCTGAGACCATAATCTATTATACCTTTGAGGTACCTCATCACATGTTTTGCAGCCACTAAGTGAACACATCTGGGTTCTACCATAAACTGACTCAAGGTGTTCACGGAAAAACAAATGTCTGGTCTGGTGTTCGTTAGGTACATCAGCGATCCAATAATTTGTCTATACAGTGTGGCATCAATCAATTCTGACGACGTGTCGACCAACAGCTTCAGCTTCGCTTCCATGGGTGTATTCATGGACTTGCATTCCAGCATGTCGAATCTCTTTAAGATTTCGACCGTGTACTTCTCTTGGTTAAGGAAGATCCTCTCAGGACTCCGGAATACCTCAAGACCTAAGAAGTAATGCATTAGGCCGAGGTCTTTCATTTCAAATTATGAGGCAAGTCTCTTTTTACATTCAACGATGAGCTTTTCTTCTCCAGTTAAGAATAAGTCTTCCACATATAGCAATAAGATTACTGGCTCATTATCCATAATTTTGAAGTAGAGATTTGAATCTGCTTTACTCTTGGTAAAGCCTAAGCTCGTCAAGAAATTGTCTATATGGCCATACCAAGCTCTATGAGCTTGCTTCAATCCGTATAAGGCTTTCTTCAATCTGCAGACATGAGACTTCATGTCTTCAACCTCAAATCCTTGAGGTTTCTCTATATACACTTTCTCTTCGATGACACCATTTAGGAAAGTTGTCTTCACGTCCATCTGGTGCAGCTTCCACTTCATCTTAGCTGCAAGAGCTATGATGGTCCTGATCGAAGTGTATCTGGCTACAGGAGTGAATGTCTCTTCATAGTCAATGCCTTCCTTCTGGGAAAAGCCACGAGTGACAAATCTTTCTTTATACTTCTCAATACTTCCATAAGCAACATGTTTTATTTTGAAGAGCCATCTGGAGGATACCGCATCTTTATTCTTCGGTCTGGGAACTATTTCCCATACTTCGTTCTTCATTATGGATTAGTATTCCTCTGTCATGGCATCTGCCCATTCTTTCCTTTGAATGGCTTCTTCAAAACAGGTAGGCTCCTCTTCTAGGAGGTCACACATCAAAGTGGTATAACTGGAGAATGGCTTTGGTCTTTTCACCTGTCTTGTGGTACCTTGGGGAACACCGTACTTCTCTCCATCTTGAATAAGCTCTCTAGCCCAGGCTGGATTTCTTTTATGGAGTATCATCATCTGAGGAGGTTCTTGTACTTCTACTATATCATGGTCTTCTAGAAGTTCCTCATCAGGGGAAGTTACGACTTCCCTCTCTGGTTCTGCAGCTCTAGGAACCTCCCTTATTGCAGTATGGGGGATTATGGGTTCCTCTTCATATACCTCTTCAAGCTGGCATATTTTAGATTTCTTGAGTGTTGCATCTTCATCAAAGGTCACATCCCTGATGATCTCAATGTGATGTTGACTTGGTATATAGATCCTGAAGGCCTTGGAGACCTCACAGTATCCCACAAATATTCCCTTCTTTCCTGAAGGGTCCAGCTTGTTTCTCTTTTCTTTAGGTATATGAATAAACACTAGACAGCCAAATATTTTGAGATGGCCTACCTCTGGCTTCTTTCTGGTGAAAATCTCTTCCAGTGTCTTGAGCCCAAGTGCACTATGGGATAATCGGTTCTACACATAAACAACTGCCATCGCTGCTTCTGTCCATAAGCACATAGGAAGATCCTGATCATGGATCATAGTCTTCACAACTTCCAGTATGGTTTTGTTCTTCGTTCAACTACACCGTTTTGTTGGGGATTATAGGGAGTAGTGAGATCCCTCTTGATTCCAACATCTTTGCAGAAGTCCACAAACTCTTTTGAGGTATATTCTCCTCCATTATCTGACCTGAGTATCTTGATCATTCTTTCAGAAAGGTTCTCTATCAAGGCTTTGAATTCCTTGATCTTACTGAACACTTCATCTTTAGTCTTCAAGAAATATATCCAGGTTTTACGAGAGTAATCATCAATGAATGATACATAATATACATACCTGCTAATGGGGGATGACGACATTGGGCCACACACATCTGAATGGATGAGTTATAGGACTCCTTCTATCTTGTTGTCCCGCTTCAGAAAAGGGTTCTTGATATTCTTCCCTTGTACACATCCATTGCATACACCTTTATGGTCACCTTTGAGTTATGGTAAACCTGTGACCGCTTTGCATATGTATGGTAGCACCTTGTATTTGATGTGGGCTAATCTTCTATGCCAAAGTTCACATGAGTTTTCAATGGCATGGGTCATAGCAGCTTCTGAGTGACCCTTTAATTTATACAAGCCATTTTCTTCATTACCAATGACGATTGCTTCATTTAAGGTTTCTCCCTTATCCCACATAAGAACTTATCCATCTATAAAGGCAACTCTGAAGCCTTTCTTCTCTAAAGCTGAAATGGAGAGTAGGTTCTTCTTCAAGCCTGGTACATATAGTATGTCCTTCATTTTTAGTAAATTCCCTGAATTCAGTTTATGGTTTGATTCTCCCACTCCCTTGATGGGGTACTGATAATCATCACCAAGTGTCACTTTCTGAGAAAAAAATTTCTTTGATATACAAGAGAGAATATTTATTTGTCCCGTCGTGTGCTTGGATGCACCACTATCAATGAGCCAAGTGTCCTCTCCAGGTGTTACAGATCCTGAGAGGGCTGAGATCAACACATGGTCTTTGATCTCTTCTCTCATCATCTTTGCGGGTGGCTCTTCATCTTCGACTACATGGGCATGAAGCCTCTTTTGTTTTCTCTTGTATTCCTCTCATTTGGCTGGACAAAACTTTGCAATGTGTCCCATCTTGTCACAATGATAGCATTGTACAAATGAGTAGTCTCTTTCCTTTCGTTGTCCTTTCTTCTAAAATCTCCTTGGATGAGATTGTTTATGATTGAATTTATTTGATTGTTGAGGCTCTTTATGAGTCTCCTTTTGGAAGTAGGGTTTCTTCCTTCCTCCTTTGGTGTGAGTAGCTAGGGCTTGATCAACATCCCTTTCTAGTAACGCTTCCCGATTTGTTACTCTTGTTTCTTCTTGGATGCATTCTTCCCATAGGTTGTTGAACTTCAGTTTCTCCTTTCTGTCACATATTGTCTGCATGAAGGCATCTCAAGGTCTTGTGAGACCATTTAGGGCTGTCATTATAAGTTCGTCTTCGTCTATGGTATCTCCAATAGCTTCTAGTTGTTCTTTGAATTCTGAGATTCTGGAGAAGTATTCCTGAATCATTTCTCCTTTCTGCATCCTTGTCTTTTTCAGTTGGGTTCTAAGATTCATCTTCCGGTTTATGTTCTTTCCTTCATATAGTCTGGTCAAGGCATCAAACATTTCTTTCGGGGTCTTCTTAGATGACACATAAGGGATCAGATGGTCTTTGATTGAATCTGCAATGATTCTTTTGGCCCTTATTGTGTCCTTTTGATGCTTTTCCTTTTCTGCAGCATCTTCGGGTTCCAGTAATTCTTCCTTGACGAATATTGCTAGGTCATTCTATTCAAGAATGAGGCCAATCCTATACTTCCAGGCACGGAAGTTTTCCATTCCTTCTAACTTGTCAACAAGCTTAATGCTCACAGACATCTTTACTTGGAGCTAGGAAAATGACCGAAAAATGAAAGTGCTCAAAATCAAAAACTGAACTTACCAGGAGATGTGCTTGGCTGAGGCGAGCTACCTGGTGTGTTTGGATCTAAGAAAATCCAACTTTTTCCCCTTCAAATCTGATATGCGGATTTCTGGATTTGTGCTTCTGGTACCTCTGGTACTCTGGTACTTCTGGTACTTCTGGTACTGGTTTTTTGGTACTTTTTGGTACTTTGTGAAACTAGGGTTTCACTTTTCGAGAGATCCAGCCACTGAAAAGGTGCGTTGATGATGCCAAATTGATCCTTAGGGGAGGGCGCAACTTTCTAGATAGTTTCAGGGCTGAAAAGATTCACTTTTGAAAAACACTAATTTACAGGTACTGCAACAGTGACATTTTTCTCTTGCAAAAGATGCTTCCTTCAGCTTGGCTCTGATACCATGTTAATGTTTAAGCCATTATTATAGATGTTTGTATTTCATTAGATAACAATAGCATAATCCAAGATCACTGAGAAATACACAATCACAAGAGACACAGCATTTATCCTGGGAAACCCTCTAGGGGAAGAAAACTTCCTTAATATAGATAGTCAATACAATGCCAAGAGATCTCTATGCTAAAACAGAAAGTCCTCTCCAGGATATGCGCCACTCTCTCTCTCCTTTGTTGGTAACATATCAGAACTTGTCTCTCAAACTGAGCAACTTAGTTGTATCTAAGTGAGGCGCTAGCCTCCTTTATTTATACAAGTGAGGCACATGTGAAGTGTCTCTTCACTGGCAATGTAGACTTATCCAACTGGGTGGGTAAACCCACCTTTATTATATTTCTAGGTCTCTTTGTTAACTATTGGGGCTGACTTCTTATTCTGCCTATTATAATTTTCTTTTGACCGATCCGCAAAAGGGGATTTGGTCCTATTACAATAACCGACATGATCAATCCACAATGGAGATTGATCCTATGAATAATATATCAATAATAATAAGAATACTCTTTGCAGTTACAATATTTCAACAGTCCTCACCCAATAAGTCAAATAACTCAATACATAATTCCATAATCTATCCATCCAGACCTAGACTTATATCTTTCTTAAAGGATTTAAGAATATAAATAAGTTCCTCCCTTGTGACTTCCCTATGCATCCTCTCATTCTCCTCTTCTCCAACTAGTATAGGGAAATAAGATTCCACCTTGAGAATCTCTTCTATGTTTCATTTGTCTAATTCTTTGAACACCTCCTCAAAATGTTGCACTCATAATTCATCCAAAATTTGAAAGGTGTTAACCTTCTTCCCTTCCCTATTTATTAGTTCCCAAATTGTATTTACACTCTTTCTTTGATTGGCAATTTTGTGAAACAATTTGGTGTTTTGATCCCCCAACTGAATCCAGGTTTCCCTACTCTTGAGCCTCCATTCTCTTTCCCTATACTAAAGTAACTTTTCCTTTTTTTACTCCAATTCCTTCAAAGTGATCTTACCCTCATTACTGAGTGAGCATCTCGAATTATCAGAAAAAAGTGATTCCATATTCCTCTCCACTTCATTTAGCTAAACATCCCTTTCTCTATGTTTTTTTCCTACCCAGTCAACCACCTTTTCCTTAACTCTTTTCAAATCCTTTCCAAAATTTTAACAAGTAGTGCCTTCTTTTGAAGGATCATACCTCACCCAATTTACCTTCACAAAATCTTGAAACTCCATATTGTCCCATCCTGGCCGATTAAACTTGAAAGGATCTCTTGGGTTTGGATTATTTTTATCCAATTCCAAAACAAAAGGAAAGTGATATGAGCATATGTTGGATCCTACCCATGACCTGTACCTTTCCACCTTCTATAGAAATTCCCCATAAATAATAAACCTATCAAGCCTCATTGAAACACAATCTACCCTTTATCTATTATTGCTCCAAGTTGGATTGATATTAATAGGCTCATTGTACACAACACTTGTCTAGTTAAACAAGTTATGGAAGAATCCAATTAATATATCCATTCTATCATTGGATCCCCATACCTCCCTACTATTTAAAGTGAGAGTTAAATCCCCTCCAATTATGAGATTATAAATGTTAAAACACTCAAAAGATAACTATTTCTCTGAGTAGATTTGTTTACCCTCATAAGTTCCATACACATTTAGTAAATTTAGATTCAAGCCCAATATTTTACTATGAACACAAATAAGGGACACATTGTGATTCCAACCAATAATAAAACCCCCCGAAAACCATTTTGAATTTAAAGCAAGGAAGTACCATACCCCCAAGGACTTTTTGAGTTCAAAATTTAATTTATCTCCCTTTCCCATTGTCTCTTGTATCAGTATTATATATGGTTTATCTAATTCTACATATCTCTTGGCCTACCCCCCTAGGCCTCCCATATTAACTTAAATCACTTTCATTGGGACACCAAGAAGGGGTTAAATCATGCTCTAATGGCCCCTGTAATCAACATATATTTACCTTGATTCAATTTTTTAATTTCTCTCTCCTGAGCTAGCTTCAAAGATGGCATCCTCCCTACATTCATAGGACCTATGTATTTTGGGTAGTCTGAATTGAGCCCCCGTAACCTAGTAGAGTGGGGTTGGTCCCCTCTTTAGAAATAGGATATAATGCCCTCCCCCCTCACAAAGGTGTCTAATATGACCTGACTATTCCTACCATAATTAGAATTTTCCTTACCAATAGAATGAACTAACTCACAAGACTATATATCAATGGTATCCCTACTCACAACCCCTCCAAACAAATTCAAATTGCCTAATAGAGATATCGTCCTACCACTACATATAGCCTTCTTCTTTGATTCCATGGGAAATTTGTCTACTTCTTCCATCTTTTGAATAGCATAAAACTCAACAAACAGATTAAGGGCAGGGGGAATTTTAGGGGCTATATATCTCCCATGGGCTAATTTTCCATCCTTTTTCCAAAAAATCGATTCGCCAATTTCCATTTTTTTCTAAAAGCAATTCGCCCAAATTTATAGAATAAAATTATTTTACCTTAAAATTAGCCCAAATTTTATAGAAAATATATAAATTCTTTAGAAATTTGAATAGTTTTACAAAAATATCGCCAAACATTTTATATTTTACATATTAAGGACTAGTAATATTCGCCAAGGTTTCTACATATTGAGATAAATTTCCATCCTTAAAATTACCCATGATTAAGGGGTAGTGTAGTAGATTTACTTGAAATATCGAGATCCTCCATTACTGGATATTTCTTGTAATATTTCTTCCTTGTCGAGGATAGAACATACAAGTCCAAGCCCACCTCCTAAGTCAATGCTTCATCTTTCCCAAACAGTAATGACAAGCCCATAATCAAGGGTATGGAAAGGTCCCCAACCTGTAGGTCGACCTCCATCTTGTCCCCCATATCCTAAACATTGTTTTTTAGGACACTAGTTGATCCATGAACTTATGAGCTTTGTTCCTTAGCATCTTCCTTTTGTATATGATCCACAGGATTAACCTCCCTACCATAATTTTCAGTTGAGATCTCCTTCTTACACCAAACCTTTTTGAATAAAACCTTTTCATAGTCCTTATGCATGTGGCCATAGGCATGGCACCTTGTGCATCTAAATGTTATGTTTTGAAAATCAATAATCTAGGAATACTTTCAACCACCCATTACAAAATCCATTGACTCATAAATACCAACATTGATGTCTAACTAGAAATCTCACCACATACCTAGCATTACTAGTCAAAAAGTTATCATCAATTAGAATTTCCTGACCAAGAAAATTTCTAATAATTATTAGGGTTTTACTATCCAAATATCCATGGGTAAGGCGGGTAACATCACCTAGACTGGTGTTTTCTCCATAAACTTATCTTTAATATCAAATAAGGGATGACATGGCTTCATGGATAGGAAATAACTATCCATGAACCATGCTCCTTTAAGAATGAACAAAGCTTTTGCTTCGAAATTGAATAAGAAACCCAACCAACTATGAGAGAGAAGGTGAAAGGATGGACTGTAACAAACAATGGGAACCCACGTCTATTGAATCCACCTATCAAGTTACTCCAACATCACCCTCTGACCCATGAATTTTCACACTAGAGTCTTTCCTACCAAATCAAGTATTTGATTTACTCTTGCATCTTCACCAACCACCAAGGAAACCCCACTCCCTCAACTCTCCACCACCTTCCGCCTATTCTTTCCCTTCACCTCCTTCACCTGTGTCTCTCCTTGAAAATGTTATAATTCCATATTCCCACCTATAAAACCACCATCTCCCACCTCTAAAAGCCTATTCTTTCCATGACCATCTCAGGGAACAAAAACTCAGATTATTGAGAGTGCTTTGTAGTTTCAAGAATTAGTTCTTCCAAGACCTTGAAACTAGATGTTTTTTTCTCTTTGCGTCGTAGCTCCATCCTCTCCTTACCAAGAGATCTATTGATCATCCCCCAAAGAACAATCTATATTTTGGCAACACTCTTGCATAAAGGTATCACCTACTGGAACCACAATACCTTTCGTCATATTATCAAATGAACCACTTACCCTAATTTTGGATTCAACACTATATTGTCCCCCCGTATCCCACAAGACCTTAGGGATCCTTTAGGCCAATGTAGAAATACTAGGGTAGTTGGAAAAAATTTCATTTTTAGGTAAGGAGTCTTTAGAATATTTCATAACCTAAATATCTTCCTCCATCCTTCAAACCCTTTTTAATGGAATCTCTGGGTATAGATACTATAAAAGAATGTTTTAATGGAATCTCTAGGTATAGATACTAGAGGAGATCATTTTAATGGAATCTCTAGGTATAGATATTCTAAAGTCTCCTATAAACTCCTCCTATGTCATCTCCATCATTGATCCTCCACTAAAATGCTCCTTCATTTGCATACCAGATTTATGTATGCATCTTCCTTGTACAAAACCTTGGGTTTAGATGCTTATTATAATATAGGATACGAGCATTTGAACAAAGACATTAGATCAGGAGCATCGAAATGTGAAGATTCGGTGTCATTCTCCATGTGTATCTTTGTTTATTCATTTGGTATATTTCAATCAATTTTTTATTGTGCAGAAGAAAACAGAGAGGAAGCATACAACATATCTCATACCATAGATCTGGTAGCAAGTGGATATGTCTTTCTCACAATGTGCACCCACGGAAGTCTCTTTGAACCATACATAGAATCCTATATCTGAGAAGTCTCCCATCGTTGCCTTTCCCTACCATCGTAGCTGGAAACCCTAGATGTTTTATTTAGCTCTCTCAAAGCTCTATTAACTGTTGATAATATGCACTATGTCGACTAGGCAAGGAAACCTTGGTGGCAGTGTGTGGATGAACCCTAAACTACAATAAACCCTAGATTTCAAAAGAGATAGGCAACCACACTTATGGGGGACTTACCTACAATCTTGACTAGTTTTCGACTGTTGTTACGTACCTCCAATCAAGTTGAGGTAAGAACACCTTTGGAGAATAGATCAACTTGTCATTTCTAGTTATAGTGGAAACCCTTTCTTACACTGCTAGGAGTAAAAGGTAGGAGAGGATATCCCAAAACCTAGAAGCAATATTAAACCCTAGCTATAAGGGTTTGTTGTTTTATTCCCTATGAATTTTTTTATCCCCTTCATCAACTCATCAAAACCACAAAGTTTTATTTTAATTCGGATGTGATCTTGGTCATAATTCCAGTGGAGTTCGAAGTTGTAGTTATATAGTATGTTATATATTATAAATAGTTAGTTATAACGTGTTGTAATTAATGAGTTATCATATATAATATGTTATATTATTTATTATAATCAAAAATTTGTTAGATGTTGGGGAAAAGAAATGATGTGTCTAAGAAATGCCTTTCATAATGGCTAGGGTTTAGGGTTTATTCTAGTCATCGTCATTGTTGTCCTAAGAGATTTCAATGCAAGTCTCATGCTGGAGGAAGTTGAATACACAGTAAAGGATCTCTAATTTCTACCTAGAGCAAGGTGTCACTATCAATTTGTGTTAGAATAGGCCAAAATCATTGATTTTTTGGATGCAATGTCAAAGAAACCTATGTAGGTTGAAGCTGATGCACCCTCAGTGGGAGGCAAGTAGACCTTGGTCACTGCTAGAGAAGGTTCATTGTCACTTCATATATCAAATAGTAAGCTATGGTATACACCTACAAGGAAACAAATTCATTCAATGCACTGGTTCAGTCCCAAATCCCAAGGAAACAAAATCATCCTCAACAACATCATTTTGTAAAATGACTAGAATCCATCCCCCAATTGGATCTCTTGTCTCTGGAGCCAAGAAGAAAATACCTCATTATGTCTAATCAACTCTCATTGGAAATTTTACCAGCCTATGGCCCAATCCAAAATATGTGGAAACATGGGTAACAAAACAATGTTCCCCAGAGATCAATGGAGAAGTAATATAATTTACCTCTAGTTGTGATTATTATGTCTTTCTCTTTTTAAATATGCAAGAGTGAGATATAATATTCAAATTTGGGCAATACTTCACAGGATCCAAGGGAATGTATGTATCCCTATGGACCCTTGTATTCAATCTAGAACATGAGATCAAAACAGCCCCAGTGTGGGTCATATTACCTCACCTACCTTTAATTTTCTAAGATGACTGCACTCTTAGAGATATTGGAAATAAACTAGGAAAATTCATTGATTGGGCATAGCCAAAATTAAATTTATTTTCATGTGTAATAATATGCATGGAGGTGGATTTGGAGAAGGGACACCTAGGGGCCCCACAAATCAATATTGATGGGTGGAGCCATCAACAAAACCTGGATTTCAAAAAGATTCCATTCAAATGAAATATTTTTCATGTTCATGGTCATTTTGTCAAAAATTTCCCAAAAACCCAAGTGGAGAAGCCAGCATCAAAGAAAAGGTCAAGAGCAAAAACCAGGTTCAAGAAGGTTTCATGAAGGTGCGGGAATTATCAATGCAAGGGGACACCTCAGCCAATGGTACCCCAAGAAGGTTTGTCCACTTCAAGAAATAATCAATTTGAAGTTCTTAGCAATCTTAAGGGTTCGGAAAACCCAAAAGACATTGAGAAGAAATCTAAATAGAAAACAACTGAACCTAACCTTGAATCAGTGCATCCTAGCATACGCATAGATCAATCCCCTCGAGATCTTGATCCAACATAAAAATAAGTGGAAGAAGGAGAGAAGGAAGACGAGGATGTAGAGGATAAAACTAAAACAACAATAAAAAATTAATTGGAAGATGAAGAGGGGGAAGAAGAGGTTGAAAAAGAAACAGAGGAGGAAAGAGGCAATAGAGATAATAAAGGAGGAAGAAGAGGATGAGGTCAAATAACCAGAGCCATCAATAACGATTCACAATGAATGTTCTAAATGATTTGTTGCAATCTTGAAGAAAGAACAAAATCCCTCCCCTCCTCTCACAAGGGGAAGGAAATCCAATCCGGATTAGAGAAATTACAAGATAGAAGGGATAAAACTCTCGAGTTATCAAGAATATATGGAACTTACTTTGGACAAGGGAGTGACTTCATCAAACAAGTGATAGTTATGTTTTGTTTTTGTACTTTCCTTTCCCCCTCTCTCTTTAGTTATTTTAAAAGGGGAGGGAATTTCCATAATACTACGAGATTGGTAATATTTTCAATCAACGTGTTTTTTAACACAAATATATGCTACAACGTTTTTTAATACAAATATTTCCAGTTAATGTTAAAAAAACTTGTTAGTTATAACTAACAAATAGAATAATATAATATTAATTACAATTAATGACTTATATAATATAATATATAATACAGTTAGTTAGTTACAACTAATGAGTAATATTATATATTATAGTACTATATTATATATAAAAGTTGTTAGAATATCTAATTCATTGTTTTATATATATTATATTGTATAATAATATCATTTTTATTTTAAATTAATTAATAATAGAAAATGTTTATCATATTTTGAATTGTTCCATTATTATTTGAATTAAATTGAAATTTAATTTCAAAAGCATTGGAATTAATGATAATATAAAATATTATATATTTAGTATTTCAAGAATATTTATCATATTTCAAGATCATCTTACCAAAATATTAAGCAAGGTGAGTTTTATATGTAGTTCAATACTACCAAATAAAAATATGACACATAATCATATTTGACTTCTATAGATCCAACTCAATGATTATCGTTGACCCAATTTCTTGGAATTCTATTGGTTTTTGAATTCCAACTCATTAACCATAATTTTTTTTATGAGGTCCATTTTAGACCCAAATTTACTCTAATTTTTTTTGTCCAATAGACAAACCCATAATGTCTTACACAAGACAACCTTCACTCTACCAAAGTTAAAAACCAAGCTACTATGTTCATAAATTTGGATCTCTCAAAGGCCTTTGATAGAGTGTGTAACGTTCCCCCAGACACCCGCAGGCTGGGGACACCACTCCAAAGCAACCTCTCATGCTCTGACACCAGTTGGTAACATCCCCAGCCTTAAACAGGTCAGGCCATGCTACTCTAAGGAACGCGTTCGTTCCCTTACTGTGGAACATACGGTAACATACCCAGTAATCAACTGAGCTATGCCACATAAATTTTCTCTTCAAACTGCATGCAACTTAAACATATACATACAACACTCTTGCGGAATCTTTACATATAAACATAAACAAACAATTACCTTCTGTAATATATGAATTTATACTGAAATAACAGTAACTACATATATGCAACATAAACAGGGAAATACCCATAAACATATAGGCAATTATAATCACATATATGATAAACCGTAACATAAGCATATAAATAACAATGCGGCATATCATTTTATCATACGATTGGTACTTATCTTGGAAACATTGTCACCAACTGTGTACAAACCGTCCACAAACCTCCCAGCCTTAGACTACACTGTTCATCACTCTCAACAATGAGTGACCCCCGAGCTGGGATTGTACTCCACCCAGAGTAAAGGGTTCCTAACCAGGCTAAGGCCAATGGACAATAGGAAAGACTCTGTCTTAGGTGCTCACTCAACTAACAGCCTACAGCCTCTCATTCCCCACATGCCTGTCCCACCCAAGGAAGTGTGCCCCTTCTTTGCTCAACAGTCCCTCGACTGCTCCACTTCCCTTCCAGGGCTTCAGCAACAGGTCGGACCAGAAGTATCAGAGCATTGTAGTTGCAGTTTAGCACCTTTGAGAATCAATCCCCAGCAATTCTCTCGCTCGAATAATTGATCATGGGCTTGACAACCCGCTTCTTCAATCCCACTCCAAGCTAACCAGGTACACCAATCGAAAAAGGCTATGGGAACAGGCTCAGATATGGTGAAATGGATGTTTCAAGGATAACGGATTGCGTGAGTGAAAAATGGTCATGGAATCATTGACTGGATAACTAAGTGTAGGAAGGAATCACTGTGATACTCCTCGTGAAATTGATGGTGAGAAAATGATGGTTAAGATGTTGTTAAGAATCCCCGTGAAAAGTGACCAAAAGAGCTAAGTCCCCACGATAAGAATGCATGTCCTCAACTTGACACTTGTCATATCAGAAGTTACTTTGGTCCACTTGTCCCCAACTTTAGAACTTAAGATAAAATAATTATCCATACTTTCTGCTTTAGGAATTATTAATATAATATTCCCTTGACTTTTGGCCCTTTCTTTCCCTAACTGGTGAAGTTCAGTAACCCATCTCTTTTATTGTGGTCGGTCTGCGCGCAGCGATGTATTTTATACTAATCATGAGACATGTACAAAATAGGCGCACTAGCCTTTAACATCTAGGCGTTCCGGCCTAATACCAAAACATAAGCATCCCAGCTTATAATCACTGGCTCACCAACCTATAACACATATCATATACACGAGGCTCATTTTCCTCCATACTGCGTGCACTTTAGTTATTGTGCACGGTATCCGGGAATGTGCATACTACATCACTTTACTATGTAGTTCATGCGTGCACTATGCCAAGGGAAGTGCATTACAAATTGATGTCAAAACAGCTTACCGGCTTAAGTACACTTATATTACATTTACAATTGGGTTCGGTCGAGGGATATTACAATCCCCTCCCCTTATTTATGCATTGTCCTCAGTGCATCATACACCCATATACAACAAAGTTTTCAAAATCTTTAAAAAGATGTGGGTATTCTATCCACATTGCATCCTCATGCTCCCAAGTAGCGTCCTCAGGAACGTACCAGGTCCATTGAACTTTTACAAGCCCTATGGCTCGATTCCGGAGCTGCTTGACTTTTCGGTCCAAAATGTGCACCGGATGCACTTGAAAAGCGCCTTCTTTCTCCACCTGAATCACATTCCAATCAATAACATGATTAGCATCAGGTATATATTTCTTTAGCAATGATACATGGAAGACATTATGAACAAACATAGATGCAGGCAATGCAATCATATAAGCAACTGGACCAATCCTCTCTAGGATTTCAAATGGCCCACAAAATATGGCTGCCAACTTGGCACAGCTTCCCAGCTTCAAGGAGCTCCTGTTAGCTTTCACTTTCAAGAAAACATGATCACCCACTTTGAATTCTCTGTGGGTTTTGTTCTTATCTGCATAACTTTTTTGTCTGTCTTGGGAAGCTTTTAAATTCTTCTTATTTTTTATCATTTGGTCCTCCATCTCCCTGAGCAACTCTGGCCCAACTATTGTCCTATCAACTGGATTATCCCAACTCACTGAAGTATTGCACTTTCTGTTGTAAAGTGCTTCAAATGTGTTCATCTTCAATGATGCCTGATACCCATTGTTGTAAGCGAATTCTACCAAGTGTACGTAGTCTTCCCATTTCGATGGTTTGTCCATCACATACATTCTCATTATATCCTCTATCACTTTGTTCACGCTCTTTGTCTGTCCATCAGACTCAGGATGATAAGTTGTACTAAACTTCAGATTCATTCTGAATCCTTTAAACAATCCTTTCCAAAAATTCGAGGTGAATTTCGGGTCTCTGTCGAACACAATTGTTTTTGGAATCCCATGCAATCGTGTCACTTCCTTCATGAAAATATCAGCAACATCTGTTGCCTTGTGCGTAGTTTTCAGTGGAATAAAATGGCCAGCTTTCGTAAGCTTGTCCACCACCACCATGATCGAATCATGTAGCTTGCATGTTCTAGGCAATCCCGTAATAAAATCCATTGTCACCACTTCCCACTTCCATTCAGGAATGATTAAAGGTTGCAGCAACCCTATTGGGTGACTATTCTCATCTTTAACTTTATGGCATTCCATACATCTAGCGATGTACTCGGCGATCTCTCTCTTCATACCTAGCCAAAAGTAATGGCTCTTGATCGCTGCCATGGTTTTCTAATATCCAAGGTGCCCTGCATAAGGAACATTATGCATTTCATGCAAAATCATACGTTTCAAGTCCTGGAAATTTGGAACAAAAATTATGTTCTTGCGCAACAGTATTCCATCTATTCCCAAATTATAATTATCCACCTTTTGTGGCATCTTACCCTGTTGTAGCATTGCTACCAATTCTCTGTATTGAATATCTGCATTTGCAGCCTCCATAATTTTTCTTTTAATATCAGTTTGATACATGCTAATGGTTGTATCATGTAATTCATGACCTTCCTACTGAGTGCATCAGCCACTTTATTCTCTTTCCCCTTGATATGCTTTATATCAAAGTCATATTTGCTTAGAAATTCTAACCATCTTCTTTTCCTAGCATTTAGATTTGGCTGATCAAATAAATATTTCAGACCATTGTGGTATGTTCTTAGCTCAAACCTCTTTCCCATGAGGTAGTGTCTCCATTTCCCCAAGGCATGCACTATGGCTGCCAACTCCAAATCGTGAGTGGCATAGTTTCTTTCATGATCCTTCAACTTCCTTGATTCATAACATATGACAAACCCATTTTGACTGAGGACTCCACCAAGTCCTTCATTACATGCATCGATGCATACGATGAAGTCTTCATCTGGGTCTACAGTACTTGTCAATAATTGCTTCAGGTGTTGGAAACTTTTCTCGCAATCCAGTGTCCACTGAAACTTAACTCCCTTTCTTTGCAAAGAAGTGATTGGGTGTGCAATCTTTGATAACCCTTCAATAAATCTTCTATAGTATCTTGCAAGACCCATGAATGATCTCACCTCTGTCACATTCTTCAGCGTTGACCATTCTCTAATGGCCTCTATCTTCTTAGGATCCACTGCTATCCCATCCTTTGAAATGATATGCCCCAAATAATGAATTTGTTTATGATAAAAGGAGCACTTGTTCAATTTGGCATACAACTAACGCTCCCTTAATACTTGCAACACCATCCTCAAATGATGTTCATGCTCTTCCTCTGACTTGGAATATATAAGAATGTCATCCAAAAAGATAATGACAAACTTGTCCAAATACTCTCAAAAAACACCATTCATTAAGCACATGAAAATAGCTGGTGCATTTGACAACCCAAATGGCACCACTGTGAACTCATAATGACCATACCTTGTCCTGAAGGCGGTCTTGCTGACATCTTCTTCTTTAATCCTTACCTGATGGTATCTTGATCTGAGATCTACCTTTGAAAATATCTTTGCATCCTTCAATTGATCAAAGAGGTCATCAATCCTTGCCAGAGGATACTTGTTCGTAGCAGTCACTTTATTCAACTATATGAAGTCAATGCACAACCTTAGTGTTCCATATTTATTTCTCATAAACAAGACTGGGGCACCCCAAGGTGACACGCTTGGGTGTATATACCCCTTCTTCAGAAGTTCTTCAAGCTGCATTTGCAACTCCTTCAATTCTGGTGTACTCATTCCGTAAGGAGTCTTTGATACTGGCGCTAATCCAGGCATTAAATTTATAGAGAAATCAATGTCTCTCCTTTGAGGTAGTCCGGGTACCTCCTTGAACACATCTTCAAAATCTTCCAAGACTGCATAATCTTCCAAATTTGGCACCTTATCTCTAGGTGTCTCTGCCAAATGAGCTGCAATTATTTGACATCCTTTTCTGTAACATTTCTTCAACTGCAATGCTGAAATTTCTCTAATGGTCTACCCTGGGAATTCTCTGTACCTTCCCTAGTTTCCCTTCCTCATCCAGGCAAGTAAAAGCTTTGTTGTGACAGTCTAAGAGAGTGTGATGTTGTTCCAACCAATCCATCCCAATTAGAGAGACATAGGAACCTAAAGGCAAGATATTTAAATTTTCCTTGGTGTTCGGTCCATTCAAGTCAATGAGGCATGACTTAACCATCTCATTAACTTTTCTTCTGGCTCCAGTAGCCAGTTGCACCAACCAAGATTTCCCATGCTTTCTTCTTGGAAATTGTAAACTTTCCACCATCTTAGGGTCTATATAACTATGACTAGCTCCTGAATCAATTAAAATAGAAATGGTTTG
The DNA here is from genome assembly GCA_009831015.1 of Picea engelmannii. Classification (NCBI taxonomy): domain Eukaryota; kingdom Viridiplantae; phylum Streptophyta; class Pinopsida; order Pinales; family Pinaceae; genus Picea; species Picea engelmannii. Next base: position 225,839 of record ML795893.1, read on the forward strand.
GTTGTTAATCATACCTTCCACTTCAATCATGTGGGACTGATACTCTGCTTGCTTGTTGTCCAGGGCTACATAAATCCTTGACACATATCTGCCCATGTCCTCCACTGTTTCAGCTTGTTGTACATTGTGACATCCCTTCCTTTTTCACCTCTGTGAGGACAATCTCTGAACCTATGGTCTCCTTTACAACCCCAACATTGCATAGGTGGATACCTTGGCCCTTGACCCCCTGTGTCAATCGTTCTGGGTTCTTTAGGCGTTTGTTGTCCTTGTGGATTATTTCTGAAGAATGGTGGTTTAGCTCCCTTCTTCCTCTGATCCATCTTGAATTTATTATTGTCTTCCCAAACCTTTTGGAAAGTTGGCCTTGCTTTCTATGGATCATATAGGCATTTAGCTCTCCTTATGGTCTCTTCTAATGTCTTGGGATCATCATACTGTATTTTTTCACTGATAAACAGTGGAAATCCACTCAAATACCTTTGAATTTTGACTGTCTCATCCTTGATGAATGAAACATACTTCAGCAGTTCCAGAAATCTTCTCTCATATTCATCTATGGTCATACTCCCAAGCTTGAGTTCAGAGAACTCTGTCATTGTCTTGTCATAGTATCTCTTAGTCAAGTACTTCTTCTCAAAATACTTCTTGAATTCCCTCCAAGTAACACTTTTCTATTCAATGTGTTGCACCTGCACAAGATGATCCCACCACATGGAGGCTTTTCCTTTGACTTGATAGATAGCAATTCTACCTTCTGCATGAGAAGAATAATTATGCAATTGAAAATACTTTCTCATTCCTAGCAACCATGTTTCTTCATCCTCATCCTTCTTGTGCTCACCATCAAATGTAGGAGGTTTGATTTTGTTCATTTATCCTCGTAGCTCATCCACCCCAAACCTCTTATACCTTCTGACGAGGGATAGACTTGAGTTGTTACCTTCTCTCTTATTAGAATGCCTTGGGTAATGATGGCGATGTCTACTAACACTTTTTTCTTTTCTTTTCTCATCTGAAGGCTTGTGACTTCCAGATTTGCTTGAGCTACTCTCCTTAACCAATTTATTTTATATTATGTTCAAGCCCTCCAATAACTTCATGTTGAAGTCATCCTGCTTCTCTTTGGCTCTCATAAGCCTTTCATTATCAGCTTTGTGGCTTTTGACATGCTTCTGCAAATTCTTAATGGTCTCATCCATATTCATGTATTCATTCATTTCTTCTCCATGTACGTTGGAGTTCGTTCCTTCAATGCCCAAATGGACATCCACCCCTCTGCTCTCATATTGTTGACTGTAATTCCCCTGCGCTTCTTCCATTCCTATGGACTCTGCACTGGTCTGATCTGATCTAGTTGTTGTTAATTCTGCAAAACGTGCAGCCATCGAAACTTATCAGGCTAACAATTCATGAGAATATGCACCATTTTGGTTCAATACACACATCAGAATTATCTCTCTCGATTTCCTGGTGTTATCACCATGACAATTATAGATAAGACCCAAGTCTTGAAAACATAGATGCACATTTCCTTCAGAGATACATCTGTGCAAGAAGGTGGTTTTCCAAAACCACTTTCACCAAAACGCGGTATCACGTGTCTCAACATGTCAAATCCACCACTCGTGGAGTGGGCGATGACTAGTCAAATCACCATGTTTCACTCGTTCGGTACTTTGTAGCCATGTGACGTCAGTTGAACACCGCCATGTAATGAACTCAAAAGCTAATCATTCAAAATGGATTAGTCGAGTATAGCAACCCAACGCTCTTGTATGTAATATGTCTACGCTTCATAATTGGAATTCTATAATTATCAATCCTCAAGTATGAAGGTATCTGCATATCCATAATCAAAGTAATCTCCAAACTACTTGACTTTCTGCTCTCTTTAAAATCATTTCGGTATCCACAACCTGAGATACATGAACAAGGCTAAATCGAGTGAGACTGGTTATTCGGGCAACATGATAGACTTTCCTGCGAATAAGGAAGAAAGGTTCCTTGCGCACATTCTAGCGACTAAATTCCACACAGAGTCAGCTATAGACTCGCGGTTGGAAGTCAGGCTGAATCCCACTATGAAGGATTTATTCATCAACAGGCTAGCCTCTAAGAAGAAAAGGAGAAAGCGGCAGAAGAAGGAAGAATCCACAGCTGAAGCGGCCAAAAGTGTTGGAGATAATCAAACGGTCTGGTTAGATTCTTTAAAGGAGGAGATCGCTAAGCTGAAGTGAGTCTTCAACTAAGTTTAAGCATGTTTCAATGAATTTTTGAACAGTTGGTAGCGGAGGTGAGGAGCACCAGAGATGATAGTCATGTTCTTAAATGACCCTTTTTAAAACAGGATAACCGGTGTCATCCCCCTTTTATAATTTTGTGATTAATACGATTATATAAATACAGAAACGGATTTTAGACTGTTTATTACAAATTCTATCTGGTGGTGTTATGAATCTTGTTTTCTTTTATAGTATGCTTTTCTTGTAAGCTTATATTTCACTTTCATCTATCTAAATTGGAGGAATATAAAACTCTAAATTCTTTTTAATTAATGCTTCGATCTGGTTGTGTGTTTCTTTTTCTTCTATTATTATGCAAATTAAACTCAGACTCATCGCCTTCCAAGCGACTTCATGCACACTAAACTTCGACCTGTACATTTATATTTATCGTGCATAGCAATATCACAGGGTAAAACGCTTTTCCATGCACCTATATCCACTATGCATTTCTTATCCATCGCGCTGACAACTTGCGCACGCTAATTTTTGCGTTGTGCGCCAATATCCACTGCACACCGTTTTGGTATCGCGCATCGATACTCCACATGCATTTCGCCCTATGCATTACACCATGTCAAAGTTCAATATGTTCCATCACGCACAATTATCTACGCTCACCATTGAATACACTGTCGTGAGACAACTTATATTCATACTATGCATGTACCAACAAAACTCCTCTGTGTTAAGCAATACTTGTGCACCCCATGTGCACATTACTATGTGCGTGCTCATCGTGCAGGGCTAAATTTAGCGCGTGCATCTGCACATAATAATATTCTGCGCGACACCACAATTTACCGCGCACACTTGCACGACAATTTTTTTCATGGACGCTCCGTGACTTGACTTTTGCTCACTTCGAAGTTACTCTTCTGTGAATATTCACTTCAACTGAACCCCTCTGGCCCATCCAGGCTTAGTGTTGAAACTGAAGCTCTGATACCAATTTGTAACGTTCCCCTGGCCACCCGCAGGCCGAGGACGCCACTCAAGAGAAACCTCTCATGCTTTGACACCAATTGGTAACATCCCCAGCCTTAAACAGGCCGGGCCATTCTACTCTAGGGAACACTTTCGTTCCCTTACTGTGGAACATACGGTAACATACCCAATAATCAACTGAGCTATGCCACATAAATTTTCTCTTCAAACTGCATGCAACTTAAACATATACATACAACACTCTTGCGGAAGCTTTACATATAAACATAAACAAACAATTACCTTCTATAATAAATGACTTTATACTGAAATAACAGTAACTACAGATATGCAGCATAAACAGGGAAATACCCATAAACATACAGGCAATTATAATCATATATATGATAAACCGTAACATAAGCATGTAAATAACAATGCAGCATATCATTTTATCATACGATTGGTACTTATCTTGGAAATATTGTCACCAACTACTTACAGACCGTCCACGAACCTCCCAGCCTTAGACTACATTATTCATCACTCTCAACAGTGAGTCACCCCCGAGCTGGTACTGAACTCCACCCAAGGTAAATGGTTCCTAACCAGGATAAGGCTCATGGACAACAGGAAAGACTCTGTCTCAGGTGCTCACTCAACTAACAACCTACAGCCTCTCATTCCCCACATGCATGTCCCACCCAAGGAAGTGTGCTCCTTCTCTGCTCAACAGTCCCTCGGCTGACCCACTTCCCTTCCAGGGCTTCAACGATAGGCTGGACCGGAAGTCTCAGAGCACTGTAGCTGCAGTTTAGCACCTTCATGAATCAATCCCTAGCAATTCTCTCACTCGGAGAATTTCTCACGGGTCTGACAACCCGCTTCTTCAATCCTGCTCCAATCTAACCAGGTACACCAACTGGAAAAGGCTATGGGAACAGGCTCAGATATGGTGAAATGGATGTTTCAAGGATAACGGACTGCGTGAGTGAAAAATGGTCATGGAATCATTGACTGGATAACTGAGTGTAGGAATGGATCACTGTGATACTCCTCGTGAAAGTGATGGTGAGAAAATGATGTTCAAGCTGCTGCTAAGAATCCCCGTGAAAAGTGACCAAAAGAGCTAAGTCCCCATGATATGAATGCATGTCCTCAACTTGACACTTGTCATATCGGAAGTTACTTTGGCCCACTTGTCCCCAACTTTAGAACTTAGGATAAAATAATTATCCATACTTTCTGCTTTAGGAATTATTAATATAATATTCCCTTGACTTTTGGCCCTCCCTTTCCCTAATTGGTGAAGTTCAGTCCCCCATCTCTTTTATCGTGGTCGGTTTGCGCGCAGCGATGTATTTTATATTAATCATGAGACATGTACAAAATAGGTGCACTGACCTTTAACATCTAGGTGTTCCGGCCTAATACCAAAACATAAGCATCCCAGCTTATAATAATTGGCTCACCATCCTATAACACATATCATATACATGAGGCTCATTGTTCTCCATACTGCGCGCGGTATCCGGAATGTGAATACTACATCATTTTACTGCGCAATTCATGCGCGCACTATGCCAAGGGAAGTGCATTACAAAATGATGTCAAAAAAGCTCACCAGCTTAAGTACACATATATTACATGTACAATTGGGTTCGACCGAGGGATATTACAGAGTGAACTTGTTGTACTTAAGACTCATCTTTATCCACACTAGTTTCTTCATTTCCTTTGTCTATTGGATTGAAGATTTTATCTATTATGCCTATTTCTCTATTGTGATTAATGGTTATGGATATCCTTTATTTAGACCCACAAAGGCTTTGAGACAGGGATGTCCCCTCTACCCCCTCTTGTTCCTTTTAGTTGTTGAAGATATTAGCATACTATTGAATAACCTTAAGAGAAGTGGAAAGATAAAAAGAATTTCAATTGTCAAATATTCTTCATTCACTCATACTCTTTTTGCATATGATATGATTTTGTTTGGGTTTGGTTCTAAAAAAGAGGCAAGAACAAGGGGATTTAAATCTTTACTGTTTGGTTTCCAGTATGGAAACAAATCATCTATTTATTTCCATGTTATTCATAAAATATTGGTTATGGAGCTTATGGAAATGTTGACTTTCTAGGTAAGAGATTACAATTCAAGGATGAAATACCTTGGATTTGTTCTTAAACCCAATGCATATGGCTTTCAAGATTGTATTTGGTTGTACAAAAATTAGAGGAAAGGATTTCAATATGGTGATCTAGATGGTTATCCAATGGAGGCGAACTAACTCTTATCAAATCAATTCTTAGGGCCACTCATGTGTATTGGTATTTCCTTTCCTTAATTTTTGTGGGGATACTTAAGAAAACAAGAAAAAATTGCTTTAATATTATGTCAACAACAATAAAGAAAAAAATGTTATGCCTCTAGTGAACTCGAAAAGAATTTCCAAGCAAAATTGTTAGGTGGATGGGGATTAAAGAATATTCATCAATTTAGCAATGTGGTAGCTTCCCAAGATCCTTCTGAGGATGCTAAAGCTTGATAGGTTGTGGTCGTTGACCAACTG
>ML795893.1:231739-245063 GCA_009831015.1 Picea engelmannii
TGAAATATACAAAGACAGATATTTCTTGAGGAAACCCATAAAGGGAAAAACCTCTTCTTCTTGATATGATAAGTAATCTTTATTTTCTTTACATTATCATACTTGTGAGCTCCAACTCCTCTTGAGGCTACAACCTCTGTTTTGCAAGCTGCAACTTGCTAAGAGCACCAACTCTGTTTTCTCTAGCACCTACTAGAAAGAAGCACCAACTCCCTAGTTTCTCTAGCACCCACTAGAAGGAAGCACCAACTCCCTAAGTGTTCCAGCACCAACTGAATGGAAGCACCAACTTCCAGTCACACAGGCACCAACTTGTATAACAAGGAACAATAGTTCTCCCTTGCACCTCCCTGCCACCCTGGTTTTTCTAGCTACAACCAGATGGAAGCTACAAATCCATGTGTTCAAGCACCCAATTGAAACTCTAAGGACAAAAGTCCTCCCTAGCACCTCCCAACCACCCTAGTTTTTAAATATTTGCTTGTTTGAATCTATTACAGTGATACAATATTCATCAATGGCTTACCAGTCTCATCATTGTTCTGATACACTGCTCTGCTATGCCTACTTCAGTGTCCTCCTCCTCTCATATTCATAAGATTTATGTTCTTTTGCTCTGTCTCTGCATGCTCGCCTCGGCTTCCTCTTCCTCTCTTCCTCTCTCAGATATGCATCTCAGTTCTATGCGCTATGCCTCTTATGTGTATTTCGGCTGTTTCCCACAACATGTTTTTTCCCTATGTAAATTTTTTACTCTCAACAGAAGCAACCTACTCTTCTCTATTTTGCGTATATTTATAATGCCCAGTCCTCTTCCAGATAATACACATAACTCTTCATCCCTTCTGGCGATTACATTGAGTTTGTTCTTCCTCCATGGTCGTTATGTTGAAACTATTCATCATTAGTGGTCGTTCCTGAGATTCTTTGGCTTCTCTGGCAGCTACAGTCTTCGACCCTTTTCCATCTGTCAATCGTCTCTATGATGAGTCTTCATTCCACTGGCAGTTATCTCGAGACTCTTCATCTCCTCTGGCGATCACCCTGAGATTCTTCGAACTCTCTGGTAGATGCAATCAGTCATTTTCTGCAGTTACAATCAGTCTGTCTCTAGAATTTACTGAGAGAAACTCAATGCACTCATCCCTTTCGCGCTTTTTCCCTTCCTGAGAAAAAATACACAGTGGGCACTAGATTTTTTGGCTAAGCCCGTTCCTTTCACATGACCATCGGCAGTGACCGTATGCCTAACCAATAGTCATTTCCCGATTTCACATTTCAGGTGATCAGCTATGAGTCACCTTTTTTTTCCTGACTCACGAAACTCCGAAATGGAGCCTAGCACTTCTAGCTCCTTCCCTTCTCTCCTGCTGATGTGACCACTAGCTATGATCGGGGGGAAAGCACGAAGGTGCTTCGCGATTTCTCATATCGCGACCTCCTGCTGTGAGTTGCTTAAAAACTCACGATACTCGAAACTCCGAAATGGAGCCTAGCAACGCTAGCTCCTTCACTTATTTTCCTCTGATGTGACCACAAGCTATGATCAGGGTTCAATCACAAGGGTGCTTCGTGATTTCGCATATCGCGACCTCCTACTGTGAGTTGCTTCCAAACTCATGATACACGAAACTCCGAAATGACTTCATATCAGATAAACGGTCGAGGTCTCTCTCAATGATCGACGGCTACGATCAATATCATGGACTCTAACTTCATATAAGATCAATGGTCTAGATCCTTGGTGATCAGACGGCCCAGATCATTTTGCGACTTCTCATATCGCGAGTTCCTACAACTCTCACCTTTGACTTCTCCATCTCGCGATTCAGCGAAATGTTGATCTCTTTCCATGTGTCCTCTGGATCCAACGACCCAGGTCATTTCCAAAATTCATATTTTTCGAGTTCCTCCAACTCTCGCCTTTGACTCTTCCAGTTCATGAGTCAATGAAATTCCAATCGCTCACCATGTGTCCTCTGGCTCCAACGGCCAGGATTTCTTCACATCTTTGGAGTGTTGACTGACTCCTGGGCTTATCCGCCTTGCAGCTCCAGTGGATTTAACTGTTGATGGTCCTTCGCGCTCTGATCCTATGGATGAGGTCTAATATCCTCCTCTACGCTCTCCTCCTGTCTGGACTCTGATCTAATGAACATCAGGTATTCTGGATCGGTGATCCACCAATCATTGTCGCTCCTTCTCCTGATCTTTGGCTTTCTCACATCTCTAAGTGTCAAAGGCCACGACCTTTGATCCTTCTGTGAGCCTTGATGACTTGGACCTTGTCTGTGTTTCTGGGAACATTATCTTTCCTGAGATTTGGTAACAGAATTCACCTCGACCCTAGCACCCACTTGTGCTCTGCATGCAACGTTGCACTATTCCTTCTCATCTTCTCGACCTTGTTCTTTTGTGTCTCTGTTGCTTGTTCTTCTATGTCTTCAATGTTGGTTGTTGTTATTGCCATGTAAACTATGTTTGTAAACCTGCCATCATCGTTGATGTTCTTGCCATCAATGACAAGCACATTCTTCCTGTAAACATGCCAACAATATCCCCCTTTGTCATTAGTGGAAACCTTGAATAGATGCACTATTTTTCTTAGACCTCCAACTGTAGCATCCACACCTTTTCTCCCCCTTTGACATCAATGTCAAAGAAAACATGCTCCCCCTGAGTTGTTGCAGTATTTTTTGGAGGTATCATAAATTCAACCAACACATACTCCCCCTTACATAATGGACTCTCTTAAGTTGATAATGGGGTCACACCCAACTTCTGGCGTAGATACTCAAACTGAGCAATCTGATCTTTGGATGGAATATAATGCACATAAACCATGGAGTTGGTTACCTGTTCTCTCAAGAAGTGATACTTGATGGGCATATGCTTAGTCTTGGAGTGAAAGACATGATTCTTTGTCACACTAATTTCACTGGTATTGTCACAATCAATGGGGATCGGTGCAGTATATTTTACCTCCAAGTCTGCAAGTGTCTGAATCATCCACAATACTTGGGTACAACAAGTGGTAGCTGCAATGTATTCAGCTTCTGTAGTTGATAAGGAAATGGAACCTTTCTTCTTGCTCAGCCATGATACAAGGGAATCTCCAAAGAAGAATGCACCTCCACTCATGCTTTTCCTTTCATCCACGCAGTTAGCCCAATCAGCATCTGAATAGACTGATAATTGAAAATTATGATTCCTAGGATACCATAGGCTATAGTCCAGTGTTCCTTTCAAGTATCTGAATATTCTTTTGACAGCTAACAAATGACTTTGTTTAGGTACGTCCTGATACCTTCCTACCAGTCCAACAACATGCATTATGTATGGATAGGATGTTGTGATGTACAATAGGCTGCCTATCATAGACCTATATGAACTATGATCAACATCAGGTGAGTCATCATTCTTACTTAACTTACATCCAGTGACCATAGGTGTGCTCATAGGTTTAGAATCTTCCATTTGAAACCTTTTCAACATTTCTCTTAGACATTTTTCTTGAAAAAAAAATATTCCTTCATACTTCTAAGTAATTTGTATGCCAAGAAAAAATGGCATTTCCCCTATCTTTCAAATTCAGACTGCATGGTAGAAGCAAACCATTTTACCAGTGAAGAATTATTACTACCAAAGATGATGTCATCTACATAGACCAACACAATGAGCAAATCATTACCCTCTGTTTTGATATATAGATTGTTGTCAATTGTTCCTCTCTTAAACCCTTTGTCTGGAATATATGTATCCAAACTGTGATACCAGGCACGAGGAGCTTGTTTCAACCCATATAATTATTTCTTCAGCTTGAAGACAAAGTCAAGGTTATCTAACAGTCGGAATCCCTCTGGTTGTTCCATATAGACTTCTTCTTTTAGATCTCCATTTAGAAAACCTGACTTCACATCCATTTGATAGACTTTAAACTTCTTATGACAAGCATAGGCAAGAAACATTCTAATAGCTTCTAATCTTGCTACAGGCGCAAATGTTTCATCGTAGTCCATTCCTTCTATTTGAGCATATCCTTTGCAAACCAATCTAGATTTATGTCTTACAATATTTCCTTTCTCATTCATCTTATTTTTGTAGACCCTTTTTTATCTTATTACATTTTTATATGCTGGACTAGGAACGAGTTCCCAAGTGTCATTCTTTTCAATATGGTCCAGTTCCTCATTCATTGATTTTAACCAATTTACGTCTTTATTGGCCTCATTGAAGTTCTTGGGTTCCACCATGGATATGAAGGCTATATGTGATTGCTCGGTGTTTTTTACTATCCTTCTCTTGGTTTGTACACCTTTGTCTTTTTCATCAATTATCTGACTTGCAGGATGATTCTTTTGAGTAATTCTGGAGGAAGAATTTGATGTTGTCTGTTGATTTGAGTTTGCCTGAGTATTTTCATATTCATCTGACTCAGAGTCTTCTCGTTCTGATTCTTGGACCTGTTCAGCTTCAACTCCATCTATATCCTTTGTTGTTGATTCAGTATTGTTCACCTCTCTTACTGGAATTCCTTCATCAACTTTTATGTCAATACAATCAACCAATTTATGCAGGCTCTTATTATAGCATCTATATCCTTTACTGTTTGTAGCATACCCTAAGAAGATGCCTTCATCATCCCTTTCATCATACTTGCCAAGGTTCTCATTATTATTTTTTATGTAGCACTTACTCCCAAAGACTTTGAAGTTTTTGATTGAAGTAGGTCTTCCATACCACAATTCATAAGGTGTCTTGTCACTGTGTGGTCTGAGGTGGGCTTTGTTAAGAACATGGACTGTTGTGTGTATTGCTTCTACCTAGTAGGTTTGACCAATGTTCTTATCATTCATCATTGACCTGGCCATTTTTTGCACGGTTCTGTTTTGCCTCTCAACTACTCCATTTTTTTATGGAGTTCCTAGGATTGTGTATTCTCTCTTGATCCCATTTTTATCACAGAATTCCTTAAAATCACTTGACATAAATTCTCCTCCTCTATCTGATCTTATTGCCTTTAACCTCTTACCTATTTGATTCTCAATTAAATCCTTGAATATTTTAAATTTCTCAAATGCTTCATCTTTTTCTTTGAGAAAAGAAACCCAAGTGAGACTGGAGTAGTCATCAATGACCAGCATAAAGTAGTTTTCCTTCCCTATGTCTTCATGTCTTGATGGTCCACATAAATCCATATGAACTAATTGAAGTGGTTTCTTTGTTGAAGTGGAGCTCTTGGATTTAAACTTTGTTCTGGTTAGCTTTCCTATTTGGCAGGGTTGACACACAGAATCTTGTGGCTTTGATATTCTTGGAAGATCTTTTACTGCCTCAAGATTTTTTAGCGTGATTAAGTGGTCAAAGTTTATATGTCCAAGTCTCCTATGCCATAACCAGCTTTCATCATGTTTTCTTAGATGACACTCTTCTCTATCTTCTTTCAGCACATATACAGTATTATATGTCCTTATGCCTTTAGCCACCACTTGTCTTGAGTTTACAGACTTTATCTTGCAATCCTTGGAGGTGAACACCACTTCACATCCTATGTCACACATTTGACTTACACTGAGCAAATTATGTTTCAGCCCATATACAAGAAGAACATCCTAAGCTTTTCCTTTTCCATTACTTAAACTCACCATCCCTTTACCCTTGATTTTACCTGGAGCATCATTTCCAAAGGTTATGTTTCCCGATTTGATTTCAATTAGAGATAGAAACTTACCTTTGTCTCCCATCATATGTTTGGAGCATCCACTATAAATATACCAGGGATTCTTTTGTCTTTGAGCTGACAGCACTAGTCCACACTTGTCATTTTCTTTCTTCTTCCAAACCTTAACATTTTCAGCAGAAGGATTCAAATCTAGTTCATAGTTCCTTAAGCGACAGTCTGCAGCTTTATGTCCATAATTATGGCAGGTGTAACATTCTGGTTCATTGAATAAAGGATCATAACGATTGTTATGCTTAACCTGTGTCATTTTCCTAGCCATCACATGATTTGCAGTATGTGATTGTTTGTTACTTGGTTGTCTCATTCTTTTTTGCGACATATATCTATTCCTTGAGTGTCTTGATTGCTCATATCTAAATTTTAAAGAACAGTTTACAGCTTTGTGACCAAAGTTAGAATAGAAAAAACAATATCCATAAAAAAATCCTTGGTACCTGGAAAATGGTTGTCTTATTTGAGCAAATCGATTTCTTCCATGCTGAAGATTTCTCTGAGCAGAGGATGCATTATTTATTTGTTCTACAAATTCAGTTCTGGTATTTTCTTTCACTCTTCCTTGGCAGTTGATTGTCTTCCTTTATTTTTCCATATCCGTTGTTGTCAATGAATGCATATTTAACAAACTTGATGGATTCTTTGTTGCTTGGTTGGCCACTACTTGATCCTTCTTCATAACCCAAACCAGTTTTCAGATTTGGATTCCTTTGTTGATTCAAAATGAGGGCTAATCCTTCTTAGGCTTTAATACTCAGAAGATTATGGAGATACAATGCTTTAAACTTCTCCATATCTTTTATGGTTTTTACTGCCTCTTCTTCCAAGGCTTCACATCTTTCCTTCTTTTATGATAACTGTTTTTTCAGAATGTCCTCTATTTTCTTTGCCTCTTCTAATTTCACTTTTAGCAGGGCAAAGTCTTCATCAGGTTCTTTATTGTCTTTTTCGAACTGTATCATCAATTGTTTTAGTTTTTTCTTCTTAGATCTAAGTCTAGCAATTTCTTCTAGAGCACTGATCAGTTCTCATTCGTATTCAACCACAACTTCTTCATCATCAACATCACTTCCTGTGATTTTATTTTCATAATCCTCTTTGGCCATAAGCATAAAGTCATTAATCTTATCTTCACAGGAACAGTCACTATATGTGTCTTCTGAAGAGTCATCATTGTTTACACATAAACTTTTCTTTTTACCAAATCTATTGAATTTGTACTTCTCTTCACCTTCAGAGTTCTAATTCGTCTTCTTGTGTGGACACTTAGATGCAAAGTGACCTATCCTTCCACAGTTAAAACATTTGAAGGGAAGCTTGCCTTGGTACTTTCCTAATCCTTTCTTTAGTCTTCTCACAAATTTTGCTTCAATTTCATCAGGCTCAGAATCCTCATTCTTATCTACTTTAAATGATGCTTCTCTAGAGGTGGGTTTATCTTTAACTATCCTCATTTCATATGCAGTCAATGTTCCTAGAAGTTGATCAAAATCCAATGCTTTTAGATCATTAATTTCTTCTATAGCAGAGACCTTCGGGTTGAACCTATCTGGCAGAGATCTCAAAATCTTCTGAACTAAAGAGGGTTCCTCAATTTTTTCACCAAGTGCTTTCATTGCATTTACTAGTTCTTCAACTCTCAGAAATTAATTTCCAACAGTTTCATCCTCTTTCATCTTTAGTTACTCAAACTGTACTCTGTAGGTTTGAAGCTTGGCATCCTTTACCTTCTCACTACCTTCATAACTGCTAATGCATTTGTCCCACATTTCTTTGGCAGTTTCTAAGTGCATAACTTTTACAAATTTTGTTTCTGCAATCCCACTCAGAATGACATTCATATCCTTAGCGTTGAAGATGAATTCTAGCTTGTCATCCTTATTAGCTAGTACAAATGGCTTTACATAACCAGTCTCCACCACATCCCAGACATCTACACCTAGGGCCATTATGTAGGTTTAAGCTTGACATGTTCCTTCATGGCTTGACATGTTTAAGCTTCTTGATCTACCTTTAGATGAAAGGAATTGGCTCTGATACCAATTGTTGACCAACTGAGAGGAGGGGTGGGAGGGTGAATCAGTTGTTACTGTGATTAAACTAGTATTACCATTATAAACACTTCACAGAACACTCAATGAGGATCACAATGATGTAGAGAAGTAAGCAATAGAATATTAAACATCAATCACACACATGAAATATATAGAGACAAATATTTCTTGAGGAAACCCATAAAGGGAAAAACCAATAGCTAAATTCCAATCGCTAAATTCCATCTAAATTCCAATCGCTCGCCACGTGTGCTCTGGCTCCAATGGTCAGGATTCCTTCATAGCTTTGGAGTGTTGACTAACTCTTGGGCTTATCCTCCTTTCAGCTCCACTGGATCTAACCGTTGTTGGTCCTTCGCACTCCGATCCGACGGCTGAGGTCTAATATCCTCCTTTGCGCGCTCCTCCTGTCTTGACTCTGATCTAACGGACATCAGGTATTCTGGATCGGTGATCCATTGGTCACTTTCTCTCCTCCTCCTGAGCTTTGGCTTTCTCACATCTCTAAGTGTCAAAGGCCACGACCTTTGATCCTTATGCGAGCCTTGATGACTTGGACCTTGTCTGAGTTTCTGGGAATGTTATCTCTCCTGAGATTTGGTAATGGAATTGACCTCGGCCCTGGCGCCCACTTGCGCTCTGCGTGCAACACTGCACTATTCCTTCTCAGCTTCTCGACCTTGTTCTTTTGTGTCTTCGCTGCTTTTTCTTCTGTGTCTTCGTTGTTGGTTGTTGTTCTTTCCATGTACACTCTGTTTGTAAACCTGTCATCATCGTTGTTGTTATTTCCATCAATGATAAGCACACTCTGCTTGTAAACATGCCAACAGTGGTAGTGGGTCATGTATGCAAAATATATATCTCTTCTTTCTAGTTTTTATTAGTTAAGGCTTCCTATTAAACCAACTTTTGATGCTTCCATAATTTAGAAGGAATTGGCTTTTCCTATAATTGGAAACTGGTTGATTTGGAAGGTTGGTAATAAAAAGCGTATTAGACTTGGGCTTCACCCTTGGGTAGAATGTGATGGGAATTTCATATTGTCAGAGGAAGTGATCGCAAAACTAAGATATCTTAATATCTCTTCTCTTGTGATGTTTCCCTTCCAAGCTTTAACCTTTGGAAGAGGGATTGAAAGGATAGTAGAATGTTAAGCATTGATGGGAAGTGGGAAAAGGAGTGGGAACCTTTAATTAGTAGGCTATAGAGGAAGGATATCAAGATTAATCTAGAGAAGGATGAACTAATTTGGACCAAAAACCTTCTAGGAGGTGTGTATACCGAAATGTTGGGGTATCAAGCTAGTTTTCTTGAAGAGCAAGCAAACATTTCCTAGTGGTGGCATAGAATCTTAAGGATCTATTGAAATATAGTGCCTTCATTTGGCTCAAATTATCTAATAAAATATTGACTTGGGACTCTCTTGAGAAAAGGTCCTGGCAGGGCCGAGGATTTTTTTTGTGTAAACAAGATGAAAATCATCTACACGTGATTTATCCTTTTTCAATGGAGGTTTGCAAGGAGTTGTGTGATCTAATTGGAGAAAAGGGTAGAAATGAAGGTGTTTCTTTGGTTGAGGATTTCAAACCCTGGTTGGAGGACTCTTCAATTTCAAATCACATATATCTTCTTTTCATTGAATCATGGGGAATTTGGTTGGATATAAATGCTATAATCTTTGAGGTCAATCTCTTCACCCCATTGGAAGTTTATTATAGAATCAAATCCGTGTGTGAGGAGCTTAAAGTTCTTTCTCCTTTTCCAAAATTTGTTAGATAAGTAATGTCATTAACTATTGATAAATGCATTCGTTGGGGGTTCTTTGACGGTGCTAGTCAATGTAACCGGGGTTTGTGAAACAAGGGGGGTCTTATATATTTCGAATTCACTTTTCTACTCTTTAAAATTGGAAAAGGTTAATTCTCTAACCACCAAATCTTACAGATTGTATAGAATTGTTAAGAATTTCTTTGGAAAAAGGAATGAGTTCTCTTCAATTTTATGGTGACTCAAAATTGTGCATTTATTAGATAAATGGCAAGAGTAATCTACACAATCATTTTCTTCTCCATATTCTAAATCAAACTAACCATTTACAAGCATCCTTCTGCAACATATCCTTTTCCCAAATTTTCAAAGAGCTAAATACGTTGGTAGACGGTTCTTCAAAACAAGGGGTTTAGGTTGTTAAATGTACTTTGGAGATCTTAGAACAAAGAAATGGTGAAACTACTTCTTGAGAGACCAAGCTGCATTTCTATTGATTCTTCTTGGATAATGTTTTCAATCTAGGAAAACGAGGATATCTCCATTTATGTTTATGACAAATGGATTTTTTTTTAGGCTTTATTTGATCTATAGAAAATGTTGCAATGGCCAACAATGCTCATTTTTTGTTATGTAACAACAACCTCTAATTAGTTTTTTTATATATATACTACTAATATAAATGAGTTGTTCCCAATGTGTGTGTGAACATATTATCACATTTATAGGGCCAGTGGAGCAAGGACCATAACAATTGGAGGTTGCAAAATCCTAAAATTCACTATTGAATGAAGAATATGAAGACTTTTCAACACAAATTTATATAAATCAAATATTATATATATATATTAAAAATATAGTATAACACCTATAGAGTCAATGGCACAGAGACCATAACAAATTGAGCTTAAAAAGATCCTAAAATCCATTGCGTCGAATAAAGAATATGAAGATTTTTCAAAATTAATATCTAGCAATACAAAAAAGCAAGTTATAAAAAATCCACCATATCATACTATTGAAAATTTTTGGGGTGGGAAAATGACCAAAAACTTGTCATGATACTTGTGAAAGTTACTTATTTATTTTGATCTCCACATGTGCTTGATAGGGATCTTGTCATGATATTTGTGAAAGTTACTTGATTATTTTGATCTCCACATGTGCTTGATAGGGATCTTGTTTTGTGATGTGTCTAATCATATTAGAACTATTGAACATCATTGGTGGAGAATTGAATGTACAATTGTAACATTTGAATAATAAAAAGAATGTTTTCATAGTAGTGTTTCTACATGATGAGGGTTTCCCACTATAATATATTTTTTAACTTTTTATTGCATTTTTTTCTTAATTAAAACATTAGTACATGTTTTTGTTGTCCATTAATATCATAAAAATCACCCAGTAATTGTGATTTTTCATCCATCCATACATATGTATGTAAGGGTGTGCATGTGCGCATGTGCATACACATGCAAACATGAACACCCTCACCCTTAAGAGCGTGGACATTGAGGAGTGAAGGTGTGTAAGTGGGTCGATGGTGGGGAGTTAAAGGTTGTGCAAAGGTGTGGGTGATGGGGTGTTGTAGGTGTGTGTCATAACAAGACCACCTTGAAGGGTGAGGGTGTTTGTATGTGTCAATATAGGGTAAGTGTTGAGGGTGTGCATGTATGTGAATAAAGAATGTGGATTTTTTTCAAACTTGATATCTAACAATAAAAAAGATCTAGTCATAAAATATTTATTTATTTTTTAGATCATTTGGATGAAGTTGTGGAGATTGATGTCGTCCAACCAAAAGTATTTTGTCAAGGTCATTTTGAGCATTTATCAAGTCTCTAATTTGGATATAATGACTATTAACCAAGCCACCATAGGAGACTATTGAAATATTTTGGGTGGGAAAATTCCCAAAAACTTGTCATGATGCTTGTGAAAGTTACTTGATTATTTTGATCTTTACATGTACTTGACAGAGCTTTTGTTAATTTAATGTATATACTTTTGCGAGAGCTATTGAACATCCTTGGTGTAGAATCATAGTATTGTTCTACATTTGAATAATAAAAAGAACACACTCATAGTAATATTTCTACACCATGAAGGTTTCCCACTATACATCATGTGTACTTGTATGGGATGTGTTTTGGACATTTTGTTTTTACTTTTTTGTTGCATTTTTTCCTAGCTAAAATATTAGTACATGATTTGTGTCCATTAATTTCAATAAAATCACTTAATAATTGTGTTTTTCTAACCATCCAAACAAGCGTATGTGATGGTTTACAAATGTGTGTGAACACACGTGAAAAAATGAACACCATCACCCTTGAGAGGGTGGGTGGTGGGGAAGGTGAAGTTATGTAAGTGGGTGGGTGATCAGGTAGTGCAAGTGAAGGATGTCATGTGCAAATGCACACCTTCACCGCTTCGAACAACCCACCTTATTTAGGGGTGACGGTTTTCGCGTATGTCTATATTAGGTGAGTGTTGAAGGTGTGTATGTGTACATGTGTGCAAGGTGTGTGGTAGGGGGTTGACATTGTGCATGTGTGCAGTGCAAATGCACACCATCAACCCCTAAGAGGGTGGCTACTAGGAGGTGAGGGAATGATTTTGTATACATAAATACAAACAGGACATCCATACATTCACCCAGTATTGTAAACATTGTGATATTATCATGCGCATAGCGACATATCACAATGTCTCTTAACTAGCGATAATATCACTTCAAAAAATTAAGATATTTTCTCTTGTCAAAAATGTTATGATAAATTCAAAAAATATTTATTTTTTCAATAAAAATCATAAGTAAATGAAAAACATCACTGACCCCGCAAACAATCCTCTTTATAACCTGAAATTTGAATTTTTAAAACTCATTTTTAAAATAGAATGAAGGGGTTTGAGAGAAAAGGAGTTCTCCACCATTTTTTTTGAGATTAATACCAGAAATAAAGTGTTTTCATTTGCCATAAATAGTTTATTTCTAAGTGGTCATTGATTCACATAATTGTTTTTGTATTTGCAGGTATGTGTAACAATTTCAACATTTTTTTTTCTTTTTAATATCTTTGATAAGTTTTACAATGCCCATCAGTTTTCCCTCTTCTTGTCGGTTTTTAGTGAATTGTGGGAGATCTACCATTTATTTAGAATCGAGATCTAATTTTGTATCAACAACATTTTTGTATTTTGATTCTTGAATCTTGATTTTCATTTTTTCCCCTAGGTTTAATCATTGCTATCTGGAAATGGTGAAAGCTTTGGACCCTATGTGGGAATATGGTGATCCTATTGATGGGCATAATCAAAAAAAGTTGAGTTGTAAGTTGTGTGGGAAGGAAATTACAAATGGAATCAACTAGTTCAACTACCACCTTCCACAAATTCCAAGGCAAGAAGTGAGAATTTGTTCAGTTGCAACCCCAAAAATTGAAGATTTTCCAGGTCCTAACAAGTTGCCAACTAGGTTTGTCTTTGACCTCAAGTTGGCTCTAAGTTTCAACTGTCCAACAAGGGTTTTATGATGTTTTATAACAACAAATTGTTCAGTAACTTCTTTTTAGTTATGTTACGGTTACGTAGGCCAAATGGGTTCTCTAGCATGTAGTCTTGTCACAAGATGTTAGCACATGCATACCATAATCTATATAACATGCCTAGAGATATTTTAGAGTTGAAATAATGATGTTCTAAACACTAGCATACATGAAAATGAACACATGTAGTTTTGGTCAACATGACCCTGGATAAA
>ML795893.1:245183-262514 GCA_009831015.1 Picea engelmannii
GAAATCTCCTCACAAGCTTTGCAATGGTTCCTTGGGATATGTGCCCCTAGAACAGTGTGCCCCCTCCTTCCTTAACTATGCCTGAAGATCCTCGCACCCTTGCTCTTTCATTTGCTGATTGAAGAACCCTTGCATACAAAATTCCCTTTGCATTCACTCTAAAAAACACAAAAATTAGATCCAAGGAATCTCCACTCCAAATGCTACCTACTAACCTTACGCCCTCCTCCTCAAGTGCACCCTCCTCCTAGTAAATACACTCATCACAAATAACTAAAGCTCCAACTAGCCTTACGCCCTCCATGAACATGTGCGCCCAAGATTGTTTCTCTCTCCTCTGAATTCTCACTTCTCTACTCCTCACCAGACTCTCAAGGTGAACAATTGAGCCTCTCCTTTGCCCTTGTGCCCTCCTTAAGGATGCCTGAAGAAACCTAATAAATGGGTGGATGAGATCATCGCATATCATCCTAAGTCAATGGTTGAGATCATCTCAAGCAAATCTCAACTCAAAACCCACTTTACTTAAGTTTCCATAGTTTCACTTTATGTCCCTTAATTCACCCACAAAGTGAATTAATTGTCATTTTAGGCTAAAATGACCAAATTTCACTTTTGACTTAAATCTCCTAAGTCAAAGCAAAATTAGACAAAAAGTACATAGTACAAGGTACAAAGTACTTCCCACATGTGTTTAGAAGATCACAAACATAAGGGGGCCACTTTCCAAGGTACCCAAATCTCAACACTCCCTCTTACCAAGGAAAGTGCCCTTCACCCCCAATCTCATCCCTGTAGTGGACATGGTTTCCTACTGGAAAATACTCGGTAAGTATGGTTGTACCCTGATCAATGAAAGTGGTATGACACAAATCTGCTCAATCTGCATGATCCATAGATGGAAGTGTCTCTCCACCTATCCAAAATCACCTAGATCTTGGTATCAAACCAAAGATCTCCACCTTGGTCTCCCACCAAGGATTTCTACCTCCTGGCATCTCGCAAACGGTCACTACTCTTGGCATATCACCAAGAGTCACTCTCTCGGCATATCACCAAGAGTCTCCCCCTCTTGGTATCTCACCAAGAGTACCTAGATCTCGAAATCTCACCAAGATCCTCAACTTGGCCTCTCGCCAAGTAACTTCCACCTAAAGTGGATCCAGAACCTGATATGCCCGTCTTTGTCGCCAAGTGAGGCTCAAGCTTATGTGGTGCCCTGTCGCTCCTCCTCATCAATTTTTGATGCTCTGAAGCCCCTGCACCAACCCTCTATCTCGACATCTCTGAAACTAAAGTTGTTGTGGGTGGACCAGTCACCCATGATGATGGTGTCCATGAAAATTGAGTCTGGGCTCCATCTGAATCACTACTATGAGTCAATAGGTCCTCCTCAACTCTGTCTCCCCACCTGATGTTGGATGGTGTAACAACATAAAGTGTAGTCGCGAATTCACACTCTCTCGCAAACTATTCATCGAACTCAAGATCCTATGTTGTCATTGCTAAAACATCTTGCAGCTTCTTCTTCTTCTTGGGACATTGTCCTGCATAGTGACCCATCTCTCTACAAGAAAATAATCTCATTTATCTCATGTATCTCTTCTGCCCACTGATGTTCTCTCCTCCCTGTGGTGGGGCCCTAAACTTGGGACCCTGCCGACCTCCCCGACCAATCTTCTTCTTGCCTTTTGTCCAAAGAGCAAGATCCTCATCACCCTGCATTGTCTGTTGTTGTTCATAAGCCTCTGATATAAGTTTAGTCTCCTCCTAAAATAAATCATCCCACATCCTCTCCCAAGTGGGCATGACCTCCCTGGAAACAATTCCACGAACAAATGGAACCATGGTTTGGTGAAGTTGTTTAAATTTGTCCTCACCATAGAATATGGGTCCACCACCTCTCCAATGGCTCCAAGCTCGTCTCTAATCTAGGTGTAAAGACCAAGGAAAGAAGTAACTAACTCATCCTGGAGCATATGAATGCCCTTGAGTCGATCATACAGAACCATCTTTCAATTCTCGTTAGAGATCTCATAAATCTTGCATAGAGATGCCCATATCTCAAATGACCAAGCTTTCCCAGTCAAGTGTGGAATGATGTGATCTTTCACTACATCACATATCGTCCTATTTGCCTTGTTGTTCCTCTTCCTGAACTCTGCTAACAAGATGGTAGTAGTAGCAGGGGTAACGGGAACCACTGCCTGAACTATATCCCATAGTTCAAGGTCCTCTAAGACAAAGACAATCATGGCCTTCCAAGGCGACCAGTTGCTAGCTCCAGCTAGCCTATCCTCCACATGCATCTAAGATGATGACATCATTGCCCTCTGCACTCAAACTGATGTTGCAATTGTAAAGGAACGTTGCCTCACTCATGTCAACACAGGTTTGAAAAGAGGCAAACGAACACCGACCTCACTCCTAGCAATATAGGTGTGAAAAGAGGTCGTGAAAAATCATCCTCACTCCTCCCACGTAGGTGTGAAAAGAGACTAATGAAAAATGTCCACAAAATCCTCTACAACCCTCCACAAAAATCTGCCAACAAGCTACCACTAAACTCTGTCAATGGTTGTCCACAAAATCTGCCCAAAAGGTGTCTAAAACAGTCCCATAATATGTTGTCCAAAACTCAGCAAAAATTAGCCACCAAGCTCTGATACCATGAAGATTTTCCAAGTCCTAACAAGATGCCAACTAGGTTTGTCTTTGACCTCAAGTTGGCTCTAAATTTCAACTGTCTAAAAAGGGTTTGTTGTTGTTTTATAATAGCAAATTGTTCAGTAACTTCTTTGTTGTTCTGTTACGGTTACATAGGCCAAATGGGTGCTCTAGCATGTAGTTTTTTCACAAGATGTTAGAAAATGCATACCATAAGCTTGATGATAAAATTCACAAATAATAGGGAGTTGGTGCTTCATGCAATCACACATTTTTCCACTAGCTTAATATCTCTTCAATCTCTACTAAATTGTATGTGGGAGGTGAAGAGAATGTTCCCTTAAAATGAGTGGCATGCTTAACATTTAACACTAAATCAAAGGTGAAGGCCATATGCAGTCTAGTGTCACGCTAGAAGATTTTCTAGGAGGATTGGAAGAGGTGTGTGCCATTAGAAAACCTTTGGTAAAGATTCATCGGTTGGTTGTTGGAGATAATCCTGCATTGGGACACTTGTATGAGTCCATGGATACGAACAAAGAATCCATATGTATCTATTATGAGGACAAGGGGGATGAGGGGTATGAGAAACAATAATTGATATGGAGGGTGATTGATGAGCGATGGAATGATACACTCCATCACCCCATTCATGTTGCAGGGATCTACCTCAACTCCACATTCTCTTTCTCTTGTGTTTTTAGATTTGATGTTGAGGTTATGCATGGAATCCTCACATGTGTTCAGAGGATGTTGCCAAGTCTACAAGAATATGCAGAGGTTTCTAAATAAATGAAAATATATACGATGGCCACTGGAACATTTATCTTTGACATGGTTGTTCACGACAAGAAGACCAAAATGCCAAGTAAGCTTCAATTTGCTTCAAATTTCAATGTCTCTTCTTCCTTTGTTTCAAATTTTAATGTATTTTATTATGTTTCTCTTATTTGTTGTAGATGCTTGGTGGACAATATATGGCTCAAGAGTACCCAATTTACAAAAAAAAATCATTTGGGTGCTTAGCCAAATATGTAGCTCTTCAAGATGCAAGTGAAACTAGATTGTGTTCGAAAAAATACACACCAAGAAGCGCAACAAGTTTAAAATTTTCAAATTGATTTTTAATTCATTATAAATTATAATTGTATTCCCCACCACCCTCTAAATTATGTATTATAATTTATAATTTATGTGTTAAAGTTTTTGCTATTATTAGGTTACTTTCAATTTACTAGATAACAATAGCATAGATAGGATCACTGAGAGAAACACAATCACAAGAGTACACAACATTTATCCTGGGAAACCCTCATGTGGAAGAAAACCCAGCAAAACTTCCTTAATATAGATAGCCAATACAATGCCAAGACAATGAACCAAACAACACAGAAATTCCTCTCCCAAGGATGCGCCTCTCTCTCTCTCTTCCTTCTTCCGGCAACTGGTAATTGCAGCTTCCTTCAATACTTGCGCACTAGATGAGTGAGCTGAGATTGTGTCCAAATGAGGCATTGGCCTCTCTTATTTATACAATCTGGCATATGTTGAATAGGTGTCTTTTCACTGGCAGGGCCGACTTCTCATTTTGGGTGGTTATAACCACTTTAATATATTCTGTTTGGGCCGACTTCTCATTCTAAGTGGTTATAACCACTTTAATATATATTGGGGCCGACTTTTCATTTATCCTATTACAATTAGGGTTTGACCAATCCACAAAATGGGATTTGGTCAATTACAATGCCCGACATGATCAATCCTCAAAAGGGGATTGATCTAATCAATAATAAATATATTTTATCTTTATCCAAAAAAGGGGATAAGAATATTCTTTGCAGTTACACAATATTTTAACACTCCCTCTTAACAAGAAGGATATTCTTTATCTTTTGACAAGTCATCGGATGTCAACATCAACTAGGCAGCAGCATCCACTGGATAATATCATCAACTGGGCAACATCATCAACTGGATAACATCATCAACTAGGTAACATCATCAACTGGATAACAAGAGGCATCAATATAATCCACTTGGTCATCTGGCATCATGATCACTGATTGGCATATCTATAAATCATCGGCAGTTTTGTTCTCTTTATCTTCGCGCAGAAGATACTCTTTCTTTCGTCTTCACGCAGAAGATACTTCTTTCTTATCTTCACACAGAAGATATTCTATGAGTTTTTCCATTCCTTTTATGTTCTCCCTTCTCTTGTAGTCATCTATCTCACCCATCCACTAGGGAGGACTACTACCATAGCTTCACTCCTAGTCATCCCACATGAACTAGAGAAGCTAAGATGCTAGGTTGGGCAAGACTAGACTCCCTTTCCATGATCCACGCAGAATCACGAAACAAACCTCAAGAGCCAACTAACCATTCCACATGGTCAAGGTTTGTGTTCCAGGCTACTCAATGTTTGGCCAGAGGAGAGCATTTGTCCGCTGCCCCTTGGAGAAACATCCACATTCCTCTCTACGAGGGTGGTCACACCCCTCTCTATGAGGGTATTATAGCATGTCCCTAGAGTATTCAAAACTCAACAATTGGACAGAGGCCAAACTTGGCAAATTTCTCATTCCCCTTCTCTACGAAGGTCTCTTCTCTTTCTCCTTCTCTGCGAAGGTCTACCTATGGGGTTTCTCATTCCTTCTCTACGAAGGTCTCTTCCTTCTCTACAAAGGTCTAGCTATGGGATCCAAAAAATCTCTTGTGGTCCAAAATATTTCAATGGTATAATACCATGCTACCCATCTGTTGGGCATCATCCATCTACTTTCCTAACTGCATCAAATAACGATCCTCTATTTCGAACTCGAAGACATAGCTCCCTCTTGCACCAAACTTGATAGTTTCTAATCATCATCCTCGAAGTTCTCTTCTGTAATATCATGGGTTCCTTATTGAGTTTGAATATTTCTTTCTTTCTGTCTTCATATTGGATCAACCTGCTCCCTCTGCATCTATAAGAACGATACTGGAGCAACCTGTAGTTACTTGCATCTCATCCACTATATCTGAGTATCCACCTTTTTCTTCATCTTGAATATTTATGTTTTGCATCTTTAGGAGCCTCCTTCTCCTATATAAATACTGGATATTGTCTGGTCTTTACTGATTGTCATCATATCATACGTCCTTCTTGTGTTGTCTAACTTCTACAAGTCACGACATAAGTTCTTTCTTCTGAGACTTGTAAACTTACTTACAGTATGTTTTCTTTGTCACTCTCATGAGTGATCATACATGAAATAAATATTTCATCTCTTTCGTCATCCTCTTCTTTGATACTTCCTTCATAAGTATACATAGACACTGAAATAAAACGAGTTTAATTAACATTCTCACAAAAAACTAACTTGTGATGAGAAGGTATTAAAGTAAACAAGATACTAAAAATAAACATGAATACTTAACTTTTTTGTGTGTGTGGGGAGGCTCTACGGACTCCACCATTTTCTATTTTTCTTCAGATCAACTATCTTCAACTTAAAGTACATAATCCTTAATTTCTGCTAAAGCTTTCTTTGAGGGAGGAGATTCCTCTTCATCTGCCAATTGTGCTTGATACTTTCTTTTTCCTTTTCCTTGAGGACAGTCATAGGAAAATTGTCCCAACTTTTGACAGTTGTAGCATCTGATCTTTGAAATATCTTTCTTCTTATCTAGAACTCTTACGGAATTAGCTTCTTTAGTTTTCTTTCTGAAGGAACTTCTTTTTTTGTTTTGAGCTGTAAGAGCTTCCTCTTCATCGACAATTAATCTCTTATGTTGGTCTGCAAGTCTAGATTCTTCGTGTGTGCAATCTGCCCATAACTTATCAAACTTGGGTAACTTGCTTCTTGCACACACTCCTTGTACAAAAGGAATCCAAATGTTGGAAACCCATTTAGGGTTGTGGTTACAAGATCTTTGTCATTAATGACATCTCCAATAGTTGCAAGCTGATCTCTCATCTGAGAAACTCTCATAAGGTAGGATGTGACAGATTCTGAGTTTTCCATCTTCATATTACGAAGTTGATTTCTTAAGGTAAGATTTTGGCTGATGTCTTTGCTTTCATATAACCTGTTGAGTGCTTCATACATTTTCCTTGCTGTCTGTAGTTCGGATATATGAGGGATCAAGTGATCCTTCACTGAATATGACACAATTCTCTTTATTTTCTTTTCATTCTTCTTATGCTTGGTCTTTTTCTCTTCTTCATCTGGTTCTGGTACACCCATTGTAACATGTTCTAGGAGATCATTCTCATCTAGAATCATCTACAACCTATGCTTCCAAGATCTGAAGTTTCTAGATCCTTCCAGCCTGTCTTCTACCCTCATACTGGTAGCCATTCTTTCTTGCAGTAGAAACTCTAGCCCTCCGGGCTATAGAAATAATAAAAAAAATAAATTTCTTGGATCTGAAAACTGAACTCACCAGAAGATGCGTTGGACTGAGGCGAGTATGCTGGTACAGTCAGATTTCTGAAAATCCAAATTTTACCCCTTCAAACTTGATCTGTGGATTTTTGGACTGGTGCTTCTAGTTTTCTAATACTTCTGGTACTTCTGGTACTTATAGTATTCTGGTTTTTCTGGTACTTCTGGTACTTCTGGTACTCTGGTACTTCTAGTACTTTTGGTATTCTGGTTTTCTGGTACTTCTGGTACTTTGTGAAAACTAGGGTTTCAGTTTCCAGGAGATCTAGCCACTGAAAATGTACGTTGAAGATGCCAAAATGTTCCTTGAGGTAGGGCGCACCTTTCTTGAAGGATTTGGGGCTGAAATTCTTCTTCAATAAAAATCCCTAATTTTCTTGTATGGCAACAATGACGTTTTTCTTCTTCCTATGAAAGATGCTCTCTTTAGCTTAGCTTTGAAACCATGTTAAAGTTTATGCTATTATTAGGTTACTTTCAATTTACTAGATAACAATAGCATAGATAGGATCACTAAGAGAAACAAAATCACAAGAGTACACAACATTTATCCTGGGAAACCCTCATGGGGAAGAAAACCTAGCAAAAATTTCTTAATATAGATAGCCAATACAATGCCAAGACAATGAACCAAACAACACAGAAATTCCTCTCCCAAGGATGTGCCTCTCTCTCTCTCTTCCTTCTTCCGGCAACTAGTAACTCCAGCTTCCTTCAATACTTGCGCACTAGATGAGTGAGTTGAAAGTGTGTCCAAATGAGGCATTGGCCTCTCTTACTTATACAATCTAGCAGATGCTGAACAGGTGTATTTTCACTAGCAGGGTCGACTTCTCATTCTGGGTGGTTATAACCACTTTAATATATTCTGGTTGGGTCGACTTCTCATTCTGAGTGGTTATAACCACTTTAATATATATTGGGGCCAAATTTTCATTTAGACTGTTACAATTAGGGTTTGACCAATCCGCAAAAGGGGATTTGGTCAATTACAATGCCTGACATGATCAATCCACAAAAGGGGATTGATCTAATCAATAACAAATATATTTTATCTTTATCCACAAAAGGGGATAAGAATATTCTTTGCAGTTACACAATATTTTAACATTATGACCCTCATACAATTTGGAATCCCATTGCCTTAATTACATGGTCTACATCTACTACAATATCCTAGTGTGGGTAAGGTGGCTTCAGAAAACACTTGACATGGAGGCCATTTCATTGGATGGGATTGACACTATTGTTGCATGGAGGGTTGAGACCAAGAGACATGTCATGGAATCGACCCATGATTGGTTATAGGAGGCACAAGAGGAGGTGACAGGGGAGAGTGTGGTAGAGGAGGATGTTCCAGAAAAGAAGCCTTTACAAGAGGTGGCTATTAGCATTGAGAGTGCACCACCACCTTCATAAACTCAAACACGGCGAATTTGAATTAGCAGTAGCACCAACAAAGGATTTTAGAGTCTAGCTTATCCATCTTCTTCTAGATGACATCAAAGTCCAATGATATCCCTAGGGCCTTCTTCATATAGAGGAAGAGACATTATCAAACCCATTACCTTTTCCCATAATAGGGAAGGAGGGAATATTTATTTATCAAATTTCATTGTAGATGATTCGTGATGATGAGAAGCATTTATTTTATTTTTTGATGATATTTTGAGGTTTAAAGTTAGGACTTAGGGCATGATTCAATATTTATTTATGATGTATCACTAGACATATTTTACATTGTATATATTAATTTTTTTCATACTTATGTGGCAATGTATTTATTTGATGTTGTTTTTTTAGATGTTTAAAAAAATGAAAAAAAAAAATGAAATTTTTTGTATTTTTTTAGTTTGTCAATATTTTCTCCAATGTTATCGATAAGTTGTTTTTTGGACCGTCGACGATATATTTGTCGACATGATGCTTGCAACATTTCCTTCACCTCCCCACCACTTACCCTCTCAAAGATGAGGGTGCCCATTTGTGTGTATGTGCAACGTCACGCGATCAAGGGTGAGAGAGTGTATGGAGTTACCAAGTTCCTAAAACTAACTTTGTTGAATAAAGAATATGAAGATTTTTCAAAATCAAAATCTATCAATAAAAAAAGGATAAAGCCATAATACCTTTCTTTATTTTTGAGATAAATTGGACGAAGACATGGGCATTGACGCTACCCACCAAAATGTATTTTGTTAAGTTTTTTATTCATTGTCTAATTTGGACATAACAATGTCCATGATAGCATCTATTTTTCTATTAATGATCAAAGTGTTCCTATGGGAATTATCAAAATCAATTGTCTTAATTTCTAACAGAATATTAAGCATCTTCTTGCTAAGGGTATGCATGTGTGTATGGACAAAGTGGGTGGTCCCTCCCTAACATCTACCCTCTCAGAGGGTGAAGGTGTGCATGTGTGTAGATGAAGTGGGAGGTGCATGTTGAAGGTGTGTGTGTGCACACATAGGGTGGTTGGTGTGGGGTTGAGGATGTCACCTATGTGGCACAAAAGCACACCCTTACTCCCTAAGACGATGGGTTGTGGGAGGTGAGGTAGCATTTGTGCACATAAATCTAAGCATAGCACATAATAATAACACGAACACATACAAAAAAAAAGATGCATTCATAACAAGAAAGCGAAAACTTTATTATAAAGAGTTACTAACTAGTCGAGTCAGTCCACTTTATGAATGTGGGCTAGACCAAATAACACACTAAAGTGAAATAAAGCATAAAATAACCTAAATTCCAATCCATTTTATTAATGCTTGTGTCTAAAATCTAATTGACCATTATAATATGATAGTTACTTCGACACCCTCCCTTAATGGTCACTCTACTAACTACACCAAGCTTATCCAGAAATTTTAAATATTTTTCAAGACCTAAAGGCTTGGCGAAAATTTTTGCAATTTGATCCTCTATGGGGCAGTACTACAACTCAATCTATTCATCTTCTACAAGTTGTCTGATGAAGTGGAAATGTATCTCAACATGCTTGGTATGCTTATGGAAGACTAGATTCTTGACTAGTTTGAGCACACCCTGATGGTCATAGAGTAGGGGCGTCGATTATGTTTGTTACATCCTCATGTCTAAAATCATCCTCCTAAGCCAAACTGCCTCACATGCTCCTTCCACTGCTCGTCAATAATTTTTTTATGTTGATGAAAGTGTTGATATTTTGGTAGTTGTGGGAGGTATTAACCTCCACGTGTAACCTATGACTTAGAATAGAATATTTTGGAAGCAAGTGAACCATTAAAAAGATGTGTGGAAACCCTAGAAGACAAGTGAGCCTAGCAGAATAAATAATATTAGAATATTATCTTCCAGAAATACAAGTCGTCTCCACAAGAAAAAGATAAACAGAAAATATAATTACCAGAAAGTCAGGTCGGCCCACCCAGAAAAGTCACTGGACGTTTTAGCTCATGTGTACACCCAGTTAGTGCACAAGTCTTGTGGAGATTTATAGTTGCATCTCCAACTACAGCTGCAAGAAGGAATAAGGGTGCATGGTCATCTCTTGGTATTGGTCTTGGTCTCTCTCTTGGTGATTTTCTTGGTGATATTCTTGGTGATATTCTTTCTAAGTATGGCGCAAGTTTGAGAGAGAGAGTAGTGCAGTTGCAATTGTGTATGGTACATTTTCGGTGAATATGGATACTCTCTCTCTCTTGTGCGCTACCCTTGGAGAAGGAGCTCTCTACTTGTCTTGAGTTGTTGTTGCAGTTAGCAACTAGGGTTTATTTGTTGGTTCTGGAGTGGGCTTGCCAGAATTATTCTAAGTAAAGGTTAGTTTTCTCGGGCGTGGCATATGTGAATGCCTATGGTTGGGTGACAATGATGTGACATTGTCTATGGTTTCAGATTTGGTTTCCTTCGTAACAGTCTAACCGCCGGAAGGAATATCCTCAATTTCCCCCATTGCCAAGCTCATTGAGCACTTACTGAACTCACTAAGAAGGTCACCTATGTAGGGCATGTCTCTTCCTCGGATCAGATATGAAAATTTATGAAGTTGAGATATTAAGGTTTCCTCATTAAAAAACTAGGTGTGTAGTGCTAGTTCCTTCATGCCAGTTGCAGCGCTAGTTGCAGTGCCAGTTGCAGCACCAGTTGCAGTGCCAGTTGTAGTGCCATCACCAGTTGCAGTAAAGTTTTTGTGAAACATTGGGCCTAATATTTGGTTTTTCTTGTGCGCCTTACCCTAGCGCATCTCCAATTACCTTTAAATTTCAAGTTGGAGCAGTCTTTGAATTTTTAGGGTTCGTCATTGCTTGTTGTTGTTGTCGAATGGTGCCAGAGTCTGTCGCGGCTGACAGAGGTATGTAATTATATATGTTTAAATTGTATCACTATTTTGAGTGTTATTGTAGGAGAAGGGATCTCTAGTCCAAGCAACAATCATAAATCCAGAGGGATCTCAGATCCAGAACATTCAGAGGAACAACGCACTCCAGGTTTGATTGTTTTCATATGCCTCTAGTTGTTTTGGCATTATTGTGACCTTATGGACATCTAGTTGTATTTTGATCTATTGAAGTTATGATTAGCATACTAACCTTTGTTCAAAGTTAAAGTTAGAAACTAACTTTATTCAAAGTATTAGATTGATTAAGGTTGATACTTTAGAGTTTATTTGCACTATATTCTCTAACTCGGATTTCTATCTAGAAAGCATATTGTCTTAAGTACAGGGGACAGGTTGAAGAGAATACTTGTCATCTTTAGTGAAGGAGACTCGGAAGAAAATCAACAACACTTTTTCTTGAAGATAAGACTCCAGGTTCCAGGTTTGATTAAATTAATAAGTTTCCAATTTGCACATATCAAGTTTGATGATTGCTACATTACTAATTGTGACAAAAATCCTTGAAAGGTTCTATTACTTCTAAATACAATGAATACTTGGCAGCATGTGAGTATTATTGATATAAATTCTTGCAAGATGAATTAACATCTCCTATAGGAGATACTTCTTGTTTTGCTTCCATGGAGGTCACCTTGGTAATAATATGATGATTACCATGAGATTGTCTTTTTTTTTTACATAGATATGTTCTTATGAAAATGTTATTATACTTTTTGTTCTTGTTTTCTTGTTCCAGGAAGGTCACAAGCAATAGCTCTGAGAAGGAGATACTGTGATTATTTCTCTCATTCTTGTTTTTATTATTATAAGAACATTATTCTTGTCTATTGTTTTTCCCTTTATTGTCCTTGTTCCAAGCAAGTCACGGGTGATAACTCTGAGGGAAGCTATAGTGACGGTTGCAGGAGACAACATATTAGATGGTCTCTAGTTTGAGACATGGAGCAGACTATCCAGATAAGAAGTTGTATACACAATCGTATACATCCATGTATCAAAGAAGAAGAAGACGAAGAAGGGTACTTTTGTGAGATACATAGTATCTCATATGGAGATTGATTGTAAGGGGAAGAAGGCTCCAAAGATGACTGAAAAAAATCCCTCTAGTGCAGTTGATCACTCTTCAGATCATCAGGAAGAGTTGGTAGAGCCAGAAGGGCCTACCCAAAATCGTTGCAGTAACCAAGAAGAGACCAATGTGGTCCCGTGAAACTTTGCAGGATGCAACATTGATGATCCATATCATGAGGAGAATATGGCTCCGAAGATTATACAAACTCAGAGGGAGTCAAGCTTCAGAAGCTTCGAGGAGATATCAGATATTATGGGAAGATTCCCTTGCTTTAGTAGACTTTTCTACAATGATTAAGGAGGAATCCAGTCAGAAGGACTGGGATACATATATTTTCCTTGGTTCTAAGACCAAAAGGGAAGTAAGTGGTGACTTCCAAGTTGATATACAAGATCAAGCATGTTGCAGATAAATAGCCTAGAGATGTACAAAGCCTGATTTGTGTCCAGAGGATTCTCCCAACAAGAGGGAGAAGACTATGACGAGATACTTGCTCCATTATATTTCTATCAACGAATAGGCAGCAAATATGTTGACCAAGCCTCTGTCAGGGACAAGCTTGGAGTGGTCCAAATGTTTTTTTTTCTCCAGTAGTGAGAAGTGATGTGTTACCCAGTAGAGGGAAGTGATGATATCCCCAATAGTGGGAGCTACTCCAGCGCACGTTGGTACTCCAACACAGGCTGGTATTCTACCCCAATGTAGTTTGGCACACCAACACATGCTGGTATGCTACCCCAACGTAGGTTGGTACTCCAACGAAGGCTGGTATGCTACCACAACACGGGTTGGTACTCCAACGCAAGCTTCTATGCTACCCCAGTGTAGGTTGGTACTCCAATGTAGGCTAGTATGCTACCCTAGCGCAGGTTGGTACTCCAATGCAAGTTGGTATGCTACCCTAGCACAGGTTGGTATGCTACTCCAACGTAGGCTAGTATCCTACCCCAGTGCAAGTTGGTACTCCAATGCAGGCTGGTATGCTACCCTAGCACAGGTTGGTATGTTACTCCAGCGCAGGCTAGTATGCTACCCCACCGTAGGTTGGTACTCCAACACAAGTTGGTATGCTACCCCATCGCAGTTTGGTACTCCAACGCAGGCTGGTATGCTAACCCAAAGTAGGTTGGTACTCCAACGCAGGTTGGTATGCTACCCCAGAGCAGATTGGTACTCCAACACAGGTTGGTATGCTACCCCAGCACAGGTTGATACTCCAACGAAGGTTGGTATGTTACCCCAGCGAAGTTTGGTACTCCAATGCAGGCTGGTATGTTACCCCAGCGTAGGTTGGTATGCTACTCCAACACAGGCTAGTATATTACCCCAGCACAGGTTGGTATTCTACTCCAACGAAGGTTGGTACGCTACTCCAATGAAAGTGCAAAACTTCTTATGACATATATATCTGTGATTGACAACAATACAATGATTGAGGTGTGCATAACCGTAGAAACAATGATGATGGTCGTTCCAAGAGGAATACCTTCCTCGTTAAGAGGGAGTGTTAAATTTTTTAGTCATATTATGTGTGAGTTGACGAGTTACTAGTTATGTATGAACTAGATGTCGACTTGTAGTGTCGGAAATGATTCCCAGTTAGAGTGTTGATCAATAGCATCAGAGATTACTAGATGGAGGGCCAACCAATAGTGTTGGAGGTGTTTTCCAACTAGATGGATAATGTGTAGCTATGATGGTGATACTTGTTACATTATTTGTTTAATCATATGATAGCATGTGTGGCTATGGTGATGCTACTTGTAGAATGGTCTGCAAGACCATGTGAGTCTTTCCCATGCCATGTGAGATGGATGGATTGTTTGAGACCACTACATTAAGAACATCTTAGTTAATACCTCCCTAGATAAGAGGGAGTGTTGATTTTTTGGTAGTTGCAGGAGGTATTAACCTCCACGTGTAACATATGACTTAAAATAGAATATTCCAGAAGCAAGTGAACCATTAAATAGATGTGTGGAAACCATAGAATACAAGTAGGCCTAGCAGAATAAATAATATTAGAATATTATCTTCCAGAAATACAAGTCATCTCCACAAGAAAAAGATAAACAAAAAATATAATTACCGTAAATTCAGGTCTGCCCACCCAGAAAAGTCATTGGACAAATTAATATAAATAGAGAATGTTTTAGCTCATTTGTACACCTAGTTAGTGGGAAAGTATTGTGGAGAGTTGTAGTTGCAGCTACAAGGAGGAATAAGGGCGCATGGTCATCTCTTGGTCTTGGTCTCTCTCGTGGTGATTTTCTTGGTGATATTCTTGGTTATTTTCTTGGTGATATTATTTCTAAGTATGGCGGAAGTTTGAGAGAGAGTAGTGAAGTTTCACCTGCTACAGTTGTGTATGGTACGTGTTCTGTGAATATGGAGACTCTCTCTCTTGTGTGCTACCCTTGGAGAAGGAGCACTCTACTTGTCTTGAGTTTTTGTTACAGTTAGCAACTAGGGTTTATCTGTTAGTTCTGGAGTAGGCTTGTTGAAATTGTTCTAAGTAAAGGTTAGTGTGCTCGGGGGTGGCATATATGAATGTCTATGGTTGGGTGACTATGATGTGACATTTTCTATGGTTAAACGAGCATACCAAAATTTCAACAGAAAGAAATATTGTGTGTTCTTTTTTTTCATCCATATGACTGCACCCATGCCAAAGATAGAAACATATATAGATTTTGATTTTCTATCATCCATGCAACCTACCCAATCTAAATTTTTAAACCAACACAACCTAGGTTCTTTGATTCTACTATACAGAATTCGAAATTTTAGTGTCCCTTTCACATATCTCAACATTAATTCTTTGTTGCAATACAATGCTCTACCTTTAGCATTGTCATAAATATAGAAATGAAGCACATTGTGTAACTCAAATCTGGCCTAGTGGTTGTAAGATATATCAAGCTCCCCACTAGTTGCTTGTGAACTGACTCGTTAACTACCTTAGAGTCGATCTTGGTTGAAGGCTTCAACCCTTTCTCCATAGGTGTATGCAATATTTTTCAATCTGTCATTTTGAACGTGTCAAGTAAACTCATGGCCTATTTTGTTTGTGAGACAAAATTCTTGCTACATGTTTACCAAACCTCTACACCTAGACATTAATGTAGGAGGCCTAGATTAGTCATGTCAAAATCTATACTCATATTATATTTGATTTGTTCAATAGCACTTCTCACATTACCTGTAATAATAATTTTATCTACATAAATCGCCAGTGAAATGATATCATTACCAACCCTTTTGACGTATCGATTGGAATATGAAGGACTCCATTGGAACCCATGTTCATCCAAGTACTTGTCAATCTTAACATACCATGCCTAAAATTCATGCTTCATGGAATATAGAACATTCTTAAGTCTACAAACAAGATGCTCCTTCCCTGGAACCTGAAACCCTTGTGGTTGATACATGTATCCGCTTTCCTCTAAATCTCCATTGAGGAAGGCACTCTTCACATCCATTTAACGGACCTTCCAACAAAACTATGTTGTCATGATAGAGCTAATTGGATGGTGCTCATGTTTGTTCTAGGAGAAAATACCCCCTCATAGTCAATGTTCTCTTGCTAAGAGAACCCTTTTGCAACCAACTATGCCTTGTACTTGTCAAGTGTACCATCTATCTTGTATTTGACCTTGTACATCGATTTGCATCCAATGAGTTTCTTCTCTAGTGGAAGATTTGTGAGATCTTGACTCTTATTTTTCATCAAAATCACATGTTCGAATAACATGGCCTTCTCCCATTCAAGTCTACCTTTTGGCTCCTCGAACACATGTGGATCATATACTTCATGCACATTGGCCATTATAGAAAAGGTAAATGTATTAGGTTTCTTTCTCTTACTTCTCGATGATCATCTCTTAATCATTTCATATGTTCGAACCTATCCAATGGTGTTGTGCCACCACATTGGTATTTTCTTGGGATATTCCCTCACATGATCTAGGTGACCTATACCAATATCATCAAAATTAGATCCCAAAAAATCATCATGCTCAAAACCCTGCCCCCTTTCAAGCAGAGCTACCTAAATCTTGATACTTGAATAATTAGTCGCAACAAGATATTTTTTGGGGATTTTGATGTCTGAAGAATTCTTGAAAGGTCTAGTGTCCTCATCAACTACGACATCTCTACTAAATCTCAATTTATTGGTGTTAATATCAACCAATGTGTAAGCTTTATGACTGTCATTGTACCATGTGATCATCAGTTTATTACGCTTTGAGTCTAACTTGGTTCTCTTCTCATCTAGAATCCAGGCATAAGCAGTAAAACCAATTACCTTAATATCATTGACTCTACGTTTCCTCCCATACCATGATTCCTCTAGATTCTTCTACTTCATTTCCATCCTCAAAGATCTATCATGTAGGTATATTGTTGTGAACATTACCTCATCCCAAAACCTGTTTGGAACACACATGTTCTACATCATACACTTGTTATCTCTATGATTGTGTGGTCCCACCGCTCAACTACTCCATTTCAATGTGGAGTGTAGGGTGTAGTGAATTGTATTTTAACCCCATGTTTAGTACAAAAGTTATTGAATTCTTCATAATAGAATCCCCCACCATTATTAGACCTAAAAGTGGTAATGTGACAACTTCACTCTTATTCCACTAAGACTTGG
Organism: Picea engelmannii; assembly: GCA_009831015.1. Taxonomy (NCBI): domain Eukaryota; kingdom Viridiplantae; phylum Streptophyta; class Pinopsida; order Pinales; family Pinaceae; genus Picea; species Picea engelmannii. The sequence goes on from ML795893.1 coordinate 262,406, forward strand.
AACTTTTGAAAATCATTAAACACATCAAATTTCAAATTCAAGGAATACACCACATCTTCCTACTATAGTCATCAACAAAAAAATGAAATACCTAGCATCGGTGATGGAT
>ML795893.1:262564-273616 GCA_009831015.1 Picea engelmannii
TCAATTAAATTGATAAAACCATATTATGAGGACATGTGGACCTATATATATCCAAAATTTATGTAAGAGTTTATTATTTATGTTATTAAGGATGAAAGTTATATGATTTCTTTTAAGCATGTAAATTTAAAGGTAAGTTGTGGTAAGTGGATAGTCAATTTATATTTTGAATTAAAAATTGTTGCAATGCACATGGTAGTTAAACTTACTTGTTTACATTAATTGTCAATTAGTAACATTTTTAATAGCATGGAAATGGTTGTATGGTTATTCATGATTATATGCTTTGGTAAGGTAACCAATAGGCTAATGGGTAAGAGTTAGCTAGGTAATTGTTGCATTGAAGTAAAACTAATGTCATGGACATCAAAAGAGTAATAGTATGTTATGAAGCATTATTCTGTGATTTAATTATTAGTTCCAAACATTACTATGATATGTGGGTAAGTAAAGATTTTACAGGAAGCATAATCACCCCAAACTAGTTATTTGACAATGTAGCTCTAAGAACAACAACAATGAAACCATATAGTCAATTAGAGGGTGTTGACCCTAGTTCTATCAAGAGGGGCAGAGGTGTTTCCCACCATTTCTCCTTTGGAATCTAAAGTTGTGGGAGGGTCGTGTTAAGCCACGCTCCCCTAAACATGTTATGGTGAGTGTCAGTTGTCTGCTAGGGAATTTAGGTCGATATAATCGATGCTTCTTCTTAAAATTTATATATGGAGTTAGTTCAATATACCTAACATTCTAATGTATTGCAATAGAGGAAACAATAGGATGTGGTAGATGGAAGTAGGTTAGGGAGAAATGATGATTCAAAGTTAGTTAAGTATGTTGCTGGGGGATTAGCTATGCCACTCTTATTTCCTTATTTGGTACCTGCTATGTTTAGAACACTTGTTTTGATTCACATTTAATAATTTAAGTGTAATGATCAATGATTGATGAATTATTGTGATTTTGTTAGTAATATTACTAAATGATTTATTTACTTGATGTATTGTCTTGCATACTTGGTTGTGAACATAAAGGAACTATGCATTAGAGGCAGTAATTATTCATCATCAGTACAAGTGAAAGATACGTGTATGCTAGTTACACATACACACTACACATGTATATTGGTACAATTGCTTGATGTAATAATTACTAAACTAGGTTATTAATTTCTTAATGAATGATTTAATGATTATGAAGAGCATATTGCATGCATAAAAATATCTAGTAGCATTAAATACTCTCATTGACTTTGATTATTGGATGGTATGATGAATTAAATGGTTTGGTGGGTCATCATACAACTTTGAGGAAAATGTCAAATTCCATTAATGAGTTAGCATGAGAATAAAGATTTTGCAATCTATTTTATTTAATTCTCTTATTATTTTATTTTAATTCATATTTTTCTTAAAAACTAGAAGGGGAGGTTGATTGTCTATTAATGAAGGTGGTTGAGGACACTTGGGAAAATGTGTATGGGAATATGATAACTAGAGATAGAACACAATTACCAACTTGATAAGAGTTATGACCTTAAACAAGAACTTTAGTTCTAAACACCCATATTTTTGGTTCAAAAACACCAAAATCAACCACTAATCAAAAGTGGTCCTTCCATAATCACCCCCTTTTTTTGTGGTGGGGGGTGGGGGGTTAGAATTACAATATTTTTCCACCATGGCCTTAAATCCTCATAAATTTGCAAACAAAAACCTTAAAATTGATCCCCAACATCACCTATATTTTTTTGGGGGGGGTTAAAATTACAACATGTTTAAGTTTGTTTCCATGACAATAAGTATTGTTCTGGAAAAAAAAACCTTAAAATCAACCATCGAAACAAAATTTGGTGCTAATAATAGCACCTCATTTTTCCTAGGGTTAACATTACAACTTGTTTGAAATCATGGCCTTAACAACTAGTAACATTTTGAATTGAAACCTCAAAATCACCTTCCGATATAAAATGTAGTGCTACAAGTGGCACATTCGTTTCTTTTTTAAGCTTAAAATTGTTAAGTTTTTGAAACCATAACCTAAAATATTGATAAAAATTGATATCATTACAAACAAAATAATAAATAAATAAATAAAAGACAAACAAATATATAAGAAAAAACCCAAATTAAAAGGAAAAACATGTTTTTTATCACACTTGTATAAACCTGAACATTTTAAATGAAAAAAAACAATTAATAAAAATAAATTATAAAAATAAACCAAAATAAATCCATATTTTTAAAAAATACAAAGAAAAGGAAAAACAAATAGCAAATAACATTTTATAAATTAAAAATAATAATTAAAAAGATATAAATAAAATTAAAATAGTTAATTAATTAATTAAAAATATACTTGCAGTGAAAGGAGTAAGGGGTGGGAGTAAGGGGTGCGAGTGGTGGGGATTGAAAAATTTCGAGAATCACCTCCTCCCAATTTTCAATGAAAATCAAGTGGTGGTGGGAGGAGAGAAATTACCAGAATCACCTCTCCCTAATTTCCTTTGGTTTTTAATGAAAATAAAGAAAATGCAAGGGTGGGAGGAGCATACTTATTTTTTTTTTTAAATAAATAAATAATTTATTTTATTAATTTATTTTGTTCTTTTAATTATATGTTTGGAAACGTTTATTATTATTATTATTTATAGTTTTTTTAAAATTTGTTTTAATTAATTAATTTACTTATAATTTGATAAATAATTAATTAATTTACTTGTAATTTGATAAACTTTGGGTGTAGGTATGCAATTTTATTTTATTTTTAAATTATTAGATTTTTTCATTTAAAATTTTATATGTATATAAAATGTTTTTTTTCTCCGTGTTTTAGGCTTTCCTTATATATTTGTTTTTTTCTTTTATTTTTTCTTTTTATTTTTTAATGATTTTGTTTGCAATAATGCTAGTTTTTAGGTTATGGTTTAAAAAATGTTGCAATTTTAATCTTGAAACAAAAAAAATAAATGGGCAATTTGTTCAATTTGGAGGGTGAATTTGAGGTTTCAATTCACAATGTTATCAGTTATCAAGGCCACAATTTCAAACAAGTTGTAATGTTAACTTAAAAAATAGGTGCTACCTAGCACAATTTTTCATTTTCAGGGTCGATTTTAAGGTTTTTGCTTGAAATAATACAAGTTGTCAAGGCCATTATTTCAAACAAGTTGAAATTTTAACCCCCCACAAAAAGGCGGGATGATGTTGGGAGCACCACTTTTGATTTGGGAGTCAATTTTAAGGATTTGTTTGCAACTTTGCATCTCATGGTTGCAAAATTTTATAATTATTACCTCGAAAAACTTTTTGAAATGGAGATAAAAATTGTCACTAAATGCAACCTCTAAAAAAAGACAACTCTTAAGGGTTCTGATCAAGTTGGTAGCTATGTCAAAGGATGGAGTTTTGGAGGATGAGTGGAGGTTGATTATTTTTCGACAGGGAAAACAACTCTTGCATTATGAGAACGTTAGATCTATTGCACTAGACTGAGTTATTTAGGATCTATGGCACTAAACTATTAATATGTTTGAGATTTGTGGAACTGGACTATTGGACATATTATTGACTGATTGCATACTAGACGATCGATAGTTGTTGTTCTTATATCTTCGGGCATGAAGGGATAGGAAACCCAAGATTTCCTAGAGCTAAGTAACCAAATAAACATTTCCTTATTGTCTAGGACGATTAAATATAATTTGGATAAAGTGGAAACAAAAGAGACTACACTAAGCTAAATCAAACAGAATTAGATTTATTCTTCTTCCCCTCTTATTAACCATGAATTTAAGCTCTTTAACTTGTAAATAAACTGTTGAAAATTTTCTTAGTATATGCTCAATATAATTTCATGTTATTTGTTGTAATATTTCTTCATGATTTCTTACTATAAGTTATTTATAATAGCCATATTAGTGAGTTTATTTTTGGGCCTAAATTATAAATGTATAGTAGCTAATCCAAAAAACAATACATTTGATCTAGTGTTATAAGTTCCTTATTTCATAAGGATGAATTGAACAACAATAGGATATATAATTATAATTAATAACACCAATTAAAGGATTAGGACTGTGTTGGGTGCTACATAATTCAATCATAAGAAGTTAGGGTTTTTGAAGGCCATGGAGTCCCCAAACACTCTATTATTGTTTCATGTGAATCGTATCTATGGATGGATGGAATACAAGGAGTTAGTAAGAGGGTTTTTGAAGGCCATGGAGTCCCTAACACTCTATTATTGTTTCATGTGAATCGTATCTATGGATGGATGGAACACAAGGAGTTAGTAAGATGCTTTATTTTCTTTTAGCATCTATTTTTTTACTCCATGTTCTCGTTGGTTGGTATTGTTGAATGTGTTTGATGTGATTTTTAGGTGGATAGGATTTGTTTGATAGGATGGACTAGTGGTAGTTGCACAGATCATGTCTCCTACAATGTATAAATAAGAAAAAATAATAGGGATTTCCTCATTGATAATGTTGGAGATGCAGATCAAACTGTGAATAGGATGGGAATGTCATTGTTAGAAAGAATAACAAAAATGAGGTTGGAGTCATTAACACCAATACTTCTAGAAAATTCATTTGTCCTTATTGATGGGATTGAATCTTACCTTGCTACCTCCAATGGATATTTGTGCTACAAATAGTAATAGAGTGGTCACGGAGTGTGAAAAGCTCAAACTATGGGGTAATTGAGACTCTGCAGGTTTGATTATTGTGTGGAAAAGGTAGGATCATCCCCTACACTTGCTCATACAATGTGCCAAATTGTATTTTAGTTAACCATTATGTCCTTGTGTTCAAATTTCAAATCATCAAATGCATTAGAGTTACCATTTTTTAGTCCTTTAAAATCATAGCTTATGTTTCAAGAAGTTGAGGAGAGTGTAAAGTGGAACCCTCTCTAGAAGTTGTAAGCCATGTGGATCATCCATATATAGGTATTCTACCTAGAAACCTAGTAATTTTTAAGGATTTATATGGGCTTAATGGAAGGGAAGGCATAGGCATTGGAAGCATTTTGATGTCTAGATATGGGCATTGTATTTGTACAACCTGTGAGTGGTTCTCTTCTTTATTTCCATGTCCTCTGATAGGTCCTAATTATAATAGTCCAATCGCATGTAAATCTTGGAGGAAGTATGGAAATCTGAGCAGTAGTGGAAAATTGTAATTAGTAGATAAGAGGGATATATGGCCATTAATAAAGGAAAAACTTATATGATCAGATTAGAGTGCATCTTAGAGGACATGTGGATACAATCGATTTTCCAAAACATCTAGTTCTAGATAACAAGTTCTGAGAAAATATTTAAGGAGGAGTTTCTCCCTTAAATGATGCCTCCTATGTAATTAAGAATTTAAAAAAATGGATCATCAAAAATCAAAGAACATTATTTTTTTCCACTTATATATATATATATATATATATAAAGAGAGAGAGAGAGAGAGAGAGAGAGAGAGAGAGAGAGAGCATATTTGTGACTTTATTCTTATTACTCTTGAATTTGAATGGACCTCCTTTTCCCATATTTACAGAGAATTAAACTCCAGGGCTATTGAGCTCTCCAAAGAAGCTTTGACTCTTATAGATGGCTTGTTCCTCTCCCATAAATAATTTGAAGGCCAGGTTCGTGAGGACATGTCATTCCAGCTCTAGTTTCTTCATTGACCTTCACCTCTGAATGCTTATTTAGAAAAGTATTGGGTTGTATGAATCAGTGTTTTTGTAAGCATGTAGTCGATAAGTATGTTTTATTTGGTAATTGCATCTTGAATCCGCAATACTATATATGATAATTAGTATGGTAGTTTCTCAACACAAGCCTTTTATCTTGCTCAACTCTAGTCTACATTTGTGATCTGTTGACCAGTCCCCTGAAGGAAGCTAGGGTGTGTCGGTATATTGGAATAGATTCTAGCATTGACTTTATCATAACCAATGTACCTCTCCTAGAGAGCCACCTATTGCACCAAAAATATACGTGTTTTTCAATTTTAAATAGCAACATGTACTAATATACATTTCCATATCAATTTAGCTTAAGAGTAAAGCCTGGATATTTAACTCCTTCTGACATGACTAAGTGTTGAAAAGGAAAACAGTGCCAGCAGGGATGATTTTAAGGATGGAAATTTGTTTTTAAATGTAAAAACCTTAGCGAATCTAACTAATCCTTCATATGCCAACTATAAATGTTTGGTGATGTTTTTGAAAAATATTCAAATTTCTAAGTTTTTTATATAGTTTATATAAAATTTTGGCGATTTTAAAGGTAAAATAATTTTATCCTATAGAATTTGGGTGAACCATTTTTAGAATGGCGAATATTTTTTTGGTAAAAACTATGGAAAATTAGCCCATGAGCGAAATTTAGCCCCTAAAATCATCTTTAGAAAACACCCTCCAATACCCAAATCTTGAATACCCTCCAAGACAATTGTATAAACTACATACTTATTCTCATTTATTTCTATGCTTGTAGCCTTGTAAAGCTATAAAATGTTCTTGAAACATTAACCCTCCCTTTCTTATCCAAAACATAATAGTAGAACATCATCTACGAATAATAAGTGTGTGAGTGCCTCATATCCTATTCTCACACCTTTGATTCTCCGTGTTCTCCTAGCTTCATCAATGGCTCTACTTAGTCCCTCTGCTACCAAAATAAAGAGATAGGGTGAGAATGGGCAGCCCTATCTAATCCCCCTTGAAAACTTAAATAAATTTGATGTTGATTCATCAATCAACACTATAAAGGAGTTCACAGTCACACATCCCATAATCCACTTGATGAAAGGAAGTGAGAACCCTATGTGAATTAAGAGTAACTAAAGGTACAACCATGAGACCCTATCATATGCCTTAGAAATATCCATATTGATCATTGTTGTTGGCATATGTGATGTTTTGATAGTGTGTAGTGTTGGGATTTGGTGACAACCAATTACCAAAAACAGATTTGGATCCTATTATTCTGCGTTGGTTACAACCAAATAGACCAAGTTAGAATATGGATAAGGATTGCATTTAATATTTAGTTTCATGTGTGAATGTATACATTCATGTAAGCCCATAGAGGTAAGATGACTGTGAGAGACTGAGTGTATGAGAGACTTTCAAATCTGATGTAATCTCCATAATCCGAATAATAAGAGAACCAATGCCTATGCTTGGTGGACGTAGCCCAACGTTTGGGTGAACCACGTGAAATCCCTATGTCTATATATTATGTGTGTGATTGTTAATTATCATTGTGAATTGTGTTTTCCGCACTAACAATTCTAACAATTGGTATCAGAGCTGGTTGGAGGAACTTCAAATTCTCGGAGGAGCCGACAGAAGTTAAATCTGTGTGAGGGTGCGTAAATTTATACATCTCTGCAGGTCCCTCCTCTCGTAGGGTGCGGAGACTTATTACCAAAACTTACACTAGCGAAAAATTACTGGAATTTTAACAGCTGACCAAAAGGAACAGTGCGTAAATTTGATAAGATTTTTGCACCCCAAGTGTGTCGTGAGGTGCAGACTCCCCGCAGTGGAAGATTGAGGTACATGCGGTGGCTCCCTTAAGTCAAAAAGTCGTGATCTTCGAAGTAAATTTATTCGCATGGTTTTTTCTTTCATAATTTAAGGTATGAAGCATTGTGCATAAGTCACGTGATTTTTTTATTTTTTAAAAAGAAACGTGAACAAGTCAACAAGCAAGTCATGTGGGTGAAGGTGAATAAAGTAAACAAATAAAAGGTTTTATGGAGTAAAAGGATTTAAAGTAAAGGTTAACTTTTTTTTTATTAAACCTTTTCTATATATTATTAAAAGGTTTTTTGGATTAAACCTTTTAAACATTTTTGGGTTAATATTATTATTCCTCCACATTTTAAAAGACCTTGGTTATTATAAGCAGTGGATATCGGGAGATTTTTTGTGCAAATGGCTAAGATGTAGAGTTCGAAGTTTGAAGTTGAAAAGTTCAGCGGTAAAAACAACTTTGAGCTCTGAAAGCTCAATATGCACGATCTACTCGTGCAACAAGGAGTGGTGAAGGCGCTTTTGGGAAAAGAAAAGTAGCCCGCATCCATAACAGATGATGATTGGGATGAGATGGATGCAAGAGCACTGAGTGCCATACGCCTGTGTTTGGCAAACGATGTTTTGTTCAATATTGTCTTGGAGAAGACAACATTCGTTTTGTGGAGCAAGTTGGAAAGTCTATACATGACAAAGTCCTTGACAAGTAGAATCTACTTGAAGAGACAGTTGTACAGTTTGCGGATGAAAGAAGGTACAAAAGTTGTTGACCATTTAAATACTTTCAATACCCTTATAGTTCAATTGACTAGTATGGAAGTTAAATTAGAAGATGAAGATAATGCTATTACACTATTGTGTTCGTTTCCTGAGTCTTGGGATAATCTAGTCACCTCTATTAGCTTTAGCTCAACAGAAGTTTTAGATTATGACTCTGTTGTGGGAGCTTTATTGGCTGAGGAGATGAGGAGAAAATCTAGTAAAGAAACCTCAACTTCAAAGGCGATGCTAGTCAGAGGTCGAACTAAAGAGAAAAATGAGAGAAGTTCTTCTCGATCTGAGTCAAGACACAGAAAGGGTAAAGCAAAATGCTGGTATTGTGGAAAAACATGACATCTCAAGAAAGATTGCTGGAAGAGAAAGGAATCTAAGGAAAACTCTACGAAAGAAGCAAATTTGACTATAACAAATTCAGGTACAATTGATCATGTTTTATCCATTTCTAGTAATTTACAATATCAAGAAGAATGGCAGCTAGATTCAGGTGCCTCCCACCACATGTGCTCACATAGAAATTGGTTATTTTCTTACCAATCTGTTGATGAGGGTGTAGTGTTTATGGGAAATGGTATCCGTTGAAAAACTGTTGGGATTGGTAGTATTAGAATCAGGATGTTCAATGGTATTGTTAGGGAATTAACGGATGTTAGATATGTACCTAAGCTTAAATCAAATTTGATTTCATTAGGAGTGTTGGATTCTTGTGGATATAAGTATATAGGTCAAGGTGGAGCTCTCAAAGTGTCGAAAGGTAATTTAGTAGTGATGAAGGCAACAAAGGTTGATAACCTTTATAAGATGGAAGGCAGTACTGAAGTGGCATATGATGTGACAGATGTATCTTCTTGTTTATGGCAGAAGCATCAAGGTCATAATTGCAAGAAAGAATTGCAGGTACTGGTAAGAGGTAAATCAGTTCCAGGCTTAAAATCTTTGTTTCTGAATTCCTGCTTATTTTATATCTCTGCAAGTTATGATGATGGTATAAAGGGATGTTGTGTGTGGGATCCTACTTGTCACAGGGTCATCATTGACAGAGATATAGTATGTATGGAACAACCAAAAGGGTTGATTCAAGAACACAATGGTAAATTTGTTTGTATGCTAGATAATTCATTGTATGGCCTATTGGTACCCAGGCAAATATACAAGATATTTGAATCCTTCATAGTGAGTCAGAATTTTTCAAAGGGTAGGAATGACTATACAGTTTATAGTACATTCACAGTTTTGATGTGCTTTACTGATGATATGCTCGATGTAAGCCGAAGGATGGATAAAATCAGTAAGAAAGTAACTCAGGTGGATAGGACAATTCAGATGAGGGATCAAGGAGCAGAAAAACAAATTAAGGGCATAGAAGTACACAGAGATGGTAATGGTAAGATGTGGTTGGAGTTCAGCGTGAACATTATAAAACCAGTTTTTATCCCTCTTGATTTCCATTATAAGTTTTCTTTAAGTATAGGGCATGTCTATAAAGAAGAAAAGGTTATGTCTCGTGTAAGTTCAGTAGGAGGTATGTTGTATACGATGAAATGGTTAAGACCAGATGTTTCACATGCTAATGATGTTGTCAGAAACGTGACAGATTCAGGTGCTACAGTGAAATGGGTGCTTCAACGTTTGAGAAGCACAAATATCACCTATAATGGTTACACTGATATGATATGTGATGATTGTAATGTATATTGTAATACAGGTGTTTTGGATAGAAGGAGAGTTATCACTAAATATGTCTCACAACACAGTTGTGGAAGACATGTTGGAGGTGGAGTGACCCCTCGGGAAATCCAAACTCATGCAAGTTACACAGGCGAGATCATGAAACCAATTTTATTAGAGAAGCTGCAGTGGTGCTTGGCTTCTCTTGGCTTGCAGCAAAGGTGATGAACAAAAGGAATAAGCAAGGTATCAGGTTAATTGTTGTCAAGGTGGAGATTGTTGGGATTTGGTGACAACCAATTACCAAAAACAGATTTGGATCCTATTATTCTGCTTTGGTTACAACCAAATAGACCAAGTTAGAATATGGATAGGGATTGCATTTAACATTTAGTTTCATGTGTGAATGTATAAATTCATGTAAGCCCGTAGAGGCAAGATGACTGTGAGATACTGAGTGTATGAGAGACTTGCAAATCTGATGTAATCTCCATAATCCAAATAATAAGAGAATCGATGCCTATGCTTGGTGGACGTAGCCCAACGTTTGGGTGAACCACGTGAAATCCCTACGTCTATATCTTATGTGTGTGATTGTTAATTATCACTGTGAATTGTTTTTTCTGCACTGACAATTCTAACATGTAGTCCCTCTTGTGTTGATCATATAGCCTCATGTATATGGCGCCCTTCTAGGAAGCCAAACTTCTCATGAGAGATTACTTCTGAGAGCACAGTCTTCAATCTAACTACAATAGCCTTGGGAAATAATTTTTTAAATGAAATTGCATAGGGAGATAGGCCTACCTCAAAAGTCTCAAGACAATCCACTTTTGGGATGAGATCAATAAAAGTGGAATTAGAAGATACTAGCACTCTCCCGGAAGTTTTGACTTCTTCAACAACTCTAAGCATGTCCTTGTTAATGTTTAAGCCATTATTATAGATGTTTGCATTTCATTAGATAACAATAGCATAATCCAAGATCACCGAGAAATACACAATCACAAGAGACACAACATTTATCCTGGGAAACCCTCTAGGGGAAGAAAACCCAACAAAA
>ML795893.1:274015-304404 GCA_009831015.1 Picea engelmannii
GGGAAACCCTCTAGGGGAAGAAAACCCAACAAAACTTCCTTAATATAGATAGCCAATACAATGCCAAGAGATCTCTATGCTAAAACAGAAAGTCCTCTCCAAGATATGCGCCACTCTATCTCTCCTTTGTTGGTAACAGATCATAACTTGTCTCTCAAACTAAGCAAGTTAGTTGTATCTAAGTGAGGTGCTAGCCTCCTTTATTTATACAAGTATGGCACGTGTGAAGTGTCTCTTCACTGGCAGGGCCGACTTCTCCAACTGGGTGGGTAAACCCACCTTTATTATGTTTATGGGTCTCTTTGTTAACTGTTGGGGCCGACTTCTTATTCTGCCTATTATAATTGTCTTTTGACCAATCTGCAAAAGGGGATTTGGTCCTATTACAATAACCGACATGATCAATCCAAAATGGGGATTGATCCTATGAATAATGTATCAATAATAATAAGAATACTCTTTGCAGTTACAATATTTCAACACTCCCCCTTAACAAGAAGGGTATTCTTCAGCAGCATCATGCGAGAGAAAGAGGACAACATCATCAACAACATCAAATGGGAGGACAACATCATCAATATCATCTTGGCTGGCGTATCTATAAATCATCGAAAGTTTTCTTCATCAGCAACATCATCATTCTCAAAGGAACGCCATCATCATCTGCATCAATATGTATTAGTATAAAAATTGATACATCATCATCATCACAGCACAAGGATGGCTCATCATAAAACAAGAATGGCTTTATGTCACAGCTGTCAAGCTGGAATCTCAGTACTTGTCTCATCTCATCATCTTGCTTTACGTCACAGCACTCAAGCTGGAAGCAAGATACTCGTCATGATTTACGTCACAACCATCAGGTTGGAAGCAGGATACTAGACTGGCTTTACGTCACAACTATCCATCCGAAAGATCAGTGCTAGTCTCAACATATCATCTTGCTTTATGTCTGACAACTCGGTCAGAAGAAAGGAACATCTCATCTTGATTTACGTCTGACAACTCGATCAGAAGCAAGGAACATCTCATCTTGCTTTATGTCTGACACTAGGTCAGAAGCAAGGAACATCTCATCTTGCTTTACGTCTAACAACTCGATCAGAAGCAAGGAACATCTCATCTTACTTTACGTCTGACACTAGGTCAGAAGCAAGGAACATCTCATCTTTCTTTATGTCTGACAACTCGGTCAGAAGTAAGGAACATATCATCTTTCTTTACGTCTGAAAACTCGGTCAGAAGCAAGGAACATATCACATCTTTCTTTACGTCTAACAGTTAGGTCAGAAGCAAGGAACACATCACATATTGCTTTATGTTTGACAGCTAGGTCAGAAGCAAGGAACACATCACATCTACTCCCCCTTTCAAGGAAGGTCCTTTTGGACTAAGCCAAGCTTATCTCGGAAGTACTCAAACTTTACACGAGATAGAGGCTTGGTCAACACGTCAGCAACCTGTTCATCCGTGCTAATGTACTGGAGCTTCAAGGCTCCTCTCTGTACCATGTCACGGATGTAATGATAGTGGATCTCTATGTGCTTCGACCTGTCGTGGAATACAAGATTCTATGTCATCTTCATGCAGCTTTGGTTGTCACACAGAATCACGGTTGCTCTCATCTCCAAGTCAAATAGGTCGGTCAGCAACTTTCGAAGCCATATAGCTTCGCAGCTAGAAGAACATGCAGCAATGTATTCTACTTCCGTTGTGCTGAGAGAAATACCAGAATGCTTCCTACTCTGCCACGATATCATAGCTGATCCCAAACTGAAACAACATCCTAAAGTGCTTTTCCTGTCAGAAACACTTCCTGCCCAATCTGCATCAGTATATCCACTCAATGTAAAATTATGATCTCCATCATAGATGAGACCATAATCTATTGTACCTTTGAGGTACCTCATCAGCTGTTTTGCAACCACTAAGTGAACATGTCTGGGTTCTACCAGAAATTGACTCAAGGTATTCACGGAAAAACAAATGTCTAGTCTGGTGTTCGTCAGGTACATCAGCGATCCAATAATCTGTCTATATAGTGTGGCATCAATCAATTCTGACGATGTGTCGACCAACAGCTTCAGCTTCGCTTCCATGGGTGTATCCATGGACTTGCATTCCAGCATGTCGAATCTCTTTAAGATTTCAACCATGTACTTCCCTTGGTTAAGGAAGATCCTCTCAGGACTCTGGCATACCTCAAGACCTAAGAAGTAATGCATTAGGCCGAGGTCTTTCATTTCAAATTTCGAGGCAAGTCTCTTTTTACATTCAACGATGAGATTTTCTTCTCCAGTTAAGAATAAGTCTTCCACATATAGCAGTAAGATTACTGGCTCATTATCCATAATTTTGAAGTAGAGATTTGAGTCTACTTTACTCTTGGTAAAGCCTAAGCTCATCAAGAAACTGTCTATACGGCCATACCAAGCTCTAGGAGCTTGCTTCAATCCGTATAAGGCTTTCTTCAATCTGCAGACATGAGACTTCCTGTCTTCAACCTCAAATACTTGAGGTTGCTCTATATACACTTCCTCTTCAATGACATCATTTAGGAAATTTGTCTTCACATCCATTTGGTGCAGCTTCCACTTCATCTTAGCTGCAAGAGCTATGATGGTCCTAATCCAAGTGTATCTGGCTACAGGAGTGAATGTCTCTTCATAGTCAATGCCTTCCTTCTAGGAAAATCCACGAGCGACAAATCTTTCTTTATACTTCTCAATACTTCCATAAGAAGCATGTTTTATTTTGAAGAGCCATCTGGAGGATACCACATCTTTATTCTTCGATCTGGGAACTATTTCCCATATTTCTTTCTTCATTATGGATTGGTATTCCTCTGTCATGGCATCTGCCCATTCTTTCCTTTGAATGGCTTCTTCAAAACAGGTAGGCTCCTCTTCTAGGAGGTCACACATCAAAGCCGTATAACTGGAGAATGGATTTGGTCTTTTCACCTGTCTCATGGTACCTTGGGGAACACCGTACTTCTCTCCATCTTGAATAAGCTCTCTAGCCCAGGATGGATTTCTTTTATGGAGGATCATCATCTGAGGAAGTTCTTGTACTTCTACTATATCATGGTCTTCTAGAAGTTCATCATCAGGGGAAGTTACAACTTCCCTCTCTCGTTCTGCAACTCTGGGAACCTCCCTCATTGCAGTATGGGGGATTACGGGTTCCTCTTCATATACCTCTTCAAGCTGGCATATTTTAGATTTATTGAGCGTTGCATCTTCATCAAAAGTCACATCCCTACTGATCTCAATGTGATGTTGACCTGGTATATAGATCCTGAAGGCCTTGGAGACCTCACAGTATCCCACAAATATTCCCTTCTTTCCTGAAGGGTCCAGCTTGTTTCTCTTTTCTTTAGGTATATGAATAAACACTAGACAACCAAATATTTTGAAATGGCTTTCCTCTGGCTTCTTTCTGGTGAACATCTCTTCCAGTGTCTTGAGCCCAAGTGCACTATAGGAAAATCGGTTCTACACATAAACAACTGCCATCTCTACTTCTGCCCATAAGCACATAGGAAGATCTTGATCATGGATCATAGTCTTCACAGCTTCTAGTATGGATCTGTTCTTTCGTTTAGCTACACCGTTTTGTTGGGGATTATAGGGAGTAGTGAGATCCCTCTTGATTCCAACATCTTTGCAGAAGTTCACTAACTCTTTTAAGGTATATTCTCCTCCATTATCTGACCTGAGTATCTTGATCTTTCTTTCAGAAAGGTTCTCTATCAAGGCTTTGAATTCCTTGAACTTACTGAACACTTCATCTTTAGTCTTCAAGAAATATATCCAGGTTTTACGAGAGTAATCATCAATGAATGATACATAATATACATACCCGCTAATGGAGAATGACGAAATTGGGCCACACACATCTGAATGGATGAATTCTAGGACTCCTTATGTCTTGTTGTCCCACTTCGGAAAAGGGTTCTTGATATTCTTCCCTTGTGCACATCCATTGCATACACCTTTATGGTCACCTTTGAGTTATGGTAAACCTATGACCGCTTTGCATATGTATGGTAGCGCCTTGTAGTTGATGTGGGCTAATATTCTATGCCAAAGTTCACATGAGTTTTCAGTGGCATGGGTCATAGCAGCTTCTAAGTGACCCTTTAATTTATACAAGCCATTTTCTTCATTACCAATGACGATTGCTTCATTTAAGGTTTCTCCCTTAGCCCACATAAGAAATTCTCCATCTATAAAGGCAACTCTGAAGCCTTTCTTTTCTAAAGATGAAATGGAGAGTAGGATCTTCTTCAAGCCTGGTACATATAGTACGTCCTTCATTTTTAGTGAATTCCCTGAATTCAATTTATGGTTTGATTCTCCCACTCCCGTGATGGGGTACTAATAATCATCACCAAGTGTCACTTTCTGAGAAAACTTCTTCTCTGATATACAAGAGAGAATATTTCTTTTTCCCGTCATGTGCTTGGATGCACCACTATCAATGAGCCAAGTGTCCTCTCCTGGTGTTACAGATCCTGAGAGGGCTGAGATCAACACATGGTCTTTGATCTCTTCTCTCATCATCTTTGCGGGTGGCTCTTCATCTTCGACTACATCGGCATGAAGCCTCTTTTGTTTTCTCTTGTATTCTTCTCGTCTGGCTGGACAAAACTTTGCAATGTGTCCCATCTTGTCACAATGATAGCATTGTACAGATGAGTAGTCTCTTTCCTTTCGTTGTCCTTTCTTCTGAAATCTCCTTGGATGAGATTCTTTATGATTGAATTTATTTGATTGTTGAGGCTCTTTATGAGTCTCCTTTTGGAAGTAGGGTTTCTTCCTTCCTCCTTTGGTGTGAGTAGCTAGGGCTTGATCATCATCCCTTGCTAGTAACGCTTCCCAATTTGTTACTCTTGTTTCTTCTTGGATGCATTCTTCCCATAGGCTGTCGAACTTCAGTTTCTCCTTTCTGTCACATATTGTCTGGATGAAGGCATCCCAAGGTCTTGTGAGACCATTTAGGGCTGTCATTATAATTTCGTCTTCGTCTATGGTATCTCCAATAGATTCTAGTTGTTCTTTGAATTCTGAGATTCTGGAGAAGTATTCCTGAATCATTTCTCCTTTCTGCATCCTTGTTTTTTTTCAGTTGGGTTCTAAGATTCATCTTTCGGTTTATGTTATTTCCTTCATATAGTCTGGTCAAGGCATCAAACATTTCTTTCAGGGTCTTCTTATATGACACATAAGGGTCCAGATGGTCTTTGATTGAATCTGCAATGATTCGTTTGGCCCTTATTGTGTCCTTTTGATGCTTTGCCTTTTCTGCAGCATCTTCGGGTTCCGGTAATTCTTCCTTGACAAATCTTGCTAGGTCATTATCTTCAAGAGTGAGGCCAATCCTATACTTCCAGGCACGGAATTTTTCCACTCCTAACTTGTAAACAAGCTTAATGCTTGCAGACATCTTTACTTGGAGCTAGGAAAATGACCGAAAAATGAAAGTGCTCAAAATAAAAAATTGAACTTACCAGGAGATGTGCTTGGCTGAAGCGAGCTGTCTGGTGTGTTTGGATCTGAGAAAATCCAAATTTTTCCCCTTCAAATATGATCTGCATATTTCTGGATTGGTGCTTCTGGTACCTCTGGTACTTCTGGTACTGGTTTTTTGGTACTTTCTGGTGCTTTGTGAAACTAGGGTTTCACTTTCTGAGAGATCTAGCCACTGAAAAGGTACACTAATGATGCCAAATTGATCCTTAGGGGAGGGCACAACTTTCTAGATAGTTTTAGGGCTGAAAAGATTCACTTTTGAAAAACCCTAATTTGTAGGTACTGCAACAGTGACATTTTTCTCTTGCAAAAGATGCTTCCTTTAGCTTGGCTCTGATACCATGTTAATGTTTAAGCCATTATTATAGATGTTTTCATTTCATTAGATAACAATAGCATAATCCAAGATCACTAAGAAATACACAATCACAAGAGACACAACATTTATCCTGGGAAACCCTTTAGGGGAAGAAAACCTAGCAAAACTTCCGTAATATAGATAACCAATACAATGCCAAGAGATCTCTATGCTAAAACAGAAAGTCCTCTCCAAGATATGCGCCACTCTCTCTCTCTCCTTTGTTGGTAATAGATCAAAACTTGTCTCTCAAACTGAGCAAGTTAGTTGTATCTAAGTGAGGCGCTAGCCTCCTTTATTTATACAAGTCTGGAATGTGTGAAGTGTCTCTTCACTGGCAATGTCGACTTCTCCAACTGGGTGGGTAAACCCACCTTTATTATATTTATGGGTCTCTTTGTTAACTGTTGGGGCCGACTTCTTATTCTGCCTATTTTAATTGTCTTTTGACCAATCCGCAAAAGGGGATTTGGTCCTATTACAATAACCGACATGATCAATCCACAATGGGGATTGATCCTATGAATAATATATCAATAAGAATAAGAATACTCTTTGTAGTTACAATATTTCAACAATCCTCACCCAATAAGTCCAATAACTCAATACATAATTCCATAATCTATCCATCCAGACCTAGACTTATATCTTTCTTAAAGGATTTAAGAATATAAATAAGTTCCTCCCTTGTGACTTCCCTATACATCCTCTCATTCTCCTCTTCTCCAACTAGTATAGGGAAATAAGATTCCACCTTGAGAATCTCTTCTATGTTTCATTTGTCTAATTATTTGAACACCTCCTCAAAATGTTGCACTCATAATTCATCTAGATTTTGAAAGGTGTTAACCTTCTTCCCTTCCCTATTTATTAGTTCCCAAATTGTATTTACACTCTTTCTTTGATTGGCAATTTTTTGAAACAATTTGGTGTTTTGATCCCCCAACTGAATCCAGGTTTCCCTACTCTTGAGCCTCCATTCTCTCTCCCTATACTAAAGTAACTTTTCCTTTTTTTACTCCAATTCCTTCAAAGTGATCTTACCCTCATTACTCAGCGAGCATCTCGAATTATCAGAAAAAAGTGATTCCATATTCCTCTCCACTTCATTTAGCTAAACATCCCTTTCTCTATGTTTTTTTCCTACCCAGTCAACCACCTTTTCCTTAACTCTTTTCAAATCCTTTCCAAAATTTTAACAAGTAGTGCCTTCTTTTGAAGGATCATACCTCACCCAATTTACCTTCACAAAATCTTGAAACTCCATATTGTCCCATCCTGGCCGATTAAACTTGAAAGGATCTCTTGGGTTTGGATTATTTTTATCCAATTCCAAAACAAAAGGAAAGTGATATGAGCATATGTTGGATCCTACCCATGACCTGTACCTTTCCACCTTCTATAGAAATTCCCCATAAATAATAAACCTATCAAGCCTCATTGAAACACAATCTACCCTTTATCTATTATTGCTCCAAGTTGGATTGATATTAATAGGCTCATTGTACACAACACTTGTCTAGTTAAACAAGTTATGGAAGAATCCAATTAATATATCCATTCTATCATTGGATCCCCATACCTCCCTACTATTTAAAGTGAGAGTTAAATCCCCTCCAATTATGAGATTATAAATGTTAAAACACTCAAAAGATAACTATTTCTCTGAGTAGATTTGTTTACCCTCATAAGTTCCATACACATTTAGTAAATTTAGATTCAAGCCCAATATTTTACTATGAACACAAATAAGGGACACATTGTGATTCCAACCAATAATAAAACCCCCCGAAAACCATTTTGAATTTAAAGCAAGGAAGTACCATACCCCCAAGGACTTTTTGAGTTCAAAATTTAATTTATCTCCCTTTCCCATTGTCTCTTGTATCAGTATTATATATGGTTTATCTAATTCTACATATCTCTTGGCCTACCCCCCTAGGCCTCCCATATTAACTTAAATCACTTTCATTGGGACACCAAGAAGGGGTTAAATCATGCTCTAATGGCCCCTGTAATCAACATATATTTACCTTGATTCAATTTTTTAATTTCTCTCTCCTGAGCTAGCTTCAAAGATGGCATCCTCCCTACATTCATAGGACCTATGTATTTTGGGTAGTCTGAATTGAGCCCCCGTAACCTAGTAGAGTGGGGTTGGTCCCCTCTTTAGAAATAGGATATAATGCCCTCCCCCCTCACAAAGGTGTCTAATATGACCTGACTATTCCTACCATAATTAGAATTTTCCTTACCAATAGAATGAACTAACTCACAAGACTATATATCAATGGTATCCCTACTCACAACCCCTCCAAACAAATTCAAATTGCCTAATAGAGATATCGTCCTACCACTACATATAGCCTTCTTCTTTGATTCCATGGGAAATTTGTCTACTTCTTCCATCTTTTGAATAGCATAAAACTCAACAAACAGATTAAGGGCAGGGGGAATTTTAGGGGCTATATATCTCCCATGGGCTAATTTTCCATCCTTTTTCCAAAAAATCGATTCGCCAATTTCCATTTTTTTCTAAAAGCAATTCGCCCAAATTTATAGAATAAAATTATTTTACCTTAAAATTAGCCCAAATTTTATAGAAAATATATAAATTCTTTAGAAATTTGAATAGTTTTACAAAAATATCGCCAAACATTTTATATTTTACATATTAAGGACTAGTAATATTCGCCAAGGTTTCTACATATTGAGATAAATTTCCATCCTTAAAATTACCCATGATTAAGGGGTAGTGTAGTAGATTTACTTGAAATATCGAGATCCTCCATTACTGGATATTTCTTGTAATATTTCTTCCTTGTCGAGGATAGAACATACAAGTCCAAGCCCACCTCCTAAGTCAATGCTTCATCTTTCCCAAACAGTAATGACAAGCCCATAATCAAGGGTATGGAAAGGTCCCCAACCTGTAGGTCGACCTCCATCTTGTCCCCCATATCCTAAACATTGTTTTTTAGGACACTAGTTGATCCATGAACTTATGAGCTTTGTTCCTTAGCATCTTCCTTTTGTATATGATCCACAGGATTAACCTCCCTACCATAATTTTCAGTTGAGATCTCCTTCTTACACCAAACCTTTTTGAATAAAACCTTTTCATAGTCCTTATGCATGTGGCCATAGGCATGGCACCTTGTGCATCTAAATGTTATGTTTTGAAAATCAATAATCTAGGAATACTTTCAACCACCCATTACAAAATCCATTGACTCATAAATACCAACATTGATGTCTAACTAGAAATCTCACCACATACCTAGCATTACTAGTCAAAAAGTTATCATCAATTAGAATTTCCTGACCAAGAAAATTTCTAATAATTATTAGGGTTTTACTATCCAAATATCCATGGGTAAGGCGGGTAACATCACCTAGACTGGTGTTTTCTCCATAAACTTATCTTTAATATCAAATAAGGGATGACATGGCTTCATGGATAGGAAATAACTATCCATGAACCATGCTCCTTTAAGAATGAACAAAGCTTTTGCTTCGAAATTGAATAAGAAACCCAACCAACTATGAGAGAGAAGGTGAAAGGATGGACTGTAACAAACAATGGGAACCCACGTCTATTGAATCCACCTATCAAGTTACTCCAACATCACCCTCTGACCCATGAATTTTCACACTAGAGTCTTTCCTACCAAATCAAGTATTTGATTTACTCTTGCATCTTCACCAACCACCAAGGAAACCCCACTCCCTCAACTCTCCACCACCTTCCGCCTATTCTTTCCCTTCACCTCCTTCACCTGTGTCTCTCCTTGAAAATGTTATAATTCCATATTCCCACCTATAAAACCACCATCTCCCACCTCTAAAAGCCTATTCTTTCCATGACCATCTCAGGGAACAAAAACTCAGATTATTGAGAGTGCTTTGTAGTTTCAAGAATTAGTTCTTCCAAGACCTTGAAACTAGATGTTTTTTTCTCTTTGCGTCGTAGCTCCATCCTCTCCTTACCAAGAGATCTATTGATCATCCCCCAAAGAACAATCTATATTTTGGCAACACTCTTGCATAAAGGTATCACCTACTGGAACCACAATACCTTTCGTCATATTATCAAATGAACCACTTACCCTAATTTTGGATTCAACACTATATTGTCCCCCCGTATCCCACAAGACCTTAGGGATCCTTTAGGCCAATGTAGAAATACTAGGGTAGTTGGAAAAAATTTCATTTTTAGGTAAGGAGTCTTTAGAATATTTCATAACCTAAATATCTTCCTCCATCCTTCAAACCCTTTTTAATGGAATCTCTGGGTATAGATACTATAAAAGAATGTTTTAATGGAATCTCTAGGTATAGATACTAGAGGAGATCATTTTAATGGAATCTCTAGGTATAGATATTCTAAAGTCTCCTATAAACTCCTCCTATGTCATCTCCATCATTGATCCTCCACTAAAATGCTCCTTCATTTGCATACCAGATTTATGTATGCATCTTCCTTGTACAAAACCTTGGGTTTAGATGCTTATTATAATATAGGATACGAGCATTTGAACAAAGACATTAGATCAGGAGCATCGAAATGTGAAGATTCGGTGTCATTCTCCATGTGTATCTTTGTTTATTCATTTGGTATATTTCAATCAATTTTTTATTGTGCAGAAGAAAACAGAGAGGAAGCATACAACATATCTCATACCATAGATCTGGTAGCAAGTGGATATGTCTTTCTCACAATGTGCACCCACGGAAGTCTCTTTGAACCATACATAGAATCCTATATCTGAGAAGTCTCCCATCGTTGCCTTTCCCTACCATCGTAGCTGGAAACCCTAGATGTTTTATTTAGCTCTCTCAAAGCTCTATTAACTGTTGATAATATGCACTATGTCGACTAGGCAAGGAAACCTTGGTGGCAGTGTGTGGATGAACCCTAAACTACAATAAACCCTAGATTTCAAAAGAGATAGGCAACCACACTTATGGGGGACTTACCTACAATCTTGACTAGTTTTCGACTGTTGTTACGTACCTCCAATCAAGTTGAGGTAAGAACACCTTTGGAGAATAGATCAACTTGTCATTTCTAGTTATAGTGGAAACCCTTTCTTACACTGCTAGGAGTAAAAGGTAGGAGAGGATATCCCAAAACCTAGAAGCAATATTAAACCCTAGCTATAAGGGTTTGTTGTTTTATTCCCTATGAATTTTTTTATCCCCTTCATCAACTCATCAAAACCA
Organism: Picea engelmannii; assembly: GCA_009831015.1. Taxonomy (NCBI): domain Eukaryota; kingdom Viridiplantae; phylum Streptophyta; class Pinopsida; order Pinales; family Pinaceae; genus Picea; species Picea engelmannii. The sequence continues at coordinate 285,140 of ML795893.1, forward strand.
CAAAGTTTTATTTTAATTCGGATGTGATCTTGGTCATAATTCCAGTGGAGTTCGAAGTTGTAGTTATATAGTATGTTATATATTATAAATAGTTAGTTATAACGTGTTGTAATTAATGAGTTATCATATATAATATGTTATATTATTTATTATAATCAAAAATTTGTTAGATGTTGGGGAAAAGAAATGATGTGTCTAAGAAATGCCTTTCATAATGGCTAGGGTTTAGGGTTTATTCTAGTCATCGTCATTGTTGTCCTAAGAGATTTCAATGCAAGTCTCATGCTGGAGGAAGTTGAATACACAGTAAAGGATCTCTAATTTCTACCTAGAGCAAGGTGTCACTATCAATTTGTGTTAGAATAGGCCAAAATCATTGATTTTTTGGATGCAATGTCAAAGAAACCTATGTAGGTTGAAGCTGATGCACCCTCAGTGGGAGGCAAGTAGACCTTGGTCACTGCTAGAGAAGGTTCATTGTCACTTCATATATCAAATAGTAAGCTATGGTATACACCTACAAGGAAACAAATTCATTCAATGCACTGGTTCAGTCCCAAATCCCAAGGAAACAAAATCATCCTCAACAACATCATTTTGTAAAATGACTAGAATCCATCCCCCAATTGGATCTCTTGTCTCTGGAGCCAAGAAGAAAATACCTCATTATGTCTAATCAACTCTCATTGGAAATTTTACCAGCCTATGGCCCAATCCAAAATATGTGGAAACATGGGTAACAAAACAATGTTCCCCAGAGATCAATGGAGAAGTAATATAATTTACCTCTAGTTGTGATTATTATGTCTTTCTCTTTTTAAATATGCAAGAGTGAGATATAATATTCAAATTTGGGCAATACTTCACAGGATCCAAGGGAATGTATGTATCCCTATGGACCCTTGTATTCAATCTAGAACATGAGATCAAAACAGCCCCAGTGTGGGTCATATTACCTCACCTACCTTTAATTTTCTAAGATGACTGCACTCTTAGAGATATTGGAAATAAACTAGGAAAATTCATTGATTGGGCATAGCCAAAATTAAATTTATTTTCATGTGTAATAATATGCATGGAGGTGGATTTGGAGAAGGGACACCTAGGGGCCCCACAAATCAATATTGATGGGTGGAGCCATCAACAAAACCTGGATTTCAAAAAGATTCCATTCAAATGAAATATTTTTCATGTTCATGGTCATTTTGTCAAAAATTTCCCAAAAACCCAAGTGGAGAAGCCAGCATCAAAGAAAAGGTCAAGAGCAAAAACCAGGTTCAAGAAGGTTTCATGAAGGTGCGGGAATTATCAATGCAAGGGGACACCTCAGCCAATGGTACCCCAAGAAGGTTTGTCCACTTCAAGAAATAATCAATTTGAAGTTCTTAGCAATCTTAAGGGTTCGGAAAACCCAAAAGACATTGAGAAGAAATCTAAATAGAAAACAACTGAACCTAACCTTGAATCAGTGCATCCTAGCATACGCATAGATCAATCCCCTCGAGATCTTGATCCAACATAAAAATAAGTGGAAGAAGGAGAGAAGGAAGACGAGGATGTAGAGGATAAAACTAAAACAACAATAAAAAATTAATTGGAAGATGAAGAGGGGGAAGAAGAGGTTGAAAAAGAAACAGAGGAGGAAAGAGGCAATAGAGATAATAAAGGAGGAAGAAGAGGATGAGGTCAAATAACCAGAGCCATCAATAACGATTCACAATGAATGTTCTAAATGATTTGTTGCAATCTTGAAGAAAGAACAAAATCCCTCCCCTCCTCTCACAAGGGGAAGGAAATCCAATCCGGATTAGAGAAATTACAAGATAGAAGGGATAAAACTCTCGAGTTATCAAGAATATATGGAACTTACTTTGGACAAGGGAGTGACTTCATCAAACAAGTGATAGTTATGTTTTGTTTTTGTACTTTCCTTTCCCCCTCTCTCTTTAGTTATTTTAAAAGGGGAGGGAATTTCCATAATACTACGAGATTGGTAATATTTTCAATCAACGTGTTTTTTAACACAAATATATGCTACAACGTTTTTTAATACAAATATTTCCAGTTAATGTTAAAAAAACTTGTTAGTTATAACTAACAAATAGAATAATATAATATTAATTACAATTAATGACTTATATAATATAATATATAATACAGTTAGTTAGTTACAACTAATGAGTAATATTATATATTATAGTACTATATTATATATAAAAGTTGTTAGAATATCTAATTCATTGTTTTATATATATTATATTGTATAATAATATCATTTTTATTTTAAATTAATTAATAATAGAAAATGTTTATCATATTTTGAATTGTTCCATTATTATTTGAATTAAATTGAAATTTAATTTCAAAAGCATTGGAATTAATGATAATATAAAATATTATATATTTAGTATTTCAAGAATATTTATCATATTTCAAGATCATCTTACCAAAATATTAAGCAAGGTGAGTTTTATATGTAGTTCAATACTACCAAATAAAAATATGACACATAATCATATTTGACTTCTATAGATCCAACTCAATGATTATCGTTGACCCAATTTCTTGGAATTCTATTGGTTTTTGAATTCCAACTCATTAACCATATTTTTTTTTATGAGGTCCATTTTAGACCCAAATTTACTCTAATTGTTTTTGTCCAATAGACAAACCCATGATGTCTTACACAAGACAACCTTCACTCTACCAAAGTTAAAAACCAAGCTACTATGTTCATAAATTTGGATCTCTCAAAGGCCTTTGATAGAGTGTGTAACGTTCCCCTGGCCACCCGCAGGCCGGGGACGCCACTCCAGAGAAACCTCTCATGCTATGACACCAGTTGGTAACATTCCCAGCCTTAAACAGGTCAGGCCATGCTACTCTAGGCAACACTTTCATTCCCTTACTGTGGAACATACGGTAACATACCCAGTAATCAACTGAGCTATGCCACATAAATTTTCTCTTCAAACTACATGCAACTTAAACATATACATACAACACTCTTGCGGAAGATTTACATATAAACATAAACAAACAATTACCTTATGTAATATATGAATTTATACTGAAATAATAGTAACTACAGATATGCAGCATAAACAGGGAAACACCTATAAACATATAGGCAATTATAATCACATATATGATAAACCGTAACATAAGCATATAAATAACAATGCAGCATATCATTTTATCATACGATTGGTACTTATCTTGGAAATATTGTCACCAACTGCGTACAGACCATCCACGAACCTCCCAACCTTAGACTACACTGTTCATCACTCTCAACAGTGAGTCATCCCCGAGCTAGGACTGAACTCCACCCAGAGTAAAGGGTTCCTAACCAAGCTAAGGCTCATGGACAACAGGAAAGACTCTATCTCAGGTGCTCACTCAACTAACAGCCTACAGCCTCTCATTCCCCACATGCATGTCCCACCCAAGGAAGTGTGTCCCTTCTTTGCTCAATAGTCCCTTGACTGCCCCACTTCCCTTCCAGGGCTTCAGCAATAGGCCGGACCAGAAGTATCAGAGCACTGTAGCTGCAGTTTAACACCTTCGGGAATCAATCCCCAGCAATTCTCTCACTCGAATAATTGATCACGGGCCTGACAACCCGCTTCTTCAATCCCACTCCAAGCTAACCAGGTACACCAATCGAAAAAGGCTATGAGAACAGGCTCAGATATGGTGAAATGGATGTTTCAAGGATAACGGATTGCATGAGTGAAAAATGGTCATGGAATCATTGACTGCATAACTGAGTGTATGAAGGAATCACTATGATACTCCTCATGAAATTGATGGTGAGAAAATGATGGTCAAGATGCTGTTAAGAATCCCCGTGAAAAGTGACCAAAAGAGCTAAGTCCCCACGATATGAATGCATGTCCTCAACTTGACACTTGTCATATCAGAAGTTACTTTGGTCCACTTGTCCCCAACTTTAGAACTTAGGATAAAATAATTATCCATACTTTCTGCTTTAGGAATTATTAATATAATATTCCCTTGACTTTTGGCCCTCCCTTTCCCTAACTGGTGAAGTTCAGTAACCCATCTCTTTTATCATGGTCGGTCTGCACGCAGCGATGTATTTTATATTAATCATGAGACATGTACAAAATAGGCGCACTAGCCTTTAACATCTAGGCGTTCCGGCCTAATACCAAAACATAAGCATCCCAGCTTATAATAACTAGCTCACCAACCTATAACACATATCATATACACGAGGCTCATTTTCCTCCATACTGCGTGCACTTTAGTTACTGTGCGCGGTATCCGGGAATGTGCATAATACATCACTTTACTGCGTAGTTCATGCGCGCACTATGCCAAGGGAAGTGCATTACAAAATGATGTCAAAACAGCTCACTAGCTTAAGTACACTTATATTGCATTTACAATTGGGTTCGGTCGAGGGATATTACAATCCCCTCCCCTTATTTATGCATTGTCCTCAGTGCATCATACACCCATATACAACAGAGTTTTCAAAATCTTCAAAAAGATGTGGGTATTCTATTTGCATTGCATCCTCATGCTCCGAAGTAGTGTCCTCAAGAACATACCAGATCCATTGAACTTTTACAAGCCCTATGGCTCGGTTCCGGAGCTACTTGACTTTTCTGTCCAAAATGTGCACCGGATGCACTTGAAAAGTGCCTTCTTTCTCCACCTGAATCACATTCCAATCAATAAAATGATTAGCATCAAGTATATATTTCTTTAGCAATGATATATGGAAGACATTATGAACAGACATAGATGCAGGCAATGCAATCATATAAGCAACTGGACCAATCCTCTCTAGGATTTCAAATGGCCCACAAAATCTGGCTGCCAACTTGGCGCAGCTTCCCATCTTCAGGGAGCTCATGTTAGCTTTCACTTTTAGGAAAACATGATCACCCACTTTGAATTCTCTGTGGGTTCTGTTCTTATCCGCATAACTTTTATGTCTGTCTTAGGAAGCTTTTAAATTCTTCTTAATTTTTATCATTTGGTCCTCCATCTCCCTGAGCAACTCTGGCCCAACTACTGTCCTATCAAGTGGATTATCCCAACTCACTGAAGTATTGCACTTTCTGTCGTAAAGTGCTTCAAATGTGTTCATCTTCAATGATGCCTGATACCCATTGTTGTAAGTGAATTCTACCAAGTGTAGGTAGTCTTCCCATTTTGATGGTTTGTCCATCACATACATTCTCAGTGTATCTTCTATCACTCTATTCACGCTCTTTGTCTGTCCATCAGACTCAGGATGATAAGTTGTACTAAACTTCATATTCATTCTGAATCCTTTGAACAATCCTTTCCAAAAAATCGAGGTGAATTTCGGGTCTCTGTCGGACACAATTGTTTTTGGAATCCCATGCAATCGTGTCACTTCCTTCATGAAAATATCAGCAACATATGTTGCCTTGTGCATAGTTTTCAGTGGAATAAAATGGGCATCTTTCGTAAGCTTGTCCACCACCACCATGATCGAATCATGCAGCTTGCATGTTCTAGGCAATCCCGTAATAAAATCCATTGTCACCACTTCCCACTTCCATTCAGGAATGATTAAAGGTTGCAGCAACCCTGTTGGGTGTCTATTCTCAGCTTTAACTTTCTGGCATTCCATACATCTAGCGATGTACTCAGCGATCTCTCTCTTCATACCTGGCCAAAAGTAACGGCTCTTGATCGCTGCCATGGTTTTCTGATATCTAGGGTGCCCTGCATAAGGAACATTATGCATTTCATGCAAAATCATACGTTTCAAGTCCTGGACATTTGGAACAAAAATCATGTTCTTGCGCAACAGTATTCCATCTATTCCCAAATTATAATTATCCACCTTTTGTGGCATCTTACCATGTTGTAGCATTGCTACCAATTCTCTGTATTGAAGATCTGCATTTGCAGCCTCCATAATTTTCCTTTTAATATCAGTTTGATACATGCTAATGGTTCTAGCATGTAATTAATGAACCTTCCTACTGAGTGCATCAACCACTTTATTCTCTTTCCCCTTGATATGCTTTATATCAAAGTCATATTCGCTTAGAAATTCTAACCATCTTCTTTGCCTAGAATTTAGATTTGGTTGATCAAATAAATATTTCAGACCATTTTGGTATGTTCTTAGCTCAAACCTCTTTCCCACGAGGTAGTGTCTCCATTTCCTCAAGGCATGCACTATGGATGCCAACTCCAAATCGTGAGTGGCATAGTTTCTTTCATGATCCTTCAACTTCCTTGATTCATAACATATGACAAACCCATTTTGACTGAGGACTCCACCAAGTCCTTCATTACATGCATCGGTGCATACGATGAAGTCTTCATCTAGGTCTGCAATACTTGTCAATAATTTCTTCAGGTGTTGGAAACTTTTCTCGCAATCCAGTGTCCACTGAAACTTCACTCCCTTTCTTTGCAAAGAAGTGATTGGGTGTGAAATCTTTGATAATCCTTCAATAAATCTTCTATAGTAGCTTGCAAGACCCATGAATGATCTCACCTCTGTCACATTCTTCCGCACTGACCATTCTCTAATGGCCTCTATCTTCTTAGGATCCACTGCTATCCCATCCTTTGAAATGATATGCCCCAAATAATGAATTTTTTTCTGATAAAAGGAGCACTTGTTCAATTTGGCATACAACTGACGCTCCCTTAATACTTGCAACACCATCCTCAAATGATGTTCATGCTCTTCCTATGACTTGGAATATATAAGAATGTCATCCAAAAAGACAATGACAAACTTGTCCAAATACTCTCGGAAAACACCATTCATTAAGCACATGAAAATAGTTGGTGCATTTGACAACCCAAATGGCACCACTGTGAACTCATAATGACCATACCTTGTCCTAAAGGTGGTCTTGCTGACATCTTCTTATTTAATCCTTACCTGATGGTATCCTGATCTGAGATCTACCTTTGAAAATATCTTTGCATCCTTCAATTGATCAAAGAGGTCATCAATCCTTGGCAGAGGATACTTGTTCTTAGCAGTCACTTTATTCAACTGTATGAAGTCAATGCACAACCTTAGTGTTCCATATTTCTTTCTCACAAACAAGACTGGGGCACCCCAAGGTGACACGCTTGGGTGTATATACCCCTTCTTCAGAAGTTCTTCAAGCTGCATTTGCAACTCCTTCAATTCTGGTGTACTCATTCTGTAAGGAGTCTTTGATACTGGCGCTAATCCAGGCATTAAATTTATAGAGAAATCAATGTCTCTCCTTGGAGGTAGTCCAGGTACCTCCTTGAACACATCTTCGAAATCTTCCAAGACTGCATAATCTTCCAAATTTGGCACCTTATCTCTAGGTGTCTCTGCCAAATGAGCTGCAATTATTTGACATCCTTTTCTGTAACATTTCTTCAACTGCAATGCTGAAATTTCTCTAATGGTCTGCCCTGGGAATTCCCTGTACCTTCCCTAGTTTCCCTTCCTCATCCAAGCAAGTAAAAGCTTTGTTGTGACAGTCTAAGAGAGTGTGATGTTGGTCCAACCAATCCATCCCAATTAGAGAGTCATAGAAACCTAAAGGCAAGATATTTAAATTTTCCTTGGTGTTCAGTCCATTCAAGTCTATGAGGCATGACTTAACCATCTCATTAACTTTTCTTCTGGCTCCAATAGCCAGTTGCACCAACCAAGATTTCCCATGCTTTCTTCTTGGCAATTGTAAACTTTTCACCATCTTAGGGTCTATATAACTATGACTAGCTCCTGAATCAATTAAAATAGCAATGGTTTGGTTGTTAATCATACCATCCACTTCAATCATGTGGGACTGATACTCTGTTTGCTTGTTGTCCAGGGCTACATAAATCCTTGGCACATATCTGCCCATGTCCTCCATTGTTTCAGCTTGCTGTACATTGTGAACATCCCTTCCTTTTTCACCTCTGTGAGGACAATCTCTGAACCTATGGTCTCCTTTACAACCCCAACATTGCATAGGTGGATGCCTTGGCCCTTGACCCCCTGTGTCAATCGTTCTGGGTTCTTTAGGCATTTGTTGTCCTTGTGGATTATTTCTAAAGAATGGTGGCTTAGGTCTCTTCTTCCTCTAATCCATCTTGAATTTATTATTGTCTTCCCAAGCCTTTTAGAAAGTTGGCCTTGCTTTTTTCTAATCATATAGGCATTTATCTCTCCTTATGGTCTCTTTTAATGTCTTGGGATCATCATACTGTATTTTTTCATTGATAAACGGTGGAAATTCACTCAAATACCTTTGAATTTTGACTGTCTCATCCTTGATGAATGAAACATACTTCAGCAGTTCCAGAAATCTTCTCTCATATTCATCTATGGTCATACTCCCAAGCTTGAGTTCAGAGAACTCTTTCATTGTCTTGTCATAGTATCTCTTAGTCAAGTACTTCTTCTCAAAATACTTCTTGAATTCCCTCCAAGTAACACTTTTCTCTTCAATGTGCTGCACCTGCACAAGTTGATCCCACCACATGGAGGCTTTTCCTTTGAGTTGATAGATAGCAATTCTACCTTCTACATGAGAAGAATAATTATGCAATTGAAAATACTTTCTCATGCCTAGCAACCATGTTTCTGCATCATCATCCTTCTTGTGCTCACCATCAAATGTAGGAGGTTTGATTTTGTTCATTTATCCTCGTAGCTCATCCACCCCAAACCTCTTATACCTTCTGACGGTGGATAGACTTGAGTTGTTACCTGCTCTCTTATTGGAATGCCTTGGGGAATGATGGTGATGTCTACTAACATTTTTTTCTTTTCTTTTCTCATCTAAAGGCTTGTGACTTCCAGATTTGCTTGAGCTACTCTCCTTAACCAATTTACTTTATATTATGTTCAAGCCCTCCAATAACTTCGTGTTGAAGTCATCCTGCTGCTCTTTGGCTCTCATAAGCCTTTCATTATCAGCTTTGTGGCTTTGGACATCCTTCTGCAAATTCTTAATGGTCTCATCCATATTCATGTTTTCATTCATTTCTTCTCCATGTACGTTGGAGTTTGTTCCTTCAATGCCCAAATGGACATCCACCCCTCTGCTCTCATATTGCTAACTGTAATTCCCCTGCACTTCTTCCATTCCTATGGACTCTGCACTGATCTGATCTGATCTAGTTGTTGTTAATTATGCAAAACGTGCAGCCATCGAAACTTATCAGGCTAACAATTCATGAGAATATGCACCATTTTGGTTCAATATACACATCAGAATTATCTCTCCTAATTTCCTGGTGTTATCACCATGACAATTATAGATAAGACCCAAGTCTTGAAAACATAGATGCACATTGCCTTCAGAGATACATCTGTGCAAGAAGGTGGTTTTCTGAAACCACTTTCACCAAGATGCGGTATCACGTGTCTCAACATGTCAAATCCACCACTCGTGGAACGGGCGATGACTAGTCAGATCACCCTGTTTCACTCGTTCAGTACTTTGTAGCCATGTGACGTCAGTTGAATGCCGCCATGTAATGAACTCAAAAGCTAATCATTCGAAATGGATTAGTCGAGCATAACAACCCAACTCTCTTGTATGTAATCTGTCTACGCTTCATAATTGGAATTCTATAATTATCAATCCTCAAGTATGAAGGTATCTGCATATCCATAATCGAAGTAATCTCCAAACTACTCGAATTTCTGCTCTCTTTAAAATCATTTCGGTATCCACAACCTGAGATACATGGACAAGGCTAAATCGAGTGAGACTGGTTATTCGGGCAACATGCTAGACTTTCCTACGAATAAGGAGGAAAGGTTTTTTGCGCACATTCTAGCGACTAAATTCCACACAGAGTCGGCTATAGACTCACGGTTGGAAGTCAGGTTGAATCCCACTATGAAGGATTTAGTCATCAACAGGTCAGCTGCTAAGAAGAAAAGGAGAAAGCGATAGAAGAAGGAGGAATCCATGGCTGAAGCGGCCAAAAGTGTTGGAGAGAATCAACCGGTCTGGTTAGATTCTGTAAAGGAGGAGATCGCTAAGCTGAAGTGAGTCTTCAACTAATATTAAGCATGTTTCAACGAATTTTTGAACAGCTGGTAGCAGAGGTGAGGAGCACCAGAGATGATAGTCATGTTCTTAAACAACTCTTTTTAAAACAGGATAACCGTTGTCATCCCCCTTTTGTAATTTTGTGATTAATACGATTATATAAATACAGAAACGAATTTTAGACTGTTTATTACAAATTCTATCTGGTGGTGTTATGAATCTTGTTTTCTTTTATAGTATGTTTTTCTTGTAAGCTTATATTTCACTTTCATCTGTCTAAATTGGAGGAATATAAAACTCGAAATTCTTATTAATTAATGCTTCGATCTGGTTGTGTGTTTCTTTTTCTTCTATTATTATGCAAATTAAACTCAGACTCATTGCCTTCCAAGTGACTTCACGCGCACTAAACTTCGACTTGTACATTTATATTTATCATGCATAGAAATATCACAAGGTAAAACTCTTTTCCATGCACCTATATCCACTATGCATTTCTTATCCATCGCACCGACAACTTGCGCGCGCTACTTTTTGCGTTGTGTGCCAATATCCACTGCGCACAATTTTGGTATCGTGCATCGATACTCCACATGCATTTCTCCCTATGCATTGCACCATGTCAAAGTTCAATATGTTCCATCACGCACAATTATCTACGCTCACCATTGAATACACTGTCGCGAGACAACTTATATTCATATTATACGTGTACCAACAAAAATCCTCTATGTTAAGCAATACTTGTGCACCCCATGTGCACATTACTATGTGCGTGCTCACCATGCAGGGCTAAATTCAGCGCGTGCATCTGCACATAACAATATTCTGCACGACGCCACAATTTACCGCGCACACTTGCACGACAACGTTTTTCATGGACGCTCTGTGACTTGACTTTTGGTCACTTCGAAGTTACTCTTCTGTGAATATTCGCTTCAACTGAACCCCTCTAGCCCATCCAGGCTTAGTGTTGAAACTGAAACTTTGATATCAATTTGTAATGTTCCCCTGGCCACCCGCAGGCCAAGGACGCCACTCAAGAGAAACCTCTCATGCTCTGACACCAGTTGGTAACATCCCCAGCCTTAAACAGGTTGGGCCATGCTACTCTAGGGAACGCTTTCGCTCCCTTACTGTGGAACATACGGTAACATACCCAGTAATCAACTGAGCTATGCCACATAAATTTTCTCTTCAAACTGCATGCAACTTAAACATATACATACAACACTCTTGCGGAATCTTTACATATAAACATAAACAAAAAATTACCTTCTATAATATACGATTTTATACTGAAATAATAGTAACTACAGATATGCAGCATAAACAGGGAAATACCCATAAACATACAGGCAATTATAATCACATATATGATAAACCGTAACATAAGCATGTAAATAACAATGCAGCATATCATTTTATCATACAATTGGTACTTGTCTTGGAAATATTGTCACCAACTGCGTACAGACCATCCACGAACCTCCCAGTCTTAGACTACATTATTCATCACTCTCAACAGTGAGTCACCCCCGAGCTGGTACTGAACTCCACCCGAGGTAAAGGGTTCCTAACCAGGCTAAGGCTCATGGACAACAGGAAAGACTCTGTCTCAAGGGCTCACTCAACTAATAGCCTACAACCTCTCATTCCCCACATGCATTTCCCACCCAAGGAAGTGTGCCCCTTCTCTGCTCAACAGTCTCTCGACTGCCCCACTTCCCTTCCAGGGCTTCAGCAACAGGCTGGACCGGAAGTCTCAGAGCACTGTAGCTGTAGTTTATCACCTTCATGAATCAATCCCCAGCAATTATCTCGCTCGGAGAATTTCTCACGAGTCTAACAACTTGCTTATTCAATCCCGCTCCAATCTAACCAGGTACACCAACCGAAAAAGGCTATGGGAACAGGCTCAAATATGGTGAAATGGATGTTTCAAGGATAATGGACTGCGTGAGTGAAAAATGGTCATGGAATCATTGACTGGATAACTGAGTGTAGGAATGGATCACTGTGATACTCCTCGTGAAAGTGATGGTGAGAAAATGATGTTCAAGCTGTTGCTATGAATCCCCGTGAAAAGTGACCAAAAGAGCTAAGTCCCCACGATATGAATGCATGTCCTCAACTTGACACTTGTCATATCGGAAGTTACTTTGGCCCACTTGTCCCCAACTTTAGAACTTAGGATAAAATAATTATCCATACTTTCTGCTTTAGGAATTATTAATATAATATTCCCTTGACTTTTGGCCCTCCCTTTCCCTAACTGGTGAAGTTCAGTCCCCCATCTCTTTTATCGTGGTTGGTCTGCATGCAGCGATGTATTTTATATTAATCATGAGACATGTACAAAATAGGTGCACTGGCCTTTAACATCTAGGTGTTCCGGCCTAATACCAAAACATAAGCATCCCAAATTATAATAATTGGCTCACCAGCCTATAACACATATCATATACACGAGGCTCGTTGTCCTCCATACTGCGCGTGGTATCCGGAATGTGAATACTACATCATTTTACTGCGCAATTCATGTGCGCACTATGCCAAGGGAAGTGCATTACAAAATGATGTCAAAAAATCTCACCAACTTAAGTACACTTATATTACATTTACAATTGGGTTCGGCCAAGGGATATTACAGAGTGAACTTGTTGTACTTAAGACTCATCTTGATCCACACTAGTTTCTTCATTTCCTTTGTCTATTGGATTGAATATTTTATCTATTATGCCTATTTCTCTATTGTGATTAATGGTTATGGATATCCTTTATTTAGACCCACAAAGGCTTTGAGGTAGGGATGTCCCCTCTACCCCCTCTTGTTCCTTTTAGTTGTTGAAGATATTAGCATACTATTGAATAACCTTAAGAGAAGTGGAAAGATAAAAGGAATTTCAATTGTCAAATATTCTTCATTCACTCATACTCTTTTTGCATATGATATGCTTTTGTTTGGGTTTGGTTCTAAAAAAGAGGCAAGAACAAGGGGATTTAAATCCTTACTGTTTGGTTTCTAGTATGGAAACAAATCATCTATTTATTTCCATGTTATTCATTAAATATTGGTTATGGAGCTTATGGAAATGTTGACTTTCTAGGTAAGAGATTGCAATTCAAGGATGAAATACCTTGGATTTGTTCTTAAACCCAATGCATATGGCTTTCAAGATTGTATTTGGTTGTACAAAAAATAGAGGAAAGGATTTCAATATGGTGATCTAGATGGTTATCCAATGGAGGCGAACTAACTCTTATCAAGTCAATTCTTAGGGCCACTCATGTGTATTGGTATTTCCTTTCCTTAATTTGTGTGGGGATACTTAAGAAAACAAGAAAAAAATTCTTTAATATTATGTCAACAACAATAAAGACAAAAATGTTATGCCTCTAGTGAACTCGAAAATAATTTCCATGCAAAATTGTTAGGTGGATGGGGATTAAAGAATATTCATCAATTTAGCAATGTGGTAGCTTCCAAGATCCTTCTGAGGATGCTAAAGCTTGATAGGTTGTGGTCGTTGACCAACTGAGAGGGGGGGTGAATCAGTTGTTATTGTGCTTAAACTATTATTCCCATTATAAACTCTTCATAGAACACTTAATGACAATCACAATGATGCAGAGAAGTAAGAAATAGAATATTAAACATCAATCACACACATGAAATATACAAAGACAGATATTTCTTGAGGAAACCCATAAAGGGAAAAACCTCTTCTTCTTGATATGATAAGTAATCTTTATTTTCTTTACATTATCATACTTGTGAGCTCCAACTCCTCTTGAGGCTACAACCTCTGTTTTTCAAGTTGCAACTTGCTAAGAGCACCAACTTTGTTTTCTCTAGCACCTACTAGAAGGAAGCACCAACTCCCTGGTTTCTCTAGCACCCACTAGAAGGAAGCACCAACTCCCTAAGTGTTCCAGCACCAACTTCCAGTCACACAAGCACCAACTTGTATAACAGGGAACAACATTTCTCCCTTACACCTCCCTGCCACCCTGGTTTTTCTAGCTACAACAGGATGGAAGCTACAACTCCATGTGTTCAAGCACCCAATTGAAACTCTAAGGACAAAAGTCCTCCCTAGCACCTCCCAACCACCCTGGTTTTTAAATATTTTCTTGCTTGAATCTATTACAGTGATACAATATTCATCAATGGTTTACCAGTCTCATCATTGTTCTGATACACTCCTCTGTTATGCCTGCTTCAGTGTCCTCCTCATCACTTCTTCATAAGATTTATGTTCTTTTACTCTGTCTCTTCATGCTCGCCTCGGCTTCCTCTTCCAATATTCCTCTCTCAAATATGCATCTCAGTTCTATGCGCTATGCCTCTTATGTGTATTTCGGCTGCTGCCCACAACATGTTTTTTCCCTGTGTAAATTTTTTACTCTCAACAGAAGCAACCTACTCTTCTCTATTTTGCGTATATTTATAATGCCCAGTCCTCTTCCAGATAATACACATAACTCTTCGTCCCTTATGGCGATTACATTGAGTCTGTTCTTCCTCCATGGTCGTTATGATGAAACTGTTCATCATTAGTGGTCGTTCCTGAGATTATTTGGCTTCTCTGGCAGCTACAGTCTTCGATTCTTTTCCATCTGTCAATCGTCTCTATGATGAGTCTTCATTCCACTGGCAGTTATCTTGAGACTCTTCATCTCCTCTGGCGATCACCCTAAGATTCTTTGAACTCTCTGGTAGATGCAATCAGTCGTTTTCTACAGTTACAATCAGTCTGTCTCTAGCATTTATTGAGAGAAACTTAATCCGCTCATCCCTTTCATGCTTTTTCCCTTCCTGAGAAAAAATACACAGTGGGCACTGGATTTTCTGGCTAAGCCTGTTCCTTTCACATGACCATCGGCAGTGACCGTATGCCTAACCAATATTCATTTCCCGATTTCTCATTTCAGGTGATCAGCTGTGAGTCACCTTGGTTTTCTTGACTCGCGAAACTCTGAAATGGAGCCTAGCACTTCTAGCTCCTTCCCTTCTCTCCTACTGATGTGACCACTAGCTATGATCGGGGGGCAAGCACGAAGGTGCTTCACGATTTCGCATATCGCGACCTCCTACTGTGAGTTGCTTAAAAACTCATGATACCCGAAACTTCGAAATGGAACCTAGCAGCGCTAGCTCCTTCACTTCTCTTCCTCTGATGTGACCACAAGCTATGATCAGGGGTCAATCATGAGGGTGCTTCGCGATTTCGCATATCGTGACCTCCTGCTGTGAGTTTCTTCCAAACTCACGATACACGAAACTTCGAAATGACTTCATATCAGATAAACGGTCAAGGTCTCTCTCGATGATCGACGGCTATGATCAATATCGTGGACTCTAACTTCATATCAGATCAATGGTCTAGATCCTTGGTGATCAGATGGCCCAGATCATTTTGCGACTTCGCATATCGTGAGTTCCTACAACTCTCACCTTTGACTTCTCCACCTCGTGAGTCAGCAAAATGTTGATCTCTCGCCATGTGTCCTCTGGATCCAACGACATAGGTCATTTCACAAATTCATATTTTGTGAGTTCCTCCAACTCTCACCTTTGACTCTTCCAGTTCACGAGTCAACGAAATTCCAATCGCTCACCACGTGTCCTCTAGCTCCAACGGCCAGGATTCCTTCACAGCTTTGGAGTGTTGACTGACTCCTGGGCTTATCCGCCTTGCAGCTCCACTGGATCTAACCGTTGATGGTCCTTCGCACTCTGATCCTACGGCTGAGGTCTAATATCCTCCTCTGCGCTCTCCTCCTGTCTGGACTCTGATCTAATGGAGATCAAGTATTCTGGATCGGTGATCCACCAATCATTGTCACTCCTTCTCCTGAGCTTTGGATTTCTCACATCTCTAAGTGTCAAAGGCCACGACCTTTGATCCTTCTGTGAGCCTTGATGACTTGGACCTTGTATGTGTTTATGGGAATGTTATCTTTCCTGAGCTTTGGTAACGGAATTCACCTCGGCCCTGGCGCCCACTTGCGCTCTGCGTGCAACATTGCGCTATTCCTTCTCATCTTCTCGACCTTTTTCTTTTGTGTCTCTTTTGCTTGTTCTTCTGTGTCTTCGATGTTGGTTGTTGTTCTTTCCATGTAAACTATGTTTGTAAACCTGCCATCATCGTTGATGTTCTTGCCATCAATGAAAAGCACATTCTTCCTGTAAACATGCCAACAATATCCCCCTTTGTCATTAATGGCAACCTTGAATAGCTGCACTATTTTTCTTAGACCTCCAACTGTAGCATCCACACCTTTTCTCCCCCTTTGACATCAATGTCAAAGCAAACATGCTCCCCCTGAGTTGTTGCAATCTTTTTTGGAGGTATCATATATTCAACCAACACATACTCCCCCTTACATAATGGACTCTCTTAAGTTGATAATTGTTGGCATGTTTTACATGCAGCGTATGCTTGTCATTGATGGCAAGTACAACAGTGATGATGGCTTGAGTATAGGAGCATGATCAGCAATGCAGTGATAATGGGGAGGAGCAGCAACAATGATCGTTGGATCAACAATTCAGAATTCTTGATGGCTTTCAGATCTCAATGTAGACAAGAGGAGCACGCAGATATGGAGGATAGATCTTGGACGTTATATCCGAGCGCAGGGTCCAACCATCGTTGGATCCAGGAGAGCCTGCACGTTCTTTAAAGTGCTAGGAGAAGTGGGCTTAAAAAATCCCGAAAGCAGGAGGACCATCGATCTTCGGGAAGGAGACGTGGATGCGCAGATATGGAGGATAGATCTCGGGCATTAGATCCGAGCGCAGGGTCCGACCACCGTTGGATCCAGGAGAGCATGCACGTTCTTTAAAGTGCTAGGAGAAGCGAGCTTACAAAATCCCAAAACCAGGAGGACCATCCATCTTCGGGAAGGACATGTGGACATAGATCATCATTTCGCTGACTGGAAAGTCAAAGGTATGAAATGCTCCAGCCTTTCACCTCCCGAAATCACGATATGTGAAATGATCTGAGCCGTCAGATCAAGGTTTGATCTGGACTGTTGATCCCATTCCATTTTGGAGTTTCGCAGATCGAGAGTTGGAGATGTCAAAGAATATTAACCACAAGAATCGCGATATGCAAAATCGCGAAATGATCTGAAATGTCAGATCAAGGTTTGATCTGAACCGTTGATCCGACTCCATTTCGGAGTTTCACGGATCAGAACTTTGAAGTGACAAGAACACTGAACATCAAGAATCCTGAAATCGCGATATGCGAAATTGAAATTTAATCGCAGCCGTCAGATAGAGATGTGATCTGGACCGTTGATCCAACTTCATTTTGGAGTTTCACAGATCAGAACTTTGGAGTGACAAGAACACTGAACATCAAAAATGTCGAAATTGCGAAATGATCTGAGCCGTCAGATCAAGTGTTGATCGGGACCGTTGATCCCACGCCATTTCGGGGTTTCGGGGATCGCGACTTGGAGAGTCGAGATGCCTCATATCCAGATTCACGAAATGTGAAATCGTGAAAGCGCTTTATGCATAAGGCTGTGATCACAACCCTTGGTCACATCAGCGAGAGATGGAGGAAAGAGCTAGAGCAACCAAGCTCCTTTTCAGGGATCACGACTGGGAATGTCAAGACACATGGTCACACGAATGTCGAATTGTCGAATGCCAAAATGCCAAAATGAATGCAAGATCCCATGGAATCAATCCAACGGTGTAGGTGAATTTGAATAAGATCAGAGGGCTATTGTAGCACGACACAGTGTAACTGCCAGAAACCACTGATGGTTTTTGCCAGAGGACTCGAAGACACTTCGGGGTGATTGACAAAGGAGGTGAAGATTCTCTGGGAATATTCAAGAGGGATGAAGATGTTCGTGGAGGCGATTGACAGTCGGATGAGCATTGAGGCCTGTAACTGGAACAGAGAAGGTGAGCTCGACTATCACAGAGAAGATGAAGAGTCTCAAACTGCCAGAGAGGCTGAGGAATCTCAGTATAACATACAGTGATGTTGAACGAGTGGTAAACGACCAGAGAAGCTGAAGAGTCACGATGATGATCAGACAGAGCACTCGAGTTGTGGAGGAATTTGGCGCGAAGTGAGCATGCAGAGGCATTGCGAATATTGCATGCACAAAGACAACAGAGACTATAAGAATGTTGAACAAAGAAGAGATAAGGGTTGTCGTTGTGTAGGAGAATTCAGATGTGTACAAGGAGGCAGAGCGCAGGAGCAGAAATGCATAGTCAAGGAATGGTGCATTGAAGGGATATGGCGCATAGAGCATAAAAGGCAGAAGAACAGAAAGTGCTAGAGGTGTGCAGAAGACACTGATGCAGATAGGGCAGAGCAATGTAACAGAACAATGACAAGGCTGGTAAGCCATTGAATAATTTTATATCGCTGTAATGAGTTTTAGTAACAAAGAATTTATAATTCAGGGTGGTTGGGAGGCGCTAGGGAGGACTGGTGTCCTCGAAGGTTCAAGTGGGTGCTTGAACACAGGGAGTTGGTGCTTCCTTCTAGTTGGTGCTAGAGAAATCAGGGAGTTGGTGCTTCCTTCTAGTGGGTGCTATAGAAAACAGAGAGTTGGTGCTCTCAGCAAGTAGCAGCTTGCAAAACTGAGGTTGTAGCCTCATTATGAGTTGGTGCTCATATGTATGATAATGTAAAGAATGTAACTATTACTTATCATATAAAGAAAAAAGAGGTTTTGACCCTGTATGGGTTTCCTCGGAAAATATCTGTCTCTGTGTTTCTCATATATGTGACTGATGCTAAATGTGTCAACGTTTATTTCCCTGCATGATTGTCATCATCATTGAGTGCCTTGTAAAGTTTTTAAATGAAGCATAATTGTTTAAGCACGGTAACAACTGATTCACCCCCTTCTCAATTGTCCAACAATTGGTATCAGAGTTGGCCCCTTTTATCTAAGGGTAGATCCTAGAGCTTAAACATGTCAAGCCATGAAGGAAATTCAACCAATAGGGCCCCTTTGTTCAATGGAACAAACTTTGCCTTTTGGAAAGTTAGAATGAGAACCTACATAATGGCTTTAGGTGCATATGTCTGGGATGTGGTAGATACTAGTTATGTAAAGCCAGTTGTGCTAGCTAATAAGGATGACAAACTAGAATTTAGCTTCAACGCTAAGGCTATGAATGCTATCTTGAGTGGGCTTGCAGAAGCAGAATTCATAAAAGTTATGCACCTAGGAACTGCCAAAGAAATG